>CAXKVW010000360.1:0-600000 GCA_964058825.1 Carex arenaria | reverse complement strand
TCCTTTGGCCAAGCGTCTCTCTTTAAATTATACAAAATTCTAAACATACATAATCAAATGATACGCATCAGTTAAAAAGTCCTAAGAAAGTGATTAAAAAAATTAATTGTTTTAAAAATATATTCAAGCAAGGAGATCCGTTCAAGAAAGAGCAACCGTGGCCTTTTGTTTTATGTTGAAATAAACAAGCGTTGACTTGATCATATGACTTGATTTGTTCTTCATTCATTGTTGTAATAAAAATTTAAATTGTTTATGAAATCTGGGTTACCTTTGTACTAAATTTGATTTGGTGGTACTTAAACATTTTGTGGGTCATATTCTGATAGCTTCACTTGTATCATTGACATGATTAGAATGAGGTATGACATGTTGGGCATAATTAAATTTGATACTAACAGGGGACTATGCTAAATGTGATATGGTATGATTTTTTTTTTGTGATTGCTTTATTTTGTCTTTTTCTTTCTTAACTTTTTATAGCTTTCTTGGTCTATTCTTACTTTAGGTCAAAATTTTGAAATTCTAATGAAGAGTTTAAGACGAATTTTTTTTTTATTTAATCAGAATTACATTTCAATTTAAATTTGTAGAAAATTGATTATGAATTTCGAGAAAAGAGAGGATGCTTGTACGCGAAGCTCTTCCCCAGCTATTTTTTTTTTCTGACACGGGAATTAAAAAAAAAATGAATTTATTTTATAGTCCAAAATTCTAGGGAATTTTAATAGAAAGAAAAGGGACCAAGTCTCCTTATAAATTGATAATTCGTAATGTCGTTCATTAATTTTGTATTTTACACTACATTAGATTTTCCAGCCTTTATGGTTTCAATTTTCTAGTTCCGTCTTTACAGAATCTAGCATTTGTCTGGATTCAAATCTAAAATTGTGATTTTCGAATCATGCTTATATATATATATAACAGAATTGGTTTGTGGGTTCGGATTTACAAATCACAACTCGTTCTAATAAAAAATAAGAACCGACTAATAATTGACTGATTTGGACATTTTTAAAATTATCTACTTTTTGTGGACATATTTGATAATTTATATTTATTTTTGGATATTAATAAAAATCACGGCAGTTGGTGTGTTAAAAAAATAATAGGATGGACTTTTTAACCCAACATTCTTATTTTTCAAAATTTCTCATGAAATTAAAAAAAAAAAATCTAATTTGAAATTTAATTCTGATTAAATAAAAGTTGGGTATTTTAAGGGTTAGGCGATGATGTTAGGCATCCATTTATTTATTTATGGTTAAGACCCCACAAATTTTGCCTTATTTTTTTCTTTTAAGAATAATCCATTTGTGGGGATCACATGTAGGGCATTTAGGTATTATTGCCTAATACAGTCATACGCATTTTCAAAACGCACCAATCCTTTTCCCTTGTTAGATTAAAAACGATTTTAAATTAGCTACACGAGTAACACGAAGCGAAATCTTAGACAAATTTTTGGAATTTTCTGAAATATAATGCATCAGAAACTATACCTAACAACAAATGGTGTAGTGAAACTGTGAAAGGATAAGTTCAATTGACTCAGCTCAATATATTACTAATTTTTTTACGGAATAACGCGTCATTTTTAGCTTGTTTAACTCTACAAAAATTATAATCATTTTCTTATATAGATGTTTATTGATGATTATGTCTATAATGTATTTTTAATTAATCCAACATAACATTTCTTAACAGTAATATATTTTATTTTTTAATTAGTATTCCATATATGTAAGCTGTCCCCCATCTCTTATAGACATCAAATGAATTTTGCTTTTTCAAATACGAATAATTAAAAATGATATTTTCTTAGGGAATTTTTTTTTACAATGATCTAGTCTATTTAATTTACTCCAAATATATAAAATAAATAAACAAATAAATAAAAACTTCAAAACCTAGATAATCTAGAATCCAAATAAAATATTCTGAAATTTTTATTAATAATACTTAAAAAAAACAAAAAAAAACATAAATTATGGGGAATTCAAAAAATAGCAGGACCTCCAATTCAATCTGCGGCCTCATTTTTTGGGGCCGCTAGAGAAGAAAATTTGTCACGGTGTGACTAGTCACGTCATGTGTGTCGATTAAGTGATGTGATTCGCGTGTCGTGTAACATGACCGCATTTGAGCAAAAATTACACGTCACGTCACGCGAACCAGTCACGTCATGTCACGGTACGAAACATAAAGTATCCAACTTTTTTGGTATATATAGAGTATTCAAATTTTTTTTTAGTGTAGGTTCAGTGATACTGGTACTCATGTAGCACTGATTTTTATTTTCTCTAGTTTAGTCTAATGAATGTTTGTAATTTGAATTTTTAAAGTAATGTCAGATGTCCAACAGTCTTTCCTAAAAAAATAATTTTTGCAACATTATTTACTTATTTTAAAAAATTTCATATTTTTCATATTTTTTTTCTAAATTTTCAACAATTTAAATTAAAATATAAAAAAAAATGACGTGACTAGTTTACGTCACGACACGTCATGTCACATGTGATCACGTCACGTATGGTCATGACCATCTGCCACCATTTTCGTCACGTCACGTGAAAAAAAAAAATTGATCACGTTACGTCACGTGATCAAATCACGGTGTGTTTGTCACGTCACGGCGTGTCATGTGTTTCCTTCTTAGGGGACGCAGATTGAATTGGCGGCCCTCGAAAATCCAAAAATGCAATGTAAGATACTGATATTTAGTTTTTTGGAGAGCCTCCAATTCAATCGGCGGCTCCCAAGAATGGGGCCACAGACAGTGGAATTGGAGGTCCTAAAAATCTAAAAATGAATTGGAGCCCACAACTAAAAGGAAGATTCCGTGCAATTATAATTGTTTGTTTGTGATGAATAAATAAAAGCATATATAGATGTTGCCTGGTAATGAATGATGATTAAGATATTTTCTCTAACCGGAATAAACAAAACAAAACAAAAGGGTGCTAATTATTAGTGCTTGCTTACAGTCAGAGAGAAGAGAGAAGAAGAGAAGAGAAGGTAACAATGTCCGTGATGGATAATCTCTCTTTCATGTAACTATCAATGTGGCGTGCACTTTGGATGGATGGTGGTTGGGAATTTTTAGATCCTTTCCACCGTTAAAAATAATTTAAAAGGAAGTTTCACATCACCTCTCTCTGCTCTGCTCTACTGTGCCTATTGTTTTGGGCACTTCTCCAAGGTTAATTATGGGATTTTATATTAGGGTTCAAACCCAATTCCCATGAAATTGCAACAAAATTGTTGTCAAATTGCCATGATAATATTATGTCAATGTCAATTGGAATTTTTTATAACCGATTTAAATTATTTTGATTTGTTTGATTATGTGATAGGACATGAAGAGGACCCATGTATTTGGCACAAAATAGCGTGTGTGCTAGTGTGAATATATATATATATTGTTGTCAAATTTAATTAAATCATTTTTTTTCCTCTTTAATGGAAATTTACATTGGGGCTTCAAACCCAATTCTAACGAAATTACATCAAAATCGTGGTGAAATTGCGATGATAAAATTACTTCAACATTAGTTGGAACTTTTACAATACATTTAAAATAATTTGGTTTGTTTGTTTGTGTGAAAGGGACAGAAAGACAGAAAGAGAGCGCATGTATTTGGCACAAAAAGTTAAATGTGTACATACTTAGATAGAATAAATAACACGATAGAGTCAGCTCTACCGTGGAATTGCACGGTTATGGTACAAAATAGTATAACACACGTGTTAGTTACATGCCGTGATTCGCGTGTTCCGTGCATGCGAAGATCTAGTCATGGCACGGTATGTAGTTACGTGAGTCACATATAAATTATGATTAAATGGTCATGCGAGTCATGCTAGTCAGGTTTGGTCACGGCACGTTTAGGTACGACGTGACTCGCGTGTCGTGATCATCCCTTGATATTTTGATCATGGCACGCGAACAAATAATTTAGTCACGATACAGTACAACACGAGCCCAAAATCACAGCACGACACGGTACACTTTTTCTACTCTATACATACTACATAGTTGTTAATTATCAAAAAAGGTGCAATTAATTGCCAATATATTTTTTGTTGTTGTTTAATTAAATCAAATTATTTTAGTCTTTATAGAAATTTATGTCGGGCCTTTTAAATATCAGTGTAAGTGCAGAAGTAGAGAAATGACTCATTTTTCTTTTAAAATTGACAAATTTAAAAGATTGACATTTTTCTAAAAAATGATACATATTTTTTATTTTTCTTAATGATAAGTAAAATTGATACTTTATTAATTTACAATGAATTATAATAAATAATACAATTAAATGAATAAATTTGTAAGTTTTTGAAATTTTAAGAGTAAATATGATATTGTGAATTTTAGAAAAGAAAATACGTAATTTCAAAAATCTAGAGGGGTGGACATGAAATTCCCTCAAAATTATGTAAATATCCAATTTGAAATTTTACAACCGATTTAAATTAATTTGGTTTGTTCGATTATATGATATGACTGGCGCATGTATTTGGCACAAAAAATTATAGCGTCCGTACTAAATAATTGTCCATTGTAAAAAAGAAAAAAAGAAGAGGAAGCAGTTAATTGGCAGTATATCTTTTTGTTGTTGTTTAATTAAATAAAATATTTTGGTCCTTTACTTGTCTATTTGATATAAAATATAGTACATAGCATGGACTATTCCATACGTTTATCCAAAGACATTTAAGTCGAGTGAATCTTAAGAAAAAAGATCGGGTTGACAAATAAATTGATACGTGGTGTGTGCATATATATATATATATATAGACACACACACACACACACACACACACAAGGAGGGATCCACTTGCGTTATTTTTTAGTGACACTGAATTAAACCTTATATTTTTAAAGTTCAAATAGTCGTTTCAAACCGTTCAACATGTTGAATATATTAAAATATACTTGCAGATCAAATTTTATATTTTTTTTTATTTTTTTTTTACTATTTATTAAGATGAGTACAAAAATTCAATAGTCCGAAAATAACAATTTTGTAAAATACTCAATAAATAGTAAAAAATTCAAAAAATGTTAAATTTGGTCTCTAAGCACATTTTAATATGGAGATCATGTTGAACGGTTTGGATCAACTGTTTGGACTTTGAAAACTTTAAATATGAATTGTTAGTTTGGTGTCACTAAAAAATGGTATGAGTTGATCTCTCCTCCTCTTCTCTATCTCTGTATATATATATATATTGATTATTTTAATTAAATGTATGACATAGCAACAGTTAATTTACAAAAATAATGCTGGCAAGGGGGATGGGTCGAGCATGAAAACAATATTATGTATTTATGTGGTTTGGATTGGTAAAAAAAAAAAAAAAATCAATACTGATTCTTCTATTCATAAATATTCAGCTGTACTCTTTCTGTTTTCCTCAATATATATATTTTTTTTTGGTATTTTCTACAGATAAGAATTTCTCCAGACTGAGACATCATAATTATTGCTTTTCCTACTCATGTTCATCCCCTCTTCATCGCCTCTTTGTCATCATCTACTGACAAGGTAATAAGGGTTGGTACATGGTACAGACTACAGAGATGATGCGTTATTGTTAAAAGTTTAAATAGTAAAGTTTTGATATACACACAAGTTTACAAGAAATCTTCATCATATTTATTTATATAACTAAGAACAGTATAAAGAGGAAGTGTTGTCATTGGATTTTTTGAGAAACAAGCCCATCGAAACAGAGATGCCCAAGCACCAAGCCCAACGCATGGGCCCATTCAGCAGCTAGTTTCTACTATACAATCCGATAAACCCCGTTCCATCTTTTAACAGAATAGTTTTGTCTTCATGCAGTGCACGAACTACATGCAGCGGTGCTGTGATTCTATAGTACGTGCGCTTCATGAAGCTAAAACTAACCTGTTAATAAAAATCACCCAGGTCAGTCAAATGTCATGCCCTTTGTTCACTAATCAGTCACCGTCTCACCGAAGCAAATGACACTCCACAATCTCCTTGCGCCAGTGCGCCACCTCTTTCTTCTTCTCCGCATGCCATTTCCTTCAATTTTGTTTCTCTCTGATTGCACTGATGATATTTTTTGTGCTCTACTGGAACTGGAGGCGCCATTGTTCGAGGTGACATTGGTTTTAGATCGGTACTGAAAATGCTCTCTATTCATTTGAATATCTACACCAAAAGGGTTTGCTTACAAGTTAAATAATCGTTAAGTGACCCCTCTTTTTGTTTTTGTTTTTTAGTTTAGTTTAAAATTTAAACATTTAAACATTCAAACATTGTTTGGGTTATATGAAACTGTACAGTTAATTGGAATGGACCAGCCCGTAAAACAAATGAGAGCAATACAACAGATTCCATGTCCATGCAAATTGAAGATGAAAGGTGTAAGAAGGCAGCCAGAGCAAAGCAGGAAATAGAGATTGGTATGTTCTAGAGCCTAGTTATAGTCCTAAATAGGAAATTTTGTTTCAAATTAGCTGGCAATTGCAAATTCAATGTGCCCAAAAGAAGGGGATGATACAGATTTACCACTTACTAACTAAGAATATTCAACTTAGGAATTGTTCATTCTGTCAGGACAATTATAAACTCTGGTTCTCAATATTAATATAGAAAGTCTTTATTATTTTGGAAATATACATTTTCTTTTTCCAAACTTGTTTATATGGGGAGGATGAGCCAAAAGACGGCTACAATTATGACCTATATATACAAGTATGTCACTGCCTAAGGTCATGTTTGGTGGAAGCCTGAACTATGGAATAAAGGGCGCTTTTGTCATTTTAATAGGATAGGTTACTTGCTGCCGTCAAAATAATAGTCTTTATTATTTTGAAAATATACATTTTCTTTTTGAGTCGCATAGTGGAAATAGTTAAATCTGAACCGTCCAAATTAGGGTTTTGGATAGGTCCTCTATCTGTTTTGAATACATGCATCCCAGATCAAATTTGTTTAATCTAAGCCGTCAAAATTAGGGTGTTTTTGTCATTTTTTTTAGGATAGGTTACTTTCCGCCGTCAAAATAATAAAATTTTGGATATATACATTTTCTTTTTTAGCCGCATAATGGAAATAGTTAAATCTGAACCATCCAAATTAGGGTTTTGGATAGGCCCTCCAGCTGTTTTGCATACATGCATCCCGGATCAAGTTTGTTTAATCTAAGCCGTCAAAATTAGGGTTTTTATTCATTTTTTTTAGGATAGGTTACTTTCCGCCATCTAAATAATAAAATCTTGGATATATACATTTTCTTTTTAAGCTGCATAATGGAAATAGTTAAATCTGAACCATCCAAATTAGGGTTTTGGATAGGCCCTCCAGCTGTTTTGCATAAATGCATCCTGGATCAAGTTTGTTTAATCTAAGCCGTCAAAATTAGGGTTTTTTGTCATTTTTTAGGGATAGGTGACTTCCGCTGTCAAAATAATTAAGTCTTTATTATTTAAATATATATTTTCTTTAAGCCGCATAGTGGAAATAGTTAATTTGAACCATCCAAATTATGGTTTTGGATAGGTCCTCCAGCTGTTTTGCATACATGCATCCCGGATCAAGTTTGTTTAATCTAAGCCGTCAAAATTAGGGTTTTTTGTCATTCTGCCGTCAAAAATTTAAGTCTTTATCATTTAAATATACATTTTGTTTAAGCCGCATAGTGGAAATAGTTAATCTGAACCATCCAAATTAGGGTTTTGGATAGGTCCTCCAGCTGTTTTGCATACATGCATCTGAGATCAAGTTTGTTTAATCTAAGCCGTCAAAACTAGGGCGTTTTTGTCATTTTTTAGGATAGGTTACTTTTCGCCGTCAAAATTAGGGTTTTCACGCTACTCTATTAGGCAGTGGCATTCTTGTATATATAATTCATACTTGTAGCCGTCTTCTGGCTCATCCTCTCCATATAGAAAGTTTGGAAAAAAATTGAGAGAAGAATAAGAATTTCCTTTTGTGCTCTATGATCATTAGAAATGGATGCAATTGTACGTGCTCAAACTAGATCTGGCTATTGTGGTATTGGAATCTGAGACTGAGGTGAGCTCTTTACATATTTATTTTGTTAAAGCCAACGGAATTATTTGTGGGTAAAATTTTTTTTTTTTTTGGCACTTAGGGTACTACTGCAAAAGTAGTTTGTTTAATCTTAGTCGTCAAATTCAGGTCCTTGTAAGGGTGTTTTTATAATTTTTTTAGGATAGGTTACTTTCCGCCGTCAAAATTAGGGCTTCAGGGCTTCACGTTAGTCTCTTAGGCAGTGACATACTTGTATATATAGGTCATAATTGTAGCTGTCTTTTGACTCATGCTCTCCATATAAACAATTTTGGAAAAAAAAAAAAATTGAGAGAGGAATCAAAATTTCCTTGCGTGTTCTATAAACAAATTTTGGCACTTAGGGTACTACCGCAAAATAATTCCGGCATTTCAAATTATCTGATTCAATTATAAACTTTATTGATGAATGCCGTGTTTTGAATATTTGTTAGATGTTTTTTAAGATTTAGGTAGAAATTTGTTATCTCTGTTTGGGAGTAATTGTGAGTTTGGTGCCTGTTTTTGATACCATTCTTGCAAAAACATACGGTTTCTTAATAAAAAAAAGTGGGGTAAACCAACTATTACTAAAAAAAAAAAAATTACTGCCGCAAATTTTGATTGAGATATCATGGACATAGGTTAACTTGGGTGCATATTGAATGCGCACACAAGCGATCAAATACCTCTGTTATTGTCCACACCCAGCAGAGCCCCCTTGTCCAAATCTTCCTCCTCTTTCATTACCGAATATTTCTTTCTAACCAGATTACTCATAGTACAGCTCCTCTCACAAGTTGTAATAATGACTTGTCTTTCAGAGGTGAACATATTTATTTCTTTAAAAAGCAAAGGAATTGTTTGAGGGTAAAATAAAAAAAATTGTGGCATTTACGGTACTACCGCAAAATTAGACTGCGACTAAATTGATGTAAAGAGGTTATTTTGGGCACATATTGAATGTGCACAAAAGCAATCAAATTACCTCTCTTATTGTCCATCACTATTATTTTCTTAGGATTTTTAGATTGAAAGAGATATTAGTACCTGGTCCTCCTTGAGTCATGATGCTGTGCTTTTTTTGCTTGTGTATGCCAACGGGCACCAAGCTAGTACTTTTAAATTAAGGCCTGAGATTATTTTTGTCCTTCTAATCTGAAATGGAATCCATGAATTATCCCACCAACTTTGATTCATGTTGAAAGAGTCCAAATAAAGGAGTGTGACTAAATATGACACCACCAATCTGAAACTGTAACCCGTATCAGACTTGCTGGGGGCCCATACCATCCAAAACAACACTTCCTGAAAACTTCCTTGATATTGATTTTTGGTTTCCTATGTTTGCTTGAGAATTAGAGGTAGCGGAGGTGGTATGGATCAAATCGAGCAAGACAAGTCCCCCTTGGCCAGCCATTGTCATAGATCCGAGAGAACATGCACCAGAGGTGGTGTATTGCAGCCATTCAGCAAATGGAAACAGGGTAAGTGAAGGTTTCTCTGTTTTCTTGTTCTTTTCCACATGTGATTATTAATTTCTAAAGTTAGAAAACAGGTTACCAAAACAAAAATAACAACAATCGAGGTACACTATCTGATTTAATTAATTCTGTAGCTAATACTTTTAATTAATTAATTAATTGTTTTTTTTTTTTGCATAGGGCTATGGATGGGTGCAGGCAGGAATGATCTTTCCTTTTCTAGACAATGCAGACAGGTATGCAGCTAATTGTCACATCTTGTGGTATGTGTAAATTTATTATATGAAGTAGGGTAATTTAGGAATTAGCAAAGAAAAAACATTGAAAATTTAAGACAAGGCGGTTATGACACTGTGCAACAGGTACCCAAGCCACCTGCGAGAAGAGGCCGGTCGCCAAATAAACACAAAAAACCAACTGTTATGCCAACCTCTCAAAACACTGCTCCTGATGTGACCTTCTATGCACCAAAGCCTACCAACAAGAGTGTAGACGAGAATAATTCTCGGTCTTTGACCTGTGACATGAAAAAGTGGGCCACAGTACCAGAGAAACCGGCAATTATTGATAATTTCCGTTGGATCAACGAGCAAAGAACAGAAGGCAACGCAGAATCATCCGGTAGGTGTGGATTTTCTTTTTCTATTTTTTTTGTGTTATATCCCAAAGAAAACCTAATTGCGCATTGTCGGCAGGTTCTGTGTTGAAAGTCCTTTCGGCAAAATATGGCAGTGGCAAAAAGCAGGGAGTGTCAGATGAAAACCGACGCAAACATATAAGCTTTCTCAACTGTCGACATCTTATGATGAGTTTCCAATACTTAGCACTTTTGACCAGGAGAGAAAGCTACTTGTACTGGTATGCAGTATACTTTATTAGTTAAATTTAATTTGGTCTGACATATGTCTGGTATTGCTTAATTCAATATAACATAAAAAATGGGTGATCTCTCTCTCTCTTGTCAGCTATGGTGCAATTTGAATTGGGAGCGACCGATGAAGGAAAGTTTGAATTGGTCAACAGATTCAAAGAAGAGGGGAAAGGCGATAATGGGCCGTTAGTTGGGCCAAAAGCAGTGCAGGAGGAATTTAAAGAGGAGAGAGTGAAGACAGGCAAGCGGGACCCATCACCGGACTAAGAGAGAAACTAACGGAGAAGATTGTAAAATAAAGAAATCTACATCCACTGTAACATAACGACTGAGTTAGTTAGAATTTGGTTGTTGGCTATAAATAGGGAAACAAACTCTGTAAAAGATATGATGTGATAAATGAAAGCTTAAAGCTGTTTTCTTTCCATTTTATTTACAATTTACCAGATATACCCCTCCCACCAATTCTCAGCAATTGAACAAAACTGGTAGAATTGCATTGTTGTAAGTTGCAACCTCAAGGATACAACATCTCTCCTCTCTCTCTCACACACGGACACACACAAAAACCCCAGAAACTGGGTAAGCACAGAGCCAGGTTTTAGATGCTATAGAGGAAGCAATTTTGGCTGAGGATTTCTTGCCCAGGGGCCAGTAGATAGTGAGCCTGCTGATGTGGTCCCTGGATCAAGCCTCATGGCCAAGAAGGTTGTTCCAATGTAAGAAATACTTGAGTTTCTATTTTAAACTTTTATATGGATATGACTTTCATCTTTAATGCTATAACTTCTCCAAACCATTTAATTCTGTAATGGGTTTTCTGAGTTGGTAATTTTGTTTGTTTGTCTTCAGGGTGGTAATGGAACATGCAAAGGCTGTGGAAGAATCATTGCTCAGACAAAGAATAAAAAGTCTGAGTTTGATCAGCACCTCTGTATAACATGTAGCAAGTTCTGTTGAACTTTTTGCTGCTTTACCCTTATTGTGCTTTCTAAAATGTTATAGAATCATTCTTTTCATTAGAAATGTATATATTTGTCAAATTGACTTAAAACGTATAAATGATGCATAATTAGTGCATGTTCTCCGGAAAACATGAAACATACAAAACTTAAAACCCCCAGACGGACAAATTTACAATTAATTGTTAGCTTGTCTATGTTTATATCTTTTTCTTTTACTCATCTTTCTGTTTCTTGTGCAATTTTCATTAGACTCAATGTGACGAGTGTGAGATCTGGGTTCACACAGAGTGCATCAAAATTCACACATAAGAGGCTCACCATCTTCTCTTCTTCCATTCATTATGTGTATTATAAGTATTCTGGGTACCTCTATTGCACCAGGGCTACTAGGCATGAATTGTGCAGGTATAATGGTATTATACATGCCTGTTTAATCAAGTTATGTAATGTACAACTCATGTATGGGCATAGCAGAAGGATATTGGTAGTTTGGTATTGATTTGAGATTGAAATCCTCTATTTTAGTTTTGTTATTGGATTAATTTACTATTATTTCTTCTTCTTATTTGAAGGAACTAAAAGTCATTAAATACTTCTGTCCCGTATGCATGGGAAAAGACAAGATAAAGGATGCTTCAGTAACCCCTAGTTCTATTGATAAAACTAGGTTGGCGCTTTTATCTGATTCACTTATTAAAATTGTAAATTTTTCTTTATTTTGATAGATTACTAATTCTTGTATTTATTTCATGGCATTGTCCCTTTTTTTTTTTTTTCCCTTTTTTCTCTATTGAGAGCAGGTGGGAGAAAGAAAATTTGAAAGTGGAATTACAAGACATAATTCCTGTTTTCCTTGATAACTTTGAAGGTCTATACTTGAGCAAAGCTGAAAAAGATTGTTTAATTGAGCTTCAAAATTAGTTAATTGAAGCTTAATGCTATGTTTATTTAATTGAGTTTAATTGCATTTGGTAGTTACCCATATGTACATTACCACGGACGACTGGCATCATATATTATACCAACTTAGCAATACTATCCAAATGATTATATCTGTTTGATCTTAACTTTTAATTTGGAATGTATGTTGTTCTATGTCAGGATTCTGTGCAACTGCAGTCAGTGACATCAAGTTGCATGAGTTGGTATGCATTCATCTATATTTATGTAAAAGATTTCTTTAGCATGTGTGGAAGAGTTAACATTCCTCCATTGGTAAACTGGATAAGCCATGTTGGTCTGGGGTGGTGGTGGGGCCAATGAGTTTTATTCAAATAATTCTATAGATTGTACTGACAACAAACTTAATTTCACAAGCATAACAACTGACAAAATGGTTTTGTATCAAATATGGTGCAATTCTAATCTGATTGTTCATCTATCGAAGCTTATCTACAATTTTATTATTGATTTTGTAACCATTTTGTTGGTTGTCACAGTTGTCAAATAGGTTTGATTGTCAATATAAACCCTCCCTTGGTCCCTTAAACAAAAAAAAAAAGTGGCTTTCTCTAGCATGATATCATAGAGAAATATGCAGGGCCAATTAAGCTGGACAAAGCTTGTCAGGAGGGAAGGTAACGCCAAAGAAACTCTAGAATCCCCTTGTCATCTCCTCTCAATGTTTTAATGGCCATTTTGATTTTATTGCTTCATTGATCTTTTTAAGCATTCAATCCAGTCGTGTATATTTTAATTGAATAATCAATTGTATAGACGACTTCATAGATTCTTTGTTTTCAAGGTTTAATCATAATTGCAATAAGCTTTTAACATTCCTATCCCCACTTTACAACTCAAAACTAATGCTGTATAAAACCAATAATTGAAACAACGAATTTAGAATTACAGCTTAGGATCGTCAAATATAAGGCCCGTCAAATTTGGGCCTAGTGAAGAATTGGCCCACCCAAATTTTCTCTAGTGTGAGCCTTCTGTGCCATTATAAATAAGCACAGAAACTACGATTTGATGCTTCGGCCCCAGGAGTTAGTAATCTGTTGAACAATTTCACAAAATCAAATTTGTTAATGATTTTTTCAAATAAAAGAAAATTTATTGATACTAGAAAAATAGGTAAAAGTTCATTATATAATAACGGATTTTTAACAAGAACGACAATACACATGCTTCAAAGTAACAAAAAAATTAGTAATTTAATCAAACATTATGATCAACTAAACACATTCTATTTTAATGAACATTATGATTTTTATAGGTTACCAACAATCGAACATTTTTAGATATTACGATTTTATCATTTATTAGGTCCAAAAACAAAAACAAAAAACGAGACTAATATATAGTAACATGGCACAGAATAAATTCAATATAAACTTATTTTAAAGAAAGACATATTCAATGTATTCAACCCGCTACACAGAAGGAAATAAAGCAAACTTCACAGCAAGTTTCTGTCCCAACGAAAATTACATCAAAATTCGTATAAAAAATCTGAGAAAATTCGAAACAGATGTTTGGACACGTCACACTCAGACACGTTTAGAAATAAGATATAATATGATTATAAATAAGTATAAAGCAGGTGGCTGCATCTAATGCTTTTAGAGAAAAGAAGCTTTAGTATAATGGTTCTACTTCTTATCTAAGCCTTCTATCTGTCTCTGACAATGACATACTTTTCATTTTTAAACTGATTAAGAAATGTTTACTTTTTCTCTAGTTTTGTGCGTGACAAAAAAATATTTTTATTCGTACAAAACTATTTTACACCAATTTTTGAACGAGGAGAGGAGAATTCTAATGCCCAATTACTTCATATTCTAATCGTATCCAACAACTTTATCTTTAATTTTAATGTTCAAACAAAAAATCTGAATTGCTAAACATGATTTCCATATTAAAATATGCTTAGAGATTAAATTTTTATTTTTAAAATTTTTCTTTACTATTTTTTTTAAGATAGATACAAAATTAATGTTTTTAAAGAAATTGCGGACCATATAAAAATAATGATTTTGTACTTATCTTAAAAAATAGTAAAAAAAAAAATTCCAAAAATATAAAATTTGGTCTCCAATTATATTTTAACGTGGATATCATGTTGAGCGGTTCGAATCGTCTGTTTGAAATTTGAAATTGAAGATACAAATGTTAGAGTACGATTGGAGCATGAAGCAATAGGGCATTCTAGCCCTCCTCTCTTTTTGAACTAATGGCGTTTCATTTAAAAATATTTTCTGAAATAATTTATTTATTTTAAAGAAGTGTATTAGTAGGTAATCCGATTTCCTTATTTCATTAAAAAAATATTTTTTTTATAAACCATAATTAAAAGAAATAATTTTATGAAACTAACATGATTATTTTTTTTTATAAAAATCATAAGAACCGAAATGTCATTTCGGTTTGCCATTTTTTCGGGACCGAAATGACATTTCGGCCTGATGTGATTTTACAGTTTTTCAGAAGAACATGTGTAGCCTTCGGTGTAAAACTACATCGAACCGAAATGGCACCGAAATGTCATTTTGGTCTCGAAAAAAGAAAATTGGCAAAACGAAGTGGCATTTCGGTTCTTATGATTTTTATAAAAAAAAAATAATCATGTTGATTTTATATATATTTTTTTAATTATGATTTATAAATATATAAAAAAAAAAAGGTATCTCATTAAAGAAAGAAAGAAAGAGGTGTAGGCACGATTCTTTTACACTTTGGAGCTGATGCCCCTAACTAAGTCTAGGCGTACGGATAATGCTACAATCGGTGATATGTGAAGCACTTTTAGTTTTCCTAAAAGTGTTCTAGTTAATTGCTCTTGTTGTATATGTATAGTCAAATATATAGCGATCGAGTTGAAGAGACCAACAAATGATTCGCAACACAAGTACAAACATAGATATGGCACAAATGATATAGTTGTCCTGGTTAAACTTGAAGCTTACAAGAAAACTTGGGAATATATCAATATCAATATCAATATCAATAGTGGGCCGAATAGGGAACTAAAAGGCGAATAATTTGAGCATGCCATTGCCAGTACACTTTGTGCTTTGCAAAACAAATATATGCTAATTTCTTCTTCTTGATTTTGGAAAATGCATATAACTTTATCTTCAATTTTTGTACTCTACATTGATACCAATGACAGGGATTCAAAATCGATATAACGAAATTTTCGGTGTGTTTCGATGGATTCAAAACTACGATAATTAACTTCGGTTAGCGAACTATTTAAAATAACCGTTGTTTCGCTGTTTTAATTAAATATTGAGTTAGCGACTATTCCGAACAGTTGGAATAGCAGCTAATTTATTCAGTACTTGTGCAAACTGGTTTAGGTGTGGGTGTTTTTATAATAAGCTTGACAATATATATATAATTAAATCATATTAGTGGCCCCAATGTAAAGTGCTTAATTTAATCTGTTCTGACTTCTGAAGTTGTTAATACAGTACTTTCTGTCACTAAGCTGTTACAATTGGCCAGTCAAAATTAGATACGTAAATTGCATTCAAATAAAATAAGGCACTTATCTACTCACTTTTCTGGGAAATTATAAACTTTCAGAATTATGCATTCCAGGCATCAGCATGCAATCCTGGTTTTCTTTTCATTTTCAAATATATTATTTTGCTTTAGTGAACAATTGTCTAATATTTTGAGAATATTTGGGCGAATATATGGATATTTATTGTCTTTTTTTTTTTTATAAAAAAATCGGATATTTATTTTGTCATGACATAAATCATATTCAGTTGTATGTGTGCTTTGTTAAAGCATATATTTTTATTCCTTAAATGCTGGTGTTGACATTTTAGTTCAAATAACTTCTTTTTGCATCTTCTTGGAATATATATATCTTTACTATTTTAAATTCAACAAGCTGAGCAAAGTGTTATATTGTTGATGCTTATAATGGAAGTAAGAATATCAATGAGATATCGTTCAATAAAAAATTGATTATATATGAGGAAGAATCACATAACAATTATTTATTTTGACAATTTTGAAAAATAAAGTTTAAATTTGAAACTTAATATTATAGGAATGATTAATATTATCCACATATCATGTCATCAATTTGTTGCAAAAAAGGGAACAATATTTTGACAATTGTAAAGCAATACATCCTCTTTATATATATATATATATTTCATATCACTACAATATTTTGACATTGTTGCAAAAAAGGGAACAATATTTTGACTATAATGTAATTTGCTAAATTATTATTACTTCCAAAATATTTCTATGTACCAAAACAACAGAAAAGAACATGTGCAAACAGTAAGAGACCAGAAAACATTGATAATTTAGGGACCACAATGAGAGGGGATGATAATTTAGGGACCATTTAAGTAAATTTGTTATGTAGCATATTGCATTACATTTGTCATACTTTCTGGCATTTCATGGAATTTATAGCAATCACTAGATCCATACCTTCCTACTGACTACTGACTACTGACTACTGACTACTGCAATTGTTAAAATAGGAAACTAGTGTTGTTACTAGAATAACTCTTATTCCCAATCTAATTCCTACTTGTTTCAGGTCCCAAGAACAAAATTATATATATCCTAAATATAGGTTGCAAGTGCTGCTATTCATGCCTTGCCTACAAATTAAGTAGGCCTTTGCTATTCAATTCTAACCGTCTGATTTAAAAATACAGGGGGATTAAATATCTAGGCATAATAAAGTATATGTGTCAGCACACTAACTTGATTAGACATAGGTTTTAGAGATATAGAAATTATATATATTTTTTTATAAATAAATATCTTGTTAATTATTGTCATTGACAGACTGACAGTAGGAGCATGTGGTTTTATATTAGTGAAACCTGCTTTTTGTTTAGCTCCAAGTTTAACGGAAACAGCAACTTTTTATAAATAAATAAAATAAATTACAAGTTTAGAACCAAATTTATTTTCAGTGCAAGTGTCAAACTTTTCCCTTTTAAAAAAAAAAAGAATAGAAGGCTTCTTGTGGTCCCTTTTATACAAAAGAGCGAATAAATATTCTTTTGTGGAGGAAAAGCCCGGCCCGGTCCGTAATTGTTCAGTTCTAAAAATGTTGAGCAATACAAAGCAAAATGAACTATTGAAAAAAATAAAATTGAGATTACGGCGATATGCATATTACATAACGAACTGTGTTATGATTATATTTTTATTTTTAAAATTTAAACAGTTAATCCAAATCATTTAATATAATTTTTTCATGAGCATATTCTTGGAGACCAGATTTTACAGTTTAAAAAAAATTACATGATTTAATGATTTTGTTAGTGATTTTTTTTTTATATTGAAAATCATAATTAAGAAATTGTAAAATTTGTTCTCTAAATATATTTTAATACGAAGATCATGATGAATATTTCCGGTCAACTATTTAAATTTTAAAAACAAATATACAAATTGATAATATAGATCAATATGTGATATGCATAGCTCTATAATCTTACTCAACCTACAAAGAGCTAGTAAAGTCTACATCTAAACAAGCTACAAGTAAAATCTAAATAATATTGGAGAGGAGGCTATGCCCAACACAAGAAGTACAATGATTTTTCTACTTGCTTCATTATGAGTTGTCCGGCAACAAGGGATTAAGCTTTCTTATGGTTCAATTCATTTTTTTTTAGCTTCCGTAGCCGCTTAATCCTACCGAACACTATTTTTTTAGCATGGATTAAGATAGTCTCCTTTTGCCCATACCTTAAGGCACATCTACTCCTTACTTTAGCTTCCTTAGCTTTCATCTACGGATTAAGATAACCGAATATCGGTTCCTTAACACTCCTTAGGCTCTTAATTCTTAATTCTTAATCCACTCTTGAATAGGGTAGGGGAGGAGAGGAGAGGGGGGAGGGGAGGGGAGGGGGAGAGGAGTGATAAGACTTGACTAGTTTTAGTTTACTTGCTACAAAATATTAAATTTTGAGGGAGAGAAGAGAAGCTAAAGGGAGAAGAGGTGAACTCCATATACAAACTATTCAAATTTTGTAACATTCAAATCAGAGTTTAGAAGAGGCTGTTAATTAATTAACTCTTTATATTGCCTCTTCCCTCCCCCCTCCCCTCCCCTTCTTTTTGGAACACAATCTTAGTAATGTAATCCTCATTTCTCCTCCCAATCGCTCACTTCAATCATATTAGCACATCAGGTGAAGCTAGCTTCATACTACGGTTGTCAGTGGAGACTGGAGAGGCAAACCTCTTATTTTACAATGTTTAGAACTGCCTCCACAAAATTTAAAGAGATTTTATCAGTGTTAATTGCTAGTGCCACATTATACACATAAGAGGTGAAACTAGAAAATTTAGGAAGGAGGAGGCTTAAATGTAAAATG
Organism: Carex arenaria; assembly: GCA_964058825.1. Taxonomy (NCBI): domain Eukaryota; kingdom Viridiplantae; phylum Streptophyta; class Magnoliopsida; order Poales; family Cyperaceae; genus Carex; species Carex arenaria. Next base: position 581,301 of record CAXKVW010000360.1, on the reverse strand, counting down.
CAATTAATATTTAAACGGGTAGTAAATAAGATTTAAACTCAAGTCTCCACGGTCACACAATATGAAATTCTTATCACTAGATATATATTTTATTCCATAAGTTGGCTAAAGTATATAAAACTTAAAGATAAAAAAGTTTAATCATATTTCAATATATATAATTGATAGTTTTAAACCATAAAAATGGCTAAGCACCTTTAGGTTGCATTAAGATTCGTGCAGATCAATGTGCACGAATCTTGAGGCATACCGGACAGCCCCACACTCTCAAATAGGAGGAAAAACATTGATCTGCACGAATCTTAATACATATTGGACAACTCTAAAACTGCGGTTACGGACTCAAAAATTGGTACCTGATCACAATGAAAAATGGCGTTTTAATTTATTTTTTTTGGAAGGAGAGATATACGTCTCTTTCTTACTGAGTGTATCATATATGAATGGTATCTCTTTAGTCTTTACGTGCAAATCTAGCAAATAATTGACTTCACTGGCTGATTGTGCTAGTGTACTGCGTGTAAAAAAGGTAGAACCTTGTGACATTAAATTTTTTTTTTTTGTTTATCTATTTGACGGCTATATCTCATTTGTCTTTTATTTTGTGTGTCTTTATCATATCTTTATTTTTTAAAACGTTAATAACTTATATTTAAAAACTCAAATATAAATAAAATTGTTAGATTTGATCTTTATTATTATTTTAATTATGCACATGTAAAAGTTTAGGACATTTCAACTTTGTTTTGATCTGTATTAAAAGCTTATAAAAATATATTGATATGGATAAATTCTGAACTTTAATTTTTCAACTTCTAAAAAACATAACTGAAATGTAATAATTTTTTTATGTACATGTAGAAATATATATATATATATATATATCATATCTAACGGTTTTAAAGAATAGAGGTATAATGGAAACACAAAATAGTGATATTTGAACCCTCCTCATCTTATATATATATATATGCATTTTTAATTCTTATTTTTGTTTGAAAGTTGTGCGACCAAAATTGAGATGCAACTATGAGATTGACTCCGTCGGTCAATTATTAATTAAAAAAATTTAAGGTAATATTGCCCCCAACAAATTATTAATGGATTAGTTTCATAAAATTATTGGTATATATATATATATATATTTAGCAGATATTACTTTTTTTTTATAATGTGGAATTTTTTTTTATAGAAGTAGGTGTCGGCTCAACGAGTTAGTTACATTTTTTTAGAGAAGAAAATGGAGATCTAATCTTCAGAAATTTATATTCATAAATGATTCATATTTTGAAAATGCGTCCTTTTACACATAAAATATTATTTTTTTCATTAGACCAAAAATTAGTTCTTAGTTACAACTTACTTTCATTATGCTACAAAATTATGATTTTTTGTTAAATTATTAGAATGGGTAATTATCTGGCTAAGTCCAAAATCTGAAAAGAATAGGAAGGGTTTCAAATTCTTTCCACACATCCGAATTGTAGATTTTTTTTTTTCACAAAAAAGTTTAAAAACACGTGTCTAGATTTACACCTTAAAAAACTTAACATACGTATAATCGTATTCATGATTTTATTGGGTTTACACTTTACAACAACAAAAAAAAAGTATCATTATAAAAATAAAATCTTCAGCACATTTTGCGTGCAATTTTCTACTTCTAGAATTTTTTTTAATTTTTTCAGGCGTTGATTTCGCCATCGCTTTCGCTAAATTAATTTGTTAGCTGGCCATATTTTAATTTATAACTCCAACCATAGTGCCATTCATTAATTCCTATATGTTAGTAATTTATCAAACTAGAAAACACGTGTCTAGCCCCACATATATACTCTTATCAATTGAAAATTAATTAAGATCGACTATGACATTATTGTATGCAGCGGCGGACCCAGTGTCGACAAGGGGCAGCTGCCTCCTGAATTTTGAGTTTTAGCGGAGATTTATCAATTCTGACTGGTTTTGCTCTTTTCTGAATTTTTTTTTGCCCCTCTCTGAATGTTTAATTGGTAATTTGGGTTAAATTTATAGTTAAAATTAAAATAAATTTCTTAAAATTTGATTGGTAATTATAATTATAAGTTAGAATATCATAAATTACAAGTCAAATCATTATAAAGTATAAGGTAAAGTGTTATTTTTTTTTTATCAAATACCCAATTAGTTAATGGGATTACATCCGATTAGCTATTTAAACCCGATTTGATATTTTTTTGCCCTCTTGACGAAAATTCTGGATCCGCCCCTGATTGTATGGCTAAAAAGACACTGCAATCAGGGCAGATGCAAAATCTGTGCTGAGGCAGAAATTGGGTTCAAATAGATTATTATTATTAGGTCCAAATTCATTAATGAATTGAGTAATTCGAATCAATGTGAATCTGCTTCTGATTGAAATGTGTAATATGATATGATTATAATTGATTGCCTTGGTTAATTTATTTTTACTGTGACTGTTTATACTTGATTTGAAGGTTTATAATTTTTCATGAGTAGAACTAGAATGTTTTTAAAAGATTTAGTGAGCAGTGAGCTTAATTTCAAAATTTATCAGATTAACTTCAAATGAACTAATTTAATTCATGAGTGATATGTTTACATGCAAATTTCTAAATTTTCGTATTAATTTAGTATAATATGAAGTAGTAAAAAAATTGATGAAAAATAAAAGTATTAAATTAACTTATAAATTTTTTTTACAGCTTGACTTTATAGTAAATTAATTTTAAAATTTGATATATAAATGCATCATTCGCGAAGTAGATCATTTTCAATAATTTAAATTCAAATATTTACTTGTCTTTGTGATATTCGATATAAACTTCATTACACAAAATATTTAATTACGTAACCAATGAAAACAGGAATTTAAATTCTGAACCTCAAATAATAGAAGTATAAACATATAAAGTTTGAGTTCTTTTTTTTTTTGAGTAAAAAAGTTTGTGTTCTTAATACCTAGAATTTAGATCAATATTGGAATATTTGGCATTCAACTCTTTAACATCTTACTATGCAATTTTTTTAAAGAGAGATAGAGATTTTTGTCTTTCAAATTCTATCTTAGTTACTATAAAGAGAACTTTCTCCATTCTGATTTCGAACTTGTGAATTCTCAGAGAGATACTGTCAGCACATCTTTATTATAAATTAAGAGCATATATGTTGTGATCAAAATAAATTCTAATGAGAATTGAGTTCAGTTTAATAAAAAAAAATTATAATCGAAATCAAATTATTACATTTTAATATACACCATCTCGTGTGAAGAATTCAGTAAACATTTATTGAATAAACTCCATATGTGGTACGTATGTATTTTTTCTAATCCATCTTATTATGCCATGGAACCATAATTAAATCGGAAACCTTATTGAAAAGTTCAAACTTATTTAACTTTATTATAATTATATTCAACGAGTAGAACTAGGGTGCTCCTAGGAGTACTAATCCCCTTTGTACTCTTAACTCTAAAATCTAACGGATTAATTTTGAACGGTGAATCCAAACCGTTGAAATCTTTCTATCTTACGAATGATGCGTCTACATGTGAAAATTTTAAAGTTTCGAATTAATTTAGTATAAAGTAAAGTGGTCAAAATTAGAAGGTTTCTAAATTAACTTTAATGCATTTATTTTTTTGAAGCCTTTTAATCGCTTGACTTTATACTAAATTAATTTCAAACTTTAAAATTTTCACATGTAGACGCATCACTCGTATTATAGAAGGATTTCAACGGTTTGGATTCGTCGTTCAAAGTTAATCCGATAGCTTTTAGAGTTAAGAGTACAAAGGAACTTGATACTCCTAAGAGCACCCTAGTTCTACTCATATTCAACAATGTCACAATCTCATAAAAAAATTATATTCTATAACAATAGGCACTTACCCTTTTCTGATACAAAATAATTACAAAAATGTATACATACAGAAATTAGTCGAACCTAATAATAAACATATGCTTTATTTTCATAATAATTATAATATAATATTCACCTCAAAATTTTGTTCCGCCCTTTAATTTTATGTTTGCACGGTTCCTATTAAATAAATATCACAATCTCAGAAATAAAGACAGTTTAAAATAGTTTATTTACCACAAAATTCTAAATTTCTCCAAATAGCCAACATGATCTCTCCTCATCACAGAGCACACTTAACCTATCTAGCTGCCATTTCCTGTATGATGCAGAGGGCAAATCTTAAGCTTAATTAATTAGGGGTAAGCCCACCCTATAACTTAAAAATTAGCAGTTTTACTTTTTTTTAGGATAAATTTCGCTGGAGGTCACAAAACTTTGTCATTTGTCACGAATTGGTCACTCAAATTCGATTTCTCTTTTTAGTCACGCAATTTTGTCATTTGTTATAATCAAGTTACTCCATACTTTTCCGTCTAAAATCTTAATAGAATATTCCAATTCCATCCAAAATATTAATGGAATATACTAATTCTGTCCAAAATACTAACAGAATGAGCATATTCCGTCCAAAATACTAACGGATTGCAAATATTCTGTTAGTATTTTGGACGGAAAAATATAAAGTGATTTTATTAGAACAAATAATAAAGTTGAGTAACTAAAAATAAACAAAATCAAAATCAAAGATAGTTTAAAATAGTGAATTTACTAAAAAATTCTAAATTTCTCCAAATGGGTACAGAGCACACATTGTTGTTTCTACTATTGCAACTTGTACAGAACACTATAGATATATAAAATGAAAGACAAATGGAATGGTAGAATTGCGGCCAAATGAATGCTGACAAGTCACAATCGGAGTAGATAGGGCCATAGGGGGGGGGGGGGGGGGGGGGGGGGGGGGGGGAAGATACTAGAGCATTTTGGGTTTCTCCTCTCCTCTCACCATCACCATCCATCCATCCATGTCTAAATGGGTCCATTGATAACTATTTCTTATAGTGCATATATATATGTGTGCCAATCAAAATATCATGACAGAGAGAGAGAGAGATCTCAATTTGATTTTTCTCCTTTTCTCTAGCATGGCATTGGCATATATATGTTAATTTGACAAGCGCGTGCGTGATCAAATTAAACCAACCGAATCTTTCCTCACAAGCGTAAAAGAAAAGGAAGGAAGAGAACGTACACTGCACTATCAATGATTGCCATCTCTTCTCTCCATTTTTTGTTTATTTCTTTTTGTTTGATGCTTGCAGCTGCTGGGATTAGTGCATGTAAGAAAGGAAACAAGGGGAGGGGGTCCTTTTAAATCCTAATTCATATTTTACAGCCATCACGGATCATGCAAGAATCTATCATGCATGTAGCCATTTTGTTTGTTTTTAGAATGTTTCCTTGTTAGTGATCGATGTTGAACTAACTAAAGTGATAATTATACTAGCTATATATAACAGTGATAAGTTATCAAATAAAATAATAAAATATGCTTACCAAACATTTTTTTTTTGTTATTTTAGTCCAAAACTAAGTAGTTATACTATACTATTTATGTAATTACATATATAGATCATAGAAAATTTATGTCAATTGAATCTTTTGTTTCTTGTGCTACTAACTTCATGGTTTTTTTGTCAAAAGTAAAATTAAAATTTCTACAATAAATTATTATTTGAATCCAAAAATTGCATAACTTATGTCTATCATATTGGAAGAAGATGCAAAACAATAAGCATATCACACATGTTCTATGAATAAAAAAAAAATGACAAATCTGTTAATGAAAGATATAAAATAACTCTCTTGAAAAATGCAAAATAAAACAGAGATATTTCCTTATGATGAAATAAAGTTTTTATCAATATTGAGGGCATTTTTGCATTTTAGATATTATGCTTCTGAAGCAGGACACCCGATGGGCATCAGATCCAAATCAGTCTGATGTCTGCTCTCTTCTGTCTGATTCATTTCATTATATATACATACGTGCGCACCACATCAATATTCGTGCCAATCAAGCACGTATACATAATAAAGCGACTTTACCAGACTGATTTGGATCCCATTGGAAAAAAAAATCGTGAAGATCCAACAGCTCAAAATTAATATTTTGACGAAAATAATGCTTAAATTTTAATGTTTGTGCAAATATGTATAGCAGAAATAAGAGAAGAAAAACTATCATTGGTAGCCACTACCAATTTTTCAAAAAAAAATAATAATAAGAGAATGAAAAACAGATGTAAACGAAACCAGGACAGAAATTGTTGACTCATCAATTAATGAAATTAATTATGCTCAATACATGACAACATCTTATTGGTAATAACAACTGGCAAGTGGCGTTATATGTGTGTGGAGGACATTAATTATTTTGCTCGTGTAACATTATAATAATGTTTTTACAAGAAAACAATGTACAAGGAATTAATTAGTAAGTGTTTTTTACTCGACCAGTCAACCTAATTAATCCAAACAATAATTACGAGGTCCCCATTTATCATTTAAAATTACATAGAATTATATTTAATTTCTTTTGGGGTCCCAAATTAATGTTCTGTTCGTGCATGCATATATGCATGCATGGTAGAATTATAATTTCTTTAAGATTCGATCACAATTCCATGTAAAAATGATCGAGGCCAACAGATATACTGCACGAGTGCCGTTGACTATATTTTATTTTTGTATTGTTTAGCACTTTGTTTAGCTGAATTAGAGGAGGGGTTAGGATGGACATCTAATACAGCTATAATGGACAGCTCCAGTTCAGTCTCAATCACAGAGGATATAGCAGCAAATAAAACCGAACATAGGATTAGAAGTACTGTTAAAATGTACCATTGATTTTGTGTCTATCTTGTTCCAACATCATTATCTTTATTTTTAAAATTTGAACAGTCTATCGGAACCATTCAATATGATCTTCATATTAAAATGTGTTTGGATATAAAATTTTATACTTTTTAAGATAGATACAAAATCACAGTTTTTAGAAGATTCTGGACCATTCAAAATAGTAATTTTGTACCTCTTTAAACAATTAGTATAAAAATTCTAAAAATTATAAAATTTGTAATCCAAACATATTTTTGTATGAAGATCATGTTGAATGTTTGGATTGATTATTTAGACTTTAAAAATAAAGATAATAATGGGACACAAAATCAATGAGGTATTTTAACCCTACTCTAGAATTAGTGAGTAGGCAAATATTGTTAGAGAGTTTGTTAGTGGCAGAATTATAATTAAACATGACTCTGGTCAGGGGCGGAACTAGAAACTTTTAATAGGAGTGGTTGAAAATTAATATGCAAAATGTGTGGTGAGTGGGATTTGAACCCATACCCTCTCAACTACAAAATAGAACTCTAACCACTAGACTACAACTCAATATTTGCTATTATTGAGGGGGGCTGGACTATATAAAAGGTTGTAAAAAAATAAAATTTCATTTACTTTTAATACACATAATTAAAATTTTAAGATCATAGGGGTGGCTTAGCCACCTTTGGCCATGCTTGAGTTTCGCCCCTGACTCTGGTATAAAGGTCACCACTTCCGCCTCTAAATACGATTTCTAAATCGCCTAAGGTGATGCCGCACCTCCTCCGCCTACTTCCCCATCTCTTCTCCTCTGCTTATGTATTCGACGCTCTACTCCTGCAGCTCCTTCTTGTTGTCTTGAGTAGGTGCTTCTGATTTTAGATTTCGTCTCGAATCGGATGTGGTCGCTACTCTTGTCACTCTCCGTCTTGCTATTTTGAGGGTTCTTAATCTCTAAGACAAGCGGTGCATTTTTTATTTTCTTCTCATGCTCTTCTTCTCCTTTTTGGCAATGAAAAAGTGAGTGGAACAGGTTGTGGGTATGTTTGAATGTGTCAAGAATAAAGACTATTCTAGAATAAGGGCTATTTGGAATAGCAATTGCATCAAAAAAAGTTTTTTGCTATTTAGAATAGTTAGAATAGATGATATTTTTATACCTTATAAATGTTGGAATCACTACTATTTGAAATTGTGAAGAGAAAAAAATATTTCATTCTCGGATTTATACCAACAAAGTTGATGCTACTTCCGTCATCTCCAAGTCATGACAATTCGTTTGAGATCCCACTTGTCTATCTTTTCTATTAATTAGTACATTGTTAACCTTGTTATTTCTCTATTACAACTATTCACTATTCAAAATATACAATCAAAACAACAAATTGACTAATCCGAATAACACTATTTTCATACTAATATGAAAATTCACTATTTTTCTCTATTGTCATTTACTAATTCCAAATTACGCTATTCTAGCTATTATAGCTCTCAACCAAACTTCATTTCGCAAGTTTTTCTCTCTTCTCTTTCTATCTACTTCTCTTTCTTCTCTCTCTCTCTACTTCTGATCTCCAAATCTTTCACTAATAATACAAGGAATGTGTTGTATTGCTTCAGGACACCCCAAGCACATTATTTTTCACCCAACGCATTTTGTTGAGGGCAATGACGATTGTTGGCTCACTCATTTCTATCTGAGCATGAACTACTTTCAGCTCATATTGGATTGTAGCAGCTCTTTGTTCTTTCTTGCTTACTATGTAATAGAGTGTCTACTTATATGTTGGTCAGTTTCTGACAGCAAATGATTCATTTATCTATTTCTGATGTATACATAGTAACATTTAAGTATATATTTGTGTGCACGTAATAAGTAAGAAAATAAATTAATTGTCCTCAACAACTGGCCAATAAGAAGACTGGATATTTATCTTAAGCATGCTACATGTTTTTTATTTTATTTTTATGGTTAAAATGGCTACTTTATACTTTAAAATGAGTTTTAATGAATAAGACAATTAATTAGATAAATTTTTGAGTTTTTTAAACTTAGAAGGGTTCCAATGCACCCAAAATTCTATGCCCCCATTTGCACCCAATTCTTTATCTCCTTTATCTTCATTTTCAAAGTCCGAATAGTCGATCCGAACCGCTCAACATGATCTTCATAATAAAATATGCCTGGAGACCAAATTTTATATTTTTTATATTTTTTTTACTATTTTTTAAGATAGGTACAAAATTATTGTTTTAAGGAGATTCTGGACCATCCGATAAAGTGATTTTGTACCTATCTTAGAAAATAGTAAAAAAAATTCTAAAAAAAATAAAATTTGGTCTCCAAGCATATTTTATTATGAATGTCATGTTGATCAGTTCGGATCGACTGTTCGGACCTTAAAAATAAAGATAAAAAATTGAATCCAAATGAAAGCATAAAATTTTGGGTGTATTGGAACCCTCATCATAGGAAATTATGAATTATACAGGGGGATACATAATTTTGAAGTTTTCGAGGGAGCACATGAAATTGTCCCTTTCTTTTATTGAAATATATACTTTAATTTGTGTAGAGTCCACACGTCTGAGTTCTGACCATTTTGTGCTTCAAAACCCGTGATGGCATATGAAAAATGAAATTAATGCCTCAGAATTCAAGAAAGTGAGGGCAAGGCAAAAATATCTGAGACGATTATTAGAACTAATTGGAGCCTCCTAAACAATATTCGGATCATACCCAATCTGTTTTGCAAATAAACCTAGATATTTTTATCCAGATCCCATCTATTATTAATGTGTCATATCATTCTCATAATTAGGGATCTGATTGCATTTAATGTTGACAGATGGAAAAATTTAAATAATTTACTAAATTGTTGGTTCTGTTCTATCGGTAATGGTAAACATGTGCCATGACTTTAGTCTCGTACCGTGCTGTGCTGTGATTAAGTGAATAGTTATACGTGTTGTGCCGTGATCAAATTATCGAAGGTGGTCACGGCATGCGAGTCACGCCGTGCCCAAACGTGTCATGTCCAAACGTGACTGGTCACGTTTGGTCATGTTTAACTATTTTTTTTTTTCATAATTTAGGTTAGTTTATTCAAAAATTCACCATTTGATCAAGATCTAACGGTCCTAATTACATGTGACTCGTGACCACGTGCTGTGACCAGATCTTTTGTGTGACATGCTGTGTCATGTCAAATTTTCAAAAGATGGCCATGACACACGAATAATTACGACACCTAATCATCACACGTGACGCACTGTTCCGTACCGTAACCTTACCGTTCCGTTACAGTACGAGCTCCGCTGTGTCATTTTTCTCACTCTATCTATAGGCTCAATCTAAGGTAGAGCCACTATTAAATTATAATAGGTTGTGTTTGATCGGGCCATCCTTGTCTCAAAGCTACATATATTTAATAAAAGCTCTAGCTTTTATATATACTTGTCTTTTAGGTTGACATAAATGAACGCATATTAAATCACCTAAATTACTTACTAGTTATATTGTGTGAGATTTATGCAATTTATTTAACAATTACAATAGAACTTTATTTAGGTGCTTATATAACCTCATAGATTCAATTAATTGAATTGCTTACTAGTAATATCGTGTTAGGTTTATTCAATTTACTTTTCAATCCGTACATTAATAAAACTTTATTTAGATGTTTATATAATTAACCTGATAGATTAAATCGAATTGCTTATTGTGTTAGGTTTATGCAATTTAGTTTTTCAATCCGTACAATAGAACTTAAATTTATATAGTTGTTTACATAACCTGATGGATTAAATCAATTAATGAGTGCAGTGTTAGAGCCACAGTAAAGAAATAGGATCAATAGATTTTCAAAAAAATTTGTATTTTTTATTTAATTTTCTATATAGTTTATAGTAAAATGCTATACGTAGTGTAAAATTAATTTCTATTTGTAATAATAAAATTTTATATGATTGACTTCCATTCAGATTTGATCTCGATCTATAGCGTGAAAACATGGCTCTGCTCCTGGCTGAATTACTTACTAATAATATCGCTTTAGTTTTATACAAATGTAGTTTCAATCCGTAAATTAGAAATTTATATAACCTGATATATTAGTTGGACGAGAATAATTTATATAACCTGATAGATCACTTGATCACAAACTCGATAATTTCTTTAAGATAATTCGATAAAAAAAATAAAAAAATAGATATATAAATCGTCCAAAAATAAAGTTGAATACAATTTGGATATTGTTTGATTATGTATTAAGGACAATTAATTTCAAATCATTGAAACTTTAAATCACTATTAGTATGGTAAAACATTCATTAAATATTATGATTTATTTATAAACATAAAATGTGCATCTTATAAATCAGGCAAATAATGTTGGATAAAAGATATTCTCCATCTGAGTTTCAAACATACAACATCCACATGAAGGACCTTAAATGAATTTGATATAAATTTTGATCGTCCGACTCGGTCTCAAACACTGGCGAGGCTACATGGTAATAGGGGTAGGCAGATGCCTACCCTTGAATTTTGTTTTTTATTAGAACCGAGTATTTTTTTAGTTTTGTCTACTCCTAAAATATGGGCTTGCCTACCCCAGAGTCCAAATTGAAGCACATGAAAATAAAAAAAAATTGAAACTTTGAACTATAGAATCGTGAGTTCGTGACTAAAGCTCGTACGCGAGTGAGAGGATTACGTGCGATGCCAGAGGCAGAGCCACAGAGGGGATTACGCGCCGACGCCACTTACCACCAGACACGATTACGCCACAAGATACACCGATGCCAGAGGCCAGCTGGGAGACGCTAGTCACCACTCAGCAGTGTTGTAAAATGCGGTTCATGCGGCAGCATATGCGGCCGTATATGCTTATGCAGTTCGATTCCGCATGAAAATCTTCATGCAATCTCATATATGCGGTTTCGCATGAAAATAACATATTTCTAGTTTAAAGAGGCATGTTGATTTTAAATCATGTAATTATTTGCATCTGGCATCATGTGATTCTATCACTGAGTGTCAAAAAATTATTTGCATCTGGTTAATTGAGTGAGTTACTTTAGGATCAATGCCCCTGCTTAGACCCAATTCGGATATGCTCAGACCCAATTCACTGAATGATTTTAATATGCTGGAATTCGATGTGATTATTTCCTCTGACATGTGACACAAGTTATTTTTTAATGAGAATATATTGCATGTTTTGAGTAAAAATGAATTAATATGTAGTTTAAAATCCGCATATATAAGTCTGCATTAAAATCTGCATATGCGGCTACATACCGCATATGCGGTATGCAGTAACCTTCCGCATGTATGAACAAAACAGCATTTTACAACATTGCCACTCAGGCACTCACTAGAGCCAGCCGCCCAGTCCGCCACTGTGCTGCCCCGCCTCTGTAGCCTCGCGCCCTCGCTCTGCTCCTTCGGTGAATTGATTGAAACTTAGAAAATTTTGATAAATTTTGGTAAATTCGATAGAAAATTGATTGAAACCTTTAATATATTTATTGTTATTCTTTTGAATTGTGTCTTGAATCCGAATCCGAACCCGAACCCGTAAATTTATTCGAATCCTAATTCGATTTTTGCCTACTCCTATCTCAAATCCTAGCCTCGCCACTGGTCTCAAATTGGATCACCTATAGATATTGACTCGACTCGAATTGTATGGTTTTTGTATAGGCAGCACTAAGTGCATGTGTAATGTACTCAGATATGAAGATTATTTGATAAAAATGCAACAATCAAATCTTCAAAGTAATTTTTTGAAATAGTAAAATTGTATATAATATGTTCACTTCATGTTTAGTTTGCAGATGGACATGGTATCTTGATTGGAAGTTGGATAATACTTTTACCTTTTACATTACTAAACAAAAATTTGTCTGAATTTCGGTATTATATCAGTTAATTGTGACATTTACATGATAAGAAAATATATTCTTTTACCTTTTACATCGTACCTAGTTAGATTTGGTGATGTGATATATACTTTTATTCAATTTTATATAAAAATATTTGCAACTTTAAAAATATATTGAACAACATCTATTTATTTTCATCATATAAAAAGAAAACTATACAACCATGATAAGAAAAACAAGGATGTGACGTTTGTTACCATGTAGGCCTATTGCATGATTTTTTTAGGACTCATAACTGCATGCATGTCCTTACCTGTAAAGCTGTAATTGATATATGTTCATTTTATTTTTGAAAAGTATTTAACACTGAATGAAAATATATTTATACCTCACGTTATCATGATTAAAAGAAAAAAAAATGATAAAGTTGTGTTTACTTTATTGCTATATATGAGTGAGGCTATGATACTATATATGCATATCGCATATCATTCGATACTATGGATCAATATTTTCATTTTTAAATTCAAATAATCGTTCTGAACCGTTCAACATGATCATTATATGAAACATATCTACTTGAAGACTAAAATTTTACATTTAAAAAACTATTATTTTATTAGATAAACAAAAGTTTCACTATATTAAATAGTCTAAATTTTTTTAATCAAGTTTTTTTTACCTATCTAAATACATCGTAAAAAATATCAAAAAATAGAAAATTTGATCTACAATTACATTTTCATATAAAGTTCACGTTGAACGCTTTAGATAACTATTTGGACTTTAAAAATAAATATATTGATCCATAGTATGGATCAATCATAGTACATATCAATATGTACTACACAGTAATGTAGTCTCACTCTTAATATATATAAAATATACATATAAATAACTTTTGCATTAAATATAAATATTTTAAGAGGAGGGTTCAAATGCATTATGGTTTTGTTCTCCAATTATGTTTCACATTCTTATCTCTATTTTTAAAGCCCGAACAGTCGATTTGAACTGCTCAATATGATCTTCATAATAAAATATGCTTGGAGCCTTGGAGATTAATTTTTATATTTTTTGGAATTTTTTTTAGATATTTACAATATCACTATTTTAGATGGTCTAGAATCTCCTGCAAATAATGATTTTGTACATATCTAAAAAAATAGTAAAAAAATTACAAAAAAAATATAAAATTTTATCTCCAAACATTTTATTATGAAGATCATATTGAACGGTTTAGATCAACTTTTAGATTTTGAAATTGGAAATTAAGAATGGAGAAGATATTTGGAGTAGGAAACTATGGTGCATTTAAAATAAGGATTGCAAATTCCAATGGGGACGCTTGAATGAAACAAGGAATAGAACAAGAATAGAGCTAATTTCAAATTTGAGAATAATAACTAATTCAACATTTTGTTGGGTTAGTAAAATAGTAAGAAAACTCATAAACAATAAACAAAGAATAATCTATATTTGCTAATTTAAACACTCAAACAAAAAATAGTAACTCAAAATAGTACTAATCCTAATTAATAACTATTTTCCATCCATCCAAAGTCCAAAGCAGTGTTGTAAAATGTGGTTCACGCGGCCGCATATGCGTATGCAGTCCAATTCCGCATAAAAATTTCCATGCAGTCTCAAATATGCGGTTCCGAATATGCGGCCGCATATTAAGCCACATATGTCCGCATATGTGCAAATTTATTGTATTGAGCCGCATATGTCCGCATATTGGTCTGCATATGTGCGAATTTATTGTTTGAATTATTTTAATGGGAATATATTGCATGTTTTGAGTGAAAATAAATTAATATATAGTTTAAAATCCGCATGAAATTCCGCATATGCGGTATGCAGTAGCTTTCTGCATATATGAACAAAACTGTATTTTACAACATTGGTCCAAACTCCAAAGACACCCATTATTTTTTTGGGTGCAAATTCCATCGTGGAATTGGAATAGCGGTGCATAGTAATTTTGACAGGTCCAACAATATAAGAGTTTTTTTTATAAACCATAATTAAAAAAAAATAAAATTCGGGTTTCAGCATGATTAGACGGTTTTTTATAAAAACCATAAGAAACGGTTTGCCTAATTGATATTTCAATCCGTTTTTACCCAATTTTCAAATTTCAACAGTCCAAACTCTGTGGCCAACGTGTAGTTCACTTGAAACCGGAATGTCAATCCGTTTTTCATGGAAAACGGACTGCCAATCCGTTTTTCGGTTTTTTTTTTTTTTACGAATTGGTGGAAAAACGGTTTGGGATCCCATTTTAATTCTAAGAACGGTTTGGAAACCCGTTTTTTGAGCAGTTTGGATTTTCTGTGGCGATAATTGCTGTGGTCTGAAAAATTGAGTAAAAACGGATTGGCAGCTTGTTTTGAAATATTAATTACTGTAGGGAACGGTTTGACGGTTTTTATAAAAAATTGCCTAATCATACTGAAATCTGAATTTTATTTTTTTTAATTATGGTTTATAAAAAAAACTCAACAATATAAGGTTGCTTAGGCTTAGGTGCACACTCATTGCCCATGCGACAGCGTGACACCTAATGATACGGGTTCCTTCCTTCCTTGTACGCTGTGTATACGCGCGCACAAGAAAGAGAGAGAGAGAGAGAGAGAGATGATGATGGCATGCATGGAATGGATTTGAATTGCGCTGTGGGGATGACGCTATGCCTATTGGCTGGCTAGTAGAGCAGTAGACCAACAGCCCCCCCCCCCCCCCCCCCCCCCCCCCCCCCCCCCCCCCCCCCCCCCCCCCCCCCCCCCCCCCCCCACTGGCCACTGTAAAGAAGGAAACAACCAAAGGATTGGCTCAGTACCCAAATTATTTATTTTGCACAGTCACAAACAAAGCTGTCAGTCTGCTCTACAATTAACCTCTCCAAACAGCCGTCTGACTAAATTTTTATATTTTTTTTAAGTGACATTCTAGCTAAGATTTTTTTTCTTTTTTGCACCATATAATGATCGATTTTCTAAAAGGCGACTAATATTAGTTATGAAGCCTTATTTGTTGTTGAGCATTGATTGTGTTAAAATATGTATGTTTAAAAAAATAAAATATATATAACCCAAATTATATATTGTGCACTTCTACTTTCAACACATCAGTTCGAAATCTTGTTTCGATTTTGAACTGGTTTGATTCGAAAGTTCACGAACTCGAATTCGAACTTGGGTAAATTCAAATTGGTTTGGTTCGTTTGCAGCCCTAGACTAAGCTATCCTTCAAACAAAAAAAAAAAAAAAAAAAACATGTCGGTATTGTAAGTAGTAAAAATTGGATAACAAAATAAATAAATGATATAGCATGCATGAATGATGATGCATGTGATTAATTACTGTTCCATTGCAGAGGATATATGGCAGAGGTGCAGGGAGCAGCTGCTGCTGCATGTAGCTGCAATTGCTGGTAGAATGCATGCAGTAGCAGCTGCAATTGAAGCACCGACTTGGTTCCTACTTCCAACAGCAGCAGCAGCTGCTAGTTGACATTTGTGCTTTGGAAGCCTTGTAGTCATGTAGCTTTGTTGGATGGATCATTGACATGGTAACAAGATTTGATTTAATAATTAATGTAAGGGTAAGAACTAAGAACTAAGAAGGGGTGCTCATAAAGGAAAAAGAAAAAAGAAAAAAGTTGGAGATAGAGATGGATCATGGTCTATTGGTCTGGGGGGCAGCTAGGGGATGGAAAGCGACTTCTTCCTTCCCCAATTCCATTAATTCCCTATTCACTTTTCTCATCAATTTGGTTTTTTTTTTTTTGTTGGAGTTACAAATCGGTGCAAAATTATGTTCATGTGATTTTCATTGTTTTAGTTGACATTAATATAGTAAAGACCTACTCCTCATCAAATTGTGTAATTGAAAGGGATGGAAAAGATTAGATGAAACACTCAAGAGAATTCATCTTCTCTATCTTCAGATTCGGAAATTAAAGAGTGTGTTTTGATGGAGGGACACGTGGATTAGTGAGAACAGTGACTAATTCAAGAATGAAAAATAAATGCTAATTCAAATTTTTGTTGAGTTAGTAAAATAGTGAGCTAACTCATAAAAGAAAAATAAAAATAAAAATAAAAAATACAAGATAAAAAGCCCTTTCAACTTTGTTTTAAAATCAGAAGGTTTTGTAATAATTGGATCTCGTCATGTCTATATATGGGTGAGTACTAAGTCTAATAAAAAAGTAATTAACACTTTGTACCAGAAAGTAATTTGGATTGTTCATTTAATACAAACTTCATAAAGCAAGTTAGAATAGGGACCTCTCTAATTTCCTCGTACATTATCTCCAACTTCGCTATAAAAATAGGACCAATAAGTGAGTCCAATTTTGTATTTAATACAAGAAATGGTACTTTGTTACTAGAAAAGTTTATGGGACAATGTCAAATTTTATCATCCAACGTGATTTTGACATTCAGAGTACCTCCAATAATTAATTAACGTCCATAAAAATGTCATGATACATAATTAGTTACAACGACTTAGTAATTAACACCTGGTCAGTATATTAATAATGAGGAGGATTAATTTAATTACTTGATAAAATCGTTTTGCCAATTATAAAATATTTTTAAAATTAATTATAATAAAGTGAAAATTTTAAATAAATTTATAAATATGATATTCAACATATAAATAGAATAATAATAATAATCATATTTCATGCAGTTTGAGTACAGTTTCATGATACCTCAAGAAACTTTAATCTTGGATTTTTAAATTTTAAGCCACTTAATGTATGTCGAAACATACACTAAATTTTATCATTTTTTTATGAACATAATATGTACAACATGCAGATCTTTTCTACAATGCTGGAATATTGTAAAAAAAAAAAATTTAATATTAAAATTGTTAAAATAAATAATTTTCAAAAGAAATGTACTTTTGCAGTAATATGTAATTAAGGAGATAAGGAGTCAATTTACAATATATGGTGGAATAATTCATAGAAAAAGATGCATGGTTGATTGGAATTTTTCTTTTGAACATGATCAGTGATGTACACAACTTTTGGGTTTGTTCTAGAGGGCATCCATCATGTTCACATAATATATATGATTCTCATATTACCTTTTTACAGTTATATATGTTACTTATAATAGCCTAACAAAGGACCCAAAAATATCTTGTCAAGAAAAGTCATTCTGACCTAATCAAAAGTTAGTGCACGCCTTTTTTCTATTGGAGGAAAGCAATGTACAAGTCCATAACAAACCTTTTCATTGTTTATAATTATCAGGACAATTTTTCATTTTTTTTAACCCAAAAACTTATCATTTTGTTTCAACTATGCTGGGCAAACTAAAACAGATCTAATTTTCAAATTTAACGAATATTTGATTTTTCTTTTTAAGAAATTTGAAGAACAAACCGATCAGTTGTTAATATATATCAACAAGAAATTTCATCATTTATTTAAATTTACCGATTTTTCATAATTAGAGAGAGACTGAGATGGGGGTGCAAACAGATCGGATACATATTGGATAGCGGTAAAATCATATTCGCATTCGTCTTTGTTTTCCGAATACGAATCATATATTAGACGAATATGGATACAAATACAGATTGGAGGGAATTTCAAGTATACTAAAAAAATCTGGAAATTATGTATTTCCCCTTCTAAAATTCATAATATCATATATATCCTTTTAAATTTCAAAACTCACTATCCAGTTTATTGTCTTTTCTATTAAAGCCCATTATAAATTTATGATTTTTCCATTTTGCCATTTATTAAAAATTAATAAATATTTAGTATGTGTAAGAAAAATCCATTCTTCTAAATTGACCATTTGTGACGACAACTGATTTATTGTTCTACTTGTGGCACACATATAAAAATACACCTAAATGTCACTATATGTGCATCAAAAGTATATAAATAAATTGTCTATCCACACAAATTGGCCAACTAGATTTTTTTACAAATGATAGATTATTTTAATTTTTTAATAATGGATAAAATGGTAACTTCATAAATTTAATTGAGTTGTAAAGAAAAACAATAAATTGGGTAGTGAATTTTTACAATGCAGATGGGTAAATATGATATTATGAGTTTTAGAAGGAAAAAATATGTAATATCAACATTTTAATATGAAAAACATGTTGAACGGTTTGGATCGACTGTTCAGATTTTAATCGTACGAATTTTAAAAGCTTTAATCAGTGTGTGATCCAAAATCATTTGGACCAAATCTTATTCCCACCAAAGATGTCAGATATACATCAATTATCATCATTTAGTCAAACGAAATTATACATACTGTTCACGGACGCTTGGTGTTTTCTTTATTTGGCACAACTCTTAGCTCAAAATTATTAAAAATTAGAAGCCAACTGCCGTACGAATAAGAAACAATTAAATATATAAAAGAATGGCAAGGAATCTGGAGTCGAATCCGAATCCATCAAATCAAAGTGACGCGTAAGAAAGATGACACGAACCTTAAAAAGGGTTCGGTCACCTTTCATGCTTTCTTCGATTCCATTTCTCTCTCTCTCAGTATCAGACTCAGAGAGATCATTGCTAGATTTCAGGAACCATATTTAATTGAACGAGGAAAGGGATGATGGGGATGGAATGCAAATATGAGATTTTTTTTTTTTTCCAGAAATAAAAGGGTAAAATTTGGTGGAGCTCACTAAATTTTATTTCTGGTTATGAATTGATCACTCAAGTTTGATTTGTCTTAATTAAATGATTGAATTTTTCATTTGTTTCAATCAAGTCACTTTATAATTTTTTCATTCAAAATGTTAACATAATATGATCATTCCATTCAAATTACTAACGGAATGGATATATTCCGTCCAAAATATTAACAGAATAATAATATTACGTTAGTATTTTGGACGGAAAAGTTATAAAGTATCTTGATTGTGACAAATCAAACTTGAGTGATCAATTCGTAACAAAAGACAAAGTTTAGTGATTTCCGACGAAATTTATTCACAAGGGTGTAGTTTTCTGAAACCACATCATTTCCATTATTTGTGGGTTTCACAAGGGTATAGTGATTTGGAGATACGGCCATCACTATACTGTGCCAAGGGGGCGTAGTGTACTGTCTCTGTCACAGCATTTACTGATGCAATTCATTAAGAGGCCATGCTGCAGGTAGCGTTACCAGTATCATTGCTCTGGTCTGGAACTGGCCCCTTCCTCATTGTACTGTCACGGTGCTTAATTGGTTATCTTTTTGTCTTTTGATCTTTTCTTGTAGCCAGTATAAATGGAGATAACAGGGCTGCTGCTGTTGCAATTTAGATCGAATGGACAGGGAACTTTTGGCGGGTATATATATATTAACTATTTTGGAAAAGAAAAATTAGATATGACAATTGTCATCTTCAATGGTTCACAGTTGTATATGTAACTTTAAGCGCATGTGACAAACGAGGGTATTTTATTTCGTGCGGTTATAAATTAAGTTGGAGAGAGCATATAAATATATATTAAGATTTTTAAAAAAGATCAGAAATGTCATACGGTTACCGTAAGTAATATCACTATCAAAATGATTAAGATCTTTTTTCTCCTTTTTGTTTGTTTGGTGGTTTTTTACACAATCACTTTCTCCGATATCTCTTTTCAATCTATGTAGGGATGGATTCTGAATTTCAGAATTTCAGTCAGGAGTAAACATAAAATACTGATAAAAGTACAATTTGTTTTTTCACAGCATTTCAATCCTATATGAAGTTGAATTCATTTCTGAAAACATATTTGATTGTTATATATTTTTTTATCATTCAGTTTGTATTTCATGTTATGAGGTTGGCTAATATACCAACGTTGGTATAGAGTAGTTCGTTATACCAAGTGGATTTTGTAATTTTAAAGTTCAAATAGCCGATCTGAACCGTTCAAAATTTTCTCCATATTGAAATGTGCTTGGAGACCAAATTTTACATTTTTTGGAATTTTTTTACTATTTATTAAGCCACTTTGAAAATTGTTGATCTGATGGTCCAGAAATTTTTACTGTTTTTTTTACTGTTCACAGTGGATCAGCGATTTTCAAAGTGGCTTAATAAATAGTAAAAAAATTCAAAAAAAATGTAAAATTTGGTCTCCAAGCACATTTCAATATGGAGAACATTTTGAGCGGTTCGGATCGGCTATTTGAACTTCAAAATTACAAAATCCACTTGGTATAACGAACTGCTCTATACCAACGTTGGTATATTAGCCAACTTCTTCATGTTACACATTGATTTTTTATTATTTAGTTTGTTGGCTTTATTACTCATACTGTTTGCTTGAGTGAGCCTATGATACTATGCATATCGTATATTAACATGCGCTATAGATTCAAATTTTCAATTACGATTCATATGAACCGTTCAATATGATCTCCATATAAATCAGTGTTCTAAATAGCTAGCTATAGCGTAGCTATAGCGGTTTTGGACCCCATAAGCTAAGCTACGAAGTAAAACTGTGCTATTCGAGCTACGGCCGCTATAGCGGTAATAGTGGTCTTCTATAGCGCGTAGCGGATAGCGGATAGCGGAATAGCGGTCCGCTATGCTACATGGGCTTATTTTTCTAATTTTTTTTCAATTTAAATGGGCTTTGTGTCTCAGTCTGACTAATCTAAAGAATGGTTTATTTGAATATGTAGTAAAATGATACTTAATATATGATAGTAGGATATTTTGAATAGAAAATGTATCGATAGTTTATGAATTATAGAATTAGGGATATTTTGAATGACAATTTGGACTTTGTATTGGTTCAATATGAATATTAGAACTTCTTAATCAATTTGGTGTTTTTGTTACTCTATAAGATTTTATAGATAATGTTCATTATTAGTAGAAATATACAATATAATTTTTAAAAAGAAAAAAAACGCTATGTAGGAAAGCTTTCGCTATAGCTTTTTTTTTCGTCTCCCCGCTACACCGCTATAATCGCTATTTAGAACCTTGATATAAATACATACTTGTAAACTAAATTTTACATTTTTTTTTATAATTTTTTATAATTTTTTTAGATGGGTAAAAAGAATCACTTGATTAAAAAAGTTTGGACCATCGAAAACAATGATTTTCTACCTATTTAGAAAAATAGTATAAAAATTCTAAAAAATATTTAAATTTTAGTTTACAAGTATATATTCATATGGAGGCCATGTTGAACGTTTCGGAAGGACTGTTAGGATATTGAAAATAAAACAATTGATTCGTAGTATGGACCAATCTGCGTTATGCGTAGTACCATAGCCAGGGATACAACGAGACTTTCAAGTTATGGAGGTCAAACGTGAATAAGAGTAAATCATATAAAAAAATTTTGCTGCAAATGTGGTCATTTTACACTAGTTGTAACATTTACTATAAATTATATAGAAAATAAGTTACAAACTAAAAAATTTGAAAAAAAAATGAAGGACAATTGACTCTCCATTCTTATACTATATCTTTGCCCCTGACTATAGCCTCACTCATGTTTGCTTTGTTATTCGTGTGATTATGTTAGTGTAAAGAACACAAAGGTCCCGTTCACCAAAAGGTGGAATAGTGCAAGAATAAAAGAAAAATGGAATCGGAAAAATGCTTCTATTTCATACTATTCTAGTCATATTCGGTTGATGGTGAAATAGTGAAATTGTGGAAGAGTAGAAGACTATTGAAAAATGAGTCAAGTTCATCTCTTAAAAAATGTCAATTCCTCTATTCCACCATATCCGTAGAATAAAGAATTAGCTCATAAAGAAATGGATGAGAGACCAAAGTGTAGAATATATGCAAGAGTCTGACTGCAAAAGTTCAAACTCAATTTTACTTTTTCTTATTCCACAATTCCACTCAATTCTTGTTTTATTTGGTGAAAATAAAACTTTTTTCTCACTCTGTTCCTCTATTCTATTCTTTACTGAACAAAGCCAAAAAGAAATTATAGGACCAGTCAAACTGGAAGAGTGTGTGTGCTACGTAACTAGTGCAGGAACAAAATTGACTTGTTAAATGAATATGGTATCGATAATTATATATATATATATAGAGTAGAACTAGGGTGCTCTTAAGTTCACCCAACCTCTTGTGAACTTAACTCTAAAATATATCGAATTGACTTTAAACGATGAATCCAAACTGTTGAAATCCTTCTACCTAATAATTGATGCGTCTACATGTGAAAATTTTAAAGTTTCGAATTAATTTAATATAGAGTCAAGTGGTCAATGGAGTCCAAAAAATGAATGCATTAAAATTAATTTATAAACCTTAAACTTTTGACCACTTGAATCTATATTAAATTAATTTGTAACTTTAAAATTTTCACATGTAGACGCATCACTCATTAGGTAGAAGGGTTTCAACGGTTTGGATTCATCGTTTAAAGTCGATTCGATATATTTTAGAGTCAAGTTCACAAGAGGTTGGGTAAACTTAGGAGCACCCTAGTTCTACTCTGTATATATATATATATATATATATAGTGTGGCTAAGCTCAAAACGTTTATTCCTAGCTCCCGGAACAAATGATTCGGTTTTTCGATTCAAAGTTCAAACAGTTGATCCAAACCGTTAGATGTTCAATCTATATTAAAATGTGCTTGGAGATCAAATTTTACATTTTTGGAATGTTTTTGCTATTTATTAAGATGGGTTGAAAGTCGTTGTTTTTCAATGGTGCAAAAGTTTAATAAAATCAGCGATTTTCAAACCATCTCAATAAATAGTAAAAAAATTCAAAAAAAATATAAAATTTGGTCTAATATATATAGAGGTTGGTTAATATCAAATCGATTGTTCCTGAGGTCCCGTGCAACTAAGTCGTTTTCCAATTTTCAAAGTGCACAAAGTCAATTAAAACCATTAGATGTGATATCTATATTAAAATGTGCTTGGAGACCAAATTTTACATTTTTTGAAAATTTGTTACTATTTATTAAACCACTTTGAAAATCACTGATCTAACGGTGGCTTCTGATTTTACTATATAATTAAGTCACTGTTAGATCAACGATTTTCTTTATATATATATATGCTACCGAACATACATCGGCATATCGTTATTATTATTATTTTTTTTAAAAGGTCAAAAGACCCATTCTATTAAGAAACATAATAATTACATGGCAACAGTTATATCAGGAGAGGGACCCCTTGATATGCTGGTAACAAAACAACCAAGCTAATAACCATGTTATAAGCAACATATCCCATATCAGAGATGAATCTAGCAACAAAAAATATAAGTAACATGGGTCGGCATATCGTTATTATTATATATTGTATACAATGATCAAGGATGTATTATTATATATTGTATACAAGGTTCAAGGATGTGTATATTAAAATCAATATTTTAAACATTAACATCGTGACGGTAGTAACAGTTGTCGAGCGTACGCTATGTCTTCAGCTTGTCCACTAATTACAGTGTGCCAAATGCCAATCTTACATTTGTATTGATAAGTGTTGTCTTGATAAATGTGAATGAGAGATAACTTTATATTTATACAAGATTTGTACTCGTACTTGGCAAAAGTAAACTTACACGTGTCTTTCTAAATGGTGGACGAGCTCACGAGCATGAACGAAAAAGCTCCTGCCAATTACAAAAATAGTTTCTCCACTTTCCAGATGTATCATAGGTGAATCTAAAGAAAATTATTGTTTCTGACGTAGAATTTTACTATTCGTGCCTTATTAATTGCTGTACAAGCTGTATATTTTAAAATGCGGCATTTTTTCAAGCATGCAGAAATACATAAGGTTACTAGATACTGCATATACGTAATTGTGTATGTGAATTTTAATACGGATTTTTATATACAAATTTTAAAATGAGAATTTATATATATATACATGGGATGGGCTATGATGAGTTGTGAAGTAAGATGTCATTTTTACTTCACACCTATATTTTTAATTTGAAAATCCAAACAACTGATCCAAACCGCTCAACATGTTCTCCATATTGAAATGTGCTTGGAGACCAAATTTTACATTTTTTGGAATTTATTTACTATTTATTAAGCCACTTTGAAAACCACTGATCCAATAGTCCAGAAAATTTAACTGTTTTTTACTGTTCATCCAGATTTGCGATTTTCAAATTGACTTAATAAATAGTAAAAAAATTCGAAAAAATGTAAAATTTTGTCTCCAAGCACATTTCAATATGGAGAAAATGTTGAGCGGTTCGGATCGGTTGTTTGAATTTTCAAATTGGAATACGAGCGTGATTGTTTTACTTCGCAACTCACCATAGCCCATCCCTATATACATATTCATATTCATATGTGTGTATTTTAATTTATTTTTGCATAAACAACATGAAATGTACCTTATTGTATGGGAAAATATAATAAATTTTTGCATAATAATCAAACCTGCTTGCTGCTTCACAATTATAATTAAACTTGCTTTCTACATAAACAAATTTTTTTTTGTATGCAACAATTATAAATTTGCATAACACATATTAAATTTGGGATTTTGGATTGGATCTGCATAACGCATATTAAATTTGGTTCCATACGCTACATATTAAATTTTGCACCCACATATTCGCATATGCGATTGCATATTCAATGCCGCATGAAAAGCACTGAATGATATTCTGAGTATGACTGCTGACTGCATAAAAATATGTATCTGCATTTAAAAACACTAATATTATTACACAATTTATCGCTACGTATCATAAGGTTTTCTAGCATTATGTGGTAAAATCTCCCAGTATTGTAAAAAACGGTGTTAACGGCCGATTAAACGGCCGTTTAATCTGAAAAGTTGGCCAAACCGTTATGAATACGCTTAACGGATGCCTGTTAGCGGATAAAAATGATTAATCGGCCGTTTTACCGTTTAATTGTCCGTTTATTCTCTTTTTTTCCATTTATTCCAGTGAATATTTATTTTTCACATTGCTTTTTCTTTTCTATGATAGTGTGTGATAATAAGGTTTATAAATCATGTATTGTAGTTTTATTTGTGCTTCAATATACATCCAATATTTTTTATATATGTTTTTTTTTCTTCTTACTTACTTTGAAATTGATTAATTATTCTATTGTTTATCTACCATATATTTTTCTTACTTACCCATGTAATTTTTTCAATTAGTACAACATTTTTATTTATGAAATTAAGTTATTATCATAAATTAAATTTAGTGATTTTATGTTTGAATGTTTTCTTTCTTTCAAATTATGTCACACCCCGAGACAACCCGCCACGTATTTATACGTAAGGCGTGTGCACATCACATACATTATCAATAATAAATACTCATGTAACATTTTAAAGTCCAACAAAACCTTGAAACACTACAAATATTTCAAGTACATAAGACACATTCAACATGAGATCAAGACAAACATGGCAAACAAAACCGATAATTGCCATGTTAGTCAATGTATCCACTTCTAAAGAAAGAATTTAAGTTTTACTAAAGAAATTAAAATGATACTTGAGCCGTCTGCTTGTTGACTTCATGATCCGCATCCCTCTTGTTAGTGCTCCTCGCCGGCTTCATCATTTCCTGGAACCCACGTAAAAGTGGAACGGGTGAGAGATCGAACAGTCTCTCAGTCCCGGAGTTTGTCAAATTCACTTATGTATACAAACAGGATATTAAAATTATATCCTTGAAATGCAATCTTACTAAATTCAACATAAATCACACACACACACACACACACAGACAAACACACTTCTTTAATTATCTTTCAAGTTTTCCTTTTAATCCTTTCATTTGCCAATCCAGTGGGAAATCCATCCAACACCGGAAGACCGCCAACCGCTGGGAAATTCATCCAACAACGAGAGGCTTTCTCACTAGACGGGGAATCCACCCTACGCTAGATATTGGCTGTCGCACTAGACGGGGAATCCACCCTACGCTAGATCTTGACCCGTGACAGTATCGCTTTCGACTACAGTCACGTTATCGAGGAGTCTAGTCGAACCCAGACCCAATGTATACATTCCAACATGCGTTCAACGCATGTTGGCTCCTTTTCTTTAACTCATTCGTTATATTTCACGTTCGTTTCATTTAACACTACACAACGCCACGCTTAACACATCCTACTTACAAATCTCATGATTGATATGAATAGTCCTATTAAATTTCTAAACAAGCCAAAGGGATCGTTCGATTCAACATGCACAATTCCACAAATAAATAAATCAATCAAATGCACACAAAATGGTAAGTAACAATTTGACAATGTCCAGGAAACCCGTACCTGTTGTCGTGGGGTAATTTGCTCCTGCCTCTATGTTACTTCTTACTTCTGAATTCAAACCTAGATCATATAGTACGGTTCTAAATTAATATTTGTATATATATATATATATCGGTTCCTATTTATAACTGATGGTCAGTAAGTATGTAATTCGATTGTCAAATCAAGATATGAATAGAATATAATTATAAGTATATAATACGACCAGTAAGTATAAAATCATAATGGAATTTATTTTCCAAGAAGGAATCCGATTGGCTTATTGATAATTTTCTAAAATATACATCCTTGTAATAAAAATTATTTCAGGGTTATCGGTGAATAAATTCCATTAATAATATAATATAATTTTTATAATAAAAATAGTTTTAGGGTTACCGGTGCATAAATCTTTAGGGTTATCGGTGAAAAATTACTATCAGTAAAATAATACAATCTTTATAATAAAATAGTTTTAGGGTTATCGGCGAATAAACTCTCAGAGTCTTCGGTGAAAATTTGTCATATAATAAACTAATAATAACCAATTATTTCATGTTGCTATTCCTATTCACTACTGGATCCCAGATCAATTGAATATCAGATGAGTCCAAAAGACTTAATAATTTCGGTGATATTTGTTAGGATTGATTTCAGACTGGTAGGACTTCGGAGATTATTCAAAATTAATTGGGTGTTTAAGATCTAAAGATATACATATATATATTTGATTATCATTTAACAAATACTTTGATGCAAATTTCAGAATTCTCTAACTACCGAAATTGTTTTCAAATCTGTCGATTACTTGGATTGTACCAAATAATAAATGTAAGACATATATCAATTAAGAAATTTTCAGAAAATATATAATTATTAGAATTCTTATCAAATGGATATAACTTAGAGATTATATATAAAAAAAAAAAGATAAAAGAAGAAAAAAAATAATAAATAATTCTTATACAGATCAAACGATTTTCAGAAAAGAATATATAGTTTTTAGAATCTTCATAAATCAAACATAAGAGATTGTTTAAAATTTACTTGCTAAACATTAAAGGGATGAAGAATGAGAATACCTTGATTTGTATGCACGAGGTCTTCTAAGGAATTATGAAAGAAAGAGGAATAAACAAATATAGTGGGCTTTTCTTCTAAGGAATTATGAAAGAAAGGGGAATAAACAAATATAGTGAGTTTTTCTTATAACTCTGTGGAGAATGCGGAGAGATACGGTTATCCTATTTATCTATTGGGATCCGATCGAAGAGACGCTAATTGAAGCAGATTTTTTTTTTTATTTCGAACGGTTATATTGGGTAGTTATTATTTTTAATTCTAGCCATTATCATAAATAAAATTCTTGACTGCCGAAACATATGCTTACTCGATAAATTTTTGGGTGCATACTAATTTATATATGTTATATTATATGGGTATCAATAAATCAATCGGTCGGTTTATACATATACATACTAGTATATATATATGCTATATATATTATACGAATACAGTCAGACTATAATATTTCTATTCCCTGATGTTAGTTTTGAGTTATTTACTAAAATAATATATTTATTGAACGAAGAATAAAAAAATGTATATAAACTATATATATCGTACTATATTTTGGTATTTCAAAATACATGGCGTTACATTCTTCCCCCCTTCGAAAAGAATTTTGTCCTCAAAATTCAAAAACTAAATTGTATTTACTTTTACTCAAAATACATGGCATTACAAATTATATGTTATTAGTATTTGAAAAAACTTAATTCTCAAATTTATTTTTCATTAAATAAATGTGTTACTTACACATGCAAAATGCTTATGTGTTAAGAAGAAATAAGCGTAGTGTCATGTTATAATAATAAAACTAACTTAAATTAAGTTTATTTGATAAGTTTAATGAGTTAAATAAATTATTTTTAATAAATTATGATATATATACATAAATTTAATAAAAACGTTAAATTGTCCGCATAATTCTGATTAATCAGTCGCATACCGATTAATCGCCTGGCGGCACCCCATCCATCTGACGACCGCATACTGTTATTTACAACACTGAAATCTCCATGTAATAATATTGTTACATTTTTTTTTTACTTTCAAGTGGTGTAACAGTAGCATCTACATCCTTGAAACTCTTAAAGTTTCAAATAACTGTTAACTACTTGTTTTAGAAATTTCAGTCTTTCTGAATTTCTAAACATCCACATCCCTGAAATTAAAATTAAAGTTTCTTAATTGTCACATCAGCGTTTAATTAAAATTAGAGTTTCTTAATTGAGTGAATACGGACTGATCATTTCGTCACGTCAGAGTTTATAAATAATTTCTTATTAAGAAATTATTGAGCAAAGTTGCTAAATAAAAAATCCGTCTACATTTCTCCAACTGATTTAGAAACTGTCACATCAGATTAAAAACTCTAGTAGTTTCAGGAATGTAGATGCTCAAGGATATGCTCATGTATAGAATATATAATAATAACGATATGCTCATGTATGTGCGGTAGAATAAAGGAAGTACACACACTTGGCATTAAAGGGAAACAGAGAGACAAACCCCAATTTGCGCATTAATTAGTCTCCAGCAATTAAATTTCAGTTAACATCATTAAATTGTTAAATTATATTGATACATAACAGCGTTTACCATTTTCATATTATTTTGAACGCATTCTTTTATTTTGAACTTTTAAATGTAAAATTAGTCTACTTTCTCCAAAATAATAAAAGTATAAACTTTACATATAATAAATAATAATAATAATAATAATACAATCATTTATGTTTTAAATTATTTTATCACTTTAATTAAATGTAGAATTATTAAATGAAATTAATTTAATTGGAAGTAGTATTGTTATATATAAATTGGATATTTTTTTTTATATAGAAATTATAACTATTTTCTTAACCAAACTAGCCAACCCAAGCAAAAAGTTTTAAAAATAGCCTCCACCGGTTTTCGAAACCGGTGTGGAATTAAAGGCGTCTTCTGCACCGGACCCCGAAACCGGTGGAGAAGTTTTCTAACCCGGTTGACCCATTTTTCCACCAGGCTGTGGACTCGCCACAGAAAATCCACAAAAAAACCTACACCGGATTGGGAAACTGGTGCGGCTTGGATTGAATTTTTTCCACATAATTTTTTAGCTGCACCGGATTGCGAAACTGGTGTAGGAAATTTTTGGGGCCGCACCGAATTGCGAAACCGGTGTAGGAAATTTTGGGAGCTGCTCTGGATTGCGAAACCAGTGTAGCGGTACGTGTGGCCGCTGTGGCAGAGCTTAAAGTGACTGTACCGGTTTCTGAAACCAGTGTAGAGAGCCCCATAAAAGCTCCACCGGTTTTCCAAACTGATGAAGACTATTTTTGTAGTTTTTTTCTCCTCTTGGCTGCTTTAATTAAAATATTTATTTCAAATTCTATATAAAAAAAAATCCTATAAATTGAATGTTACATGATGATCGCCGAAAGAAAAAACTAAAAGAGGTGATAGCTACAAAGTAGCATGTTGGAACTTGGAAGAATGTGTGTGATTCATGGGTGGTATTATGATATTATCAATCTTTTTTAATGGAATATCTAGATTTTCTATTTCTTTTGGCAGAGCCGACATGCTTAAATCCAGATGGAAATCTGATTCTGTGGACAGAAAGGGACAAATCACACGACACCATGTTTCTACTGACTGCGGGTCCCATAATAAACACACTCATAATAATGGTTCCAAAAGAATTAAAGTCAGTGGGTCCCAACTTAGTAATGACTTGTTACACCGGTGATAATTTGTACTCGTCAGGGAAAAGAACAGTATCAGATCCTGATCCTCTGTTGCATGTCATGGTGCTATATATTTGTGTCATATCCTGGATGATGTTAAAAATGACTACGACCATAAGCATCATATAAGATCACATATATTGATTTGTTCTTAGAGCTTTTTAATAATATATGAATTTAAAATATTTTATTTTACTATATGATTATTTAGATTGTTAAAATATTTTATATCCGAAAGTGGTAATTTCAATTATATCCGAAAGTGGTAATTGCAATCAGTAGATTTCTAAGTGTGAGATTCAAAGGCTGCAAAAGTAATGAATGATGAAGTGCTACAGAGACATTGAACTAATTACAATAAAGATAGTTTTAATGGCATATTAATAA
This sequence comes from Carex arenaria, assembly GCA_964058825.1. Taxonomy (NCBI): domain Eukaryota; kingdom Viridiplantae; phylum Streptophyta; class Magnoliopsida; order Poales; family Cyperaceae; genus Carex; species Carex arenaria. The sequence goes on along the minus strand of CAXKVW010000360.1, from coordinate 550,230 downwards.
ATGCTTTTGATGATTACAAAGAACTAGCCTTCTTATTGCAATAATTATGTACTTCTTTTTGTGATACTTAAATTTGATGTTGAAAATTTGTCGGTTGTTGCTTCATCAAATATACTATGGATTATGGAATGTATATGCTAACAATGTACCTTTATTGGATTCTTTTCCTCTTATATCTCTTGATCATTTTGTTTTCCTCTAAATTGTATTGAGTAAAAGGCTACTCTCTGTTCTTGCAAGAATGAACATCATGCTTTATCTTTTTACTTTTAAAATTTTTACAAAAGAAAAATGGTGACCACAATGATGTAACCAAGCCATCGTAAGCATATGTAGGAAGGGGGTATGAAAAACCCTCACCACTTAAAATAAACAATGATGTAATCAACTTATAATACTATGCAAATAATTTGCCACCTTTGGAGGGCCATAGTATTATAAGCATAAGTTATTTATTAATTGAACTTCAAACTCATGTTGATGGATTTAATTAGATGGAATTCATTGTAGGTCCGATGGCCATCGGACTTACTTTGGTTCGATGGGTGTGATGACCATCCGATCTGCATCAAGATTCGTGTGAACTACATTAAAATATTTGCAGGTCTGTTTCAATTTCCGTATGTGCATATCTTAATGCTAATCGTACGATGTTAGAGTTAATTGGACCTAAATATAGATCCGATGCGGACTCCTAACTCCTAACTCCTATCTCATTTATATGAAAATACTAGCACACATAAAATTCTTATCTATAAAAGTCACTAAAAAGATAACGACCTCATTTTAACACAATATAAAACGATTAATCTCGTACGAACTAACCATTGTTAACATAATATAAAAACAATTAATTTAATACGAATTGACAAAACTCTTGTTACGCGTATAGACACGTCACGTATGACGTGCCCAACAAAAATAAAATTATGTCCGTTAATACGTAGCAACACAGACACACACACACAACATACGATAACGGTCCGTACCCGTCACAGAAAATTGAAGAAGGTAAATTATCCGTACAGAATGGAGAGGTACCCAAAACATGGGATTTACCAATCTGTCCCTCCCAATTTTTACGTTCATTTTTTCAGTCCCCCAAAACAGCCAATAAAAAGCACCAAAAGCTAGTTATAGTTACAGTTATAGAGTTAAATGGGGGCGCTCGCGCTACTTAAATAAAATAATAGAGTTAAAATTTTGAAGTGGGGGGAGCATGAGCATGATGCTGGGAAACTAATGTCAGTTTATTCCCACCGGAATGTCCCTGTCTGGTTGGATAAACAGCAACAACAAAAAGAAAATAATAAAATTAATTATAGTAATAATAGTAGTAATAAAGGTGAAGAAAAGAGAGAGAGTAATTAGTAACCAATCCAATCTCTTTCCTTTAGTTACCTCTTCTCTTGGCTTAGAATAAAATAAAGCCTCCTCCTCCTCCTAGCAGTAATTTGGCAACCCCATGTCCATGTGTAGTAGTAAAAACTAAAAAAGGCATTCTCTCTTTTGGCAAAGCATTAAAGCCCCCGTCCCCCCCACCCCGCCTAGTAAACTAAAAACCAACCTCCAAAAGCTGCTAGTCTCTGTCTCTCCATAGAGAGAAAAAAGAGAAAGAAAGAGAGGTTGAGAGAGATCAGATTTGCTGTTCATAATCTCTGACCATAGCCATAGTCACATAGAGATGAGGAGTTCTGTTTGTTGGGCCTTGAGCCTTGTTTTGCGAGATGGAGTGGGCCGCTGATCTCACCAGATTTTAATCTCTGACACCTCTCTGTCCCCCCTTCTCTCTTCTCTCTCTCTTTCTTCTCTCTTCTCTTGAGCTGCTGAGGTGAGCCTCAAATCAGGCTCTCACTCTTCTTCCTTCCCAAAGCACACAAAAAATATAAAATTCAAAGGAGAGAGGAAAAAATAATAATTCAATATAAGCTCTTCTCCATTTGTATCAATTATGATTTACTTGATGCTGCTGCTTGGTGCCAAAATGTGATGGCAAGGAGTACACACACTTGGCATTAAAGGGAAACAGAGAGACAAACCCCAATTTGCTTCTCCTTCTCTTCCACCCCCAATTGAGAGGGATAGGTAAGGAGAATGACAGCCCCGCCACGCCTTTGGACCTCTCTACCTCTCTCTTTCTATTTTTTTTTTTTTTTATCGTTGCTTATTCCACCAAATTTATATCTTTTTTCCTTGTTCTCTCGTACTCATCATCTTATTCACTTATGGTTCAGACTGAAACAGTGGTTTTTTTTTATTTTTCTCTTTTAGGTTGGTGCTGGTGGTGATTGCGCTGGTGGTGGTTTTGGGAATGGAATTCTCTGGGTTGGATGGCCAGACGATTTGGAAGAGAAAACAGAAGCACCAAAACAAACACCAGTTTTACTTACCGCAAAACAAGCCACAGCAGGTCGAGAGAAAGCAAGTCCAGTAGCAGCAACTCCAAGACAGGAAAAGGAGAAAGACAAGGCTCAGCTGGATCCCAGGAGGAGCTTTTATCACCCCAATCCAAACCAAAACCCAAGCGAAGGCGCAAGAGGAGGTGAAGAAGCTGAAACAGATAAACACCTATCCGCAACTCGGCTGGACCCGCACTTCAACTCTTCTTCCACCTCTACTTCTTCCCCTTCAGCCACGGCTTCCTCAGCCGAATATGCGCTTTTCTCTGAGCGCATGGCCGAGACCCACAGCCACTCCCATGGTCATGCCATGGGCTACTCTTTCGCGCACCCACAGCAGATTCCCCAGCAGCAAACAGTGACCCAGGTTACTCAGACTCCACATACCACTCGCATGAGAGGCGGTGGAGGCGGTGAGATTGTTGCAGTACAGGGTGGCCACATTGTTCGCTCAACCGGCCGGAAAGACCGTCACAGCAAAGTATGCACTGCAAAGGGGCCGCGGGACCGGCGTGTGCGGCTCTCTGCACACACTGCTATACAATTCTACGACGTGCAAGACCGGCTTGGGTACGACCGCCCCAGCAAAGCTGTTGACTGGCTCATTAAAAATGCAAAGGATGCTATTGATAAATTAGCGGAGCTTCCTGCTTGGACCCCCTCCACTACCCCGGTTACTACTGCAAGCGTCACTGCCGCCTCTGTGTCCATTACCCATGAGAGCCAACTAATCTCCGGGATGAATCCTTCTTTTGATTTCAGCGGCGGTGGTGGTGGCGGTAGCAGCAATAATCCCAGTGGAGGATTCCTCCCGCCTTCGCTGGATTCAGATGCAATTGCCGATACCATCAAGTCGTTCTTCCCCCTTGGTGCTGCCTCTGCCTCCGGAACGAACCAAGCCCCGTCGTCAGCTCAGACAATTGGATTCCAAACATACACGCAAGAGCCGTTGCAACGTACCACGAGCAGCCAGACTCAAGATCTTCGACTTTCGCTCCAGTCGTTTCAGGACTCAATCTATCACAGCACCCAACAGCACCATAGTGCCACCTTTGCTGGCTCAGGTGCCAATTTGGGTTTCGGATCAGGTTCGGGCTCGGCGCTATGGCCCGAACCAAACCGGGTCATGCAATGGAGCATGGCAGATGGTGCTAGCGGCAGTGGCGGTGCGGGTGGTGGTGGATATGCATTTAGCATGCCGCAACAGGCATCAGAGCAGGCAGTGTCGATGCAAGTTCTCGGCCAGAGCCAGCTTTTCCTACAGAGGGGACCCCTTCAGTCCAGTAACTCACCCAGTGTTCGTTCATGGGCGGAGCCCATTTCGTCAGAGACCGACCATCAGATGCACCCAGGAATGTACCACTCGGTGCAGTCAATTGGGTTCAGGTCTGCTGGATCCAGTTTCTCAGGCTTCCGAATCCCAGCACGGATACACGGCGAGGAAGAGGAGCATGGTGGTTTGTCAGAAAAGCCGCCCTCTACTTCTCGCCATTGATGGAGTCGGATCAGAGAATTGACCGATTGTGAATCCTACATTGATTGGTAAATTCACTATTTGTCCATTTTGAATGTTCTTTTATAGTTGCTTTTGTAATTTGGTATGTTGTCTGATCAAAATCCGGTTGATTTCTTTCTCTTTGTAGGATGGCTTGATTTGGTTTTACAAGGAGCATAATAGCATTGGAGCACATTGTAGGTTATTTCAGTGGTCAATTTCTCTGTTTTTTTCTCTCCATCCATGGCTTTTTGTTTCCAATAGGGTTTTTAGAAGCCCTTTTGTTTTGTTGTGTTGCTTTGGTTAGTGTCAGTTGGAGTTGTTGTTGGAGCAGTAGGTTAAGATTGCCTTTTTATTTTTATTTTTTGTTTTGCTTCCAATTTTCTTTAATGTAGTAGTGCTGTTATGGATTTTCCAGTTTGGGTTATTGAAAAGAACTGATTTAGAAGTGTCATGCAAAGATAAAAACAAGGAGAGCTTGAAAATTGATGGGGAATACATGCATATACATGGTCTCTTTCTCTATTCCTATTCAAAGTTCCCATTGTTAGACAATGTTTCTGTGTTGTGAAAAGGGTGTTTGCCATAACGAATGTTGATACAAAAACTACATGCATCAACTTTCCTCAAGCAATGCCAATCAAATGAGATATAATATTAATATTTCATATCCACTAATGCTATTTGCAAAGGCTAAGGTTGCGTCTCTTTCCATGAACAGTGGTAGCTCTGTAGAGAAGTTTTCAATTCCCAGCCGCCTTTAATTATTTCTCTCACTACCTACTGTAGCTTCCATGTTAAGCTCCAGAACAAAGTGTGACTGTGATATAAACAAACCCCCCAAAATAAAATAAAAAGAAAGAAAGAAAGAAAGAAAAAGAGAAGAAAGTCAGAACTCATCAGAGGGAAAGAAAAAGAGTACTTGCTTTCTGATTATTGTTTTTTAACCAGAACTTTTAACAAGATGCGGCCGTAAAAATGGGCGATCTTGACAGATGGGTAGATGCCATAATATATGGTAAAAAATCTCCTTTTTTATGATTGGCCTCCACTTGCTGGCTGCTGCTGTGTCTGTACTGCTCAGTTGCTCTGCTTTCTTTTTTAGGCTGTTTTCTAGTTGGAGCTCATCTTATTTTGGAATCTTCTGTTAGCCTATCCGCTATCCGCTATCATCATAAACATTAATAAATTAATAACTCTTGTTTTTCATCACACAAGCACATATTATCATATAATAAATATATTTGCAAAAGAAAATTCCTTGGAAATATATATACAAACCAACTCTGAAATTTTAAATTTTCATGATCTAATAATTAAGCATTTCAATTTGTACTTTTATCCACACTATAAGATTAAGAGTGGAGTAAGTACATGCAGCATTCCTCCACTTGGTCTTTAATTATTTATATTATGCTTAAAATGGCAAAAACAGTGATAAGGCGATCAATGAGTCTCCCATAAAAAAACAAAGTCAACCAGTATATTGGAAATTGAATTTCTGTTGGTACATAAAGATAATACACTAAGCCAAGTTGTAAGGGGATGCTAGATATGCAGCAGCATTTTCTCATCCAACCAATAAATGAATAAACAGATAAAAAAAAAAAAAAAAAAAGTAAGAAAGCAATTAATGGCGGCATCACTTGAAAATTAATTAGTTTGACATGACCGATATTAATTCCTGAAATGGGAAGATACTGAATTTAGGTACTAGATTAGAAAATGCTTTTAGGAGATACACTTTATTGCAAGTGATTTTGGTAGGCAAATGGTGCCAGTTGGTAGATGCCATAATTATGTATTGGTATTGCTATTGCATGCATGATCACTGAATGTGAATGGCATCCACTTGGGTTGCTTATGTCTGTACTGTATCATGCCTCTTTGGTTTTTAGTGGTTGAAGGAAGCTTAATTTGGACCCTTCTTTTTCTTTAAGTAATACTTCTCTCTAAACTTAGTCATATATATATCACTACTCACTACTACTTTTAACTGTATGTTCTGATACTCTAATCTTGCATTTAGATTTCATTCAATATTTACAAATTGCACCTTTATACACTATATAAAAAGAACCAAAAGGTTGTCTAATCTTTAAGCAGTGTTCCTTTGACCTAATTAATGATATGGTACCACTTTCAACATGTAGACACCTGGTCCAGGCAGAGGTTGTTTACTGGTATTGTTTCCACTCTGATACAGACTGGTACATATAGAAACAAAATTTGATCTCAATTACCATATCGGATTGATAAATGAGATTATAATGCTCTGGACATGGTGTGGATTGGGGAAAACTGGTGCAAACTCTGTGTAATGGCCACGCTGCTCCTGTGCTTTTCTGAAGGAAGATTCTCTAAAAACGCCCACAGAGAAATTTGAGCTCATAAGATCTTGAAGAATATTTTAATATATAGCAAACCTGGAATTATTTAAATTACATAAAGACAATAATTGGAATTTGAATAAGAAGCAATATTCAAAAGTACGTTAGCACATATTTTTTTTAGTTGAAAACTTTTAAGAACATTGTTAACCATTTTAATAAATATACAAACTTTTATCCAATAGTGAGAAACGCACGTTCTTTGCAAAAAAAAGAGAGAAAAGAAGAAAATATCACAAATTGAGGCAGACAAAACATCATATAATTAATACGTGCAAACAAGTAGCTAGCTTCATATATATCTTTTCTTCTTTTTTGAGCATTTCAGACAAAGATTCCTTGGGTTGATAATTAAATGCAAGAGAAAGCTATGAAAATCAAATAAAGAAATGGTTTTGAGACGTCTCTGTTACATCCTTTCTGAAGGAATCCAAGCCATTAATTCAGCCTCTTAAAAAAGCCAAACAAACAACTTCTTTCTTCCCTTCAAAGTGCATCAGTTTTTAATACATGCCAGCGCAGCGCAGCGCACACAAACACACACTCACTCACACACTCACAGGCACAGCGCTGTTCTGTGTAAGTTGTGCACATAAGTTACAAACTACATGCAAACAAATTTATTGTCGGATCATGCGTTCTAGATTTGGATGCTCCTCCTGGCATGGCTGAGAGGAAAACTGACAACTTAACTTTAATGCCCTTTTCTCTGCTCTCTTGGTTGCTTTCTTTCTACTGACATGTGTATTAAATGTGATCTGTATCTCCTGTTTAGTAGAAACAGGTATTACCAGTTGGCTGTACTGGTATGCTGAAGGTAAAAAAAAAGGCATCCATCTTTTGTCAACTTGTTAGCTTTTTCAAAAATTTAACCAACTTAATTTATCAAGTTAAAATAAAATTCACAAGATGTATATGAAATTTAGATCCCATGTGGATACAACCTGTGTGTAACTGTATGCGATTAGCCAATCAGAAGACCAAGCATGTATATATAGGGTTCTAACTTAACTTCTAATATGTTTTGAACCAGACATGTTTAATTATTTCTTTTTTAAATGACAGCAAATGACATATGACATAATTCAAAATTAGATATAGGGATATTTCTATGCAACTTATCAAGTGTGTACTTCTGAGATATGGTGATGAGTATAATACTTCTTGTGTGCATTTAATTAAGTTGAAGAATTACGCTCAAGTAACTATATATTCTTGATAATCTATTTAGGTATTTGGTTATGAGCTTCTTTAGAAATAAAATAGATTAGAACTTGGTTTGTTATAATATAGGTTATCAGCTATAACTGAGTTCAAACTCAAGCTTCATCAGATTAGTTAGCTAGCGGATCATGAGGTAATTATTGAGAAATTTAGATCAACCTAAAACAAGCTCTATTCGGATTCTTTCAATCCAACGTAAAAATACACACACGTGCAAGCACCATTTTTTTTATTCTCTTTAAGTATAAAATTATGACATCAATTTGACAAAGTAAAAACACACACACACACACACACACACAATTTTATGTTTTACTTTTATAGTATTGATATGCTTGAAGGGAAGTTTTTTGGTAGTGAATGACTAGAGCTGGTTTGAGTTTGAGTTTGATTTTTGATCAAGTCAGACTGGAGCTTTAATATTTTCTCAGCTTTATAACTGAGCTTCCTCTTGAATTTCTTTAGTAATAATCAAGTTGTTTAAAATTAATGAATCCACACTTATATGTGAAGTATAGCTTTTATTTGGTTCCATCTGCAATAAAAGATCACTTTGGTATGGGTTGAATTTGAATTCTTGTCTGGTTGTAGATGTTCTATTCCTAAAAAATCAGATCATTGTTATAGAAGCCTTAACCTAAAAACAACAAAAAGATGAAAGTTTACATAGAGCTTAAGAAAATAACAAAAACAACCTTAATCATTCACCAACAAACTGAATGCTATCAGCTCTGGCAGGACAAAGCAATCTATCACACAAACATGATTTCTCCTAGCACTTATCATTTAATGACAAAAAAACCAAAAAAATATAAGCTAACTCCTATATGTTAAATTGAGACAAGATCAGAGAGAAACCACATGAGATAGTATACAAAGTGTACACTGTACAAGCAAGATGCTGGTACAAGCCAAGACAAATGTTGTGCAGGGTCTCAATCAGCCAGGAAGGTTGATACAATTATAATTACAAGAACATGCATCTACATTGAAATTGTACCCTACTACTGGAAAGCCCACCTCATATCATATATCAATTTACATGTAACATGCATGCATCCTCTCAGTACTGTAAACTTTGTTTTTACTGAGATTGGCAGTAAAAGATGGAGAAAGTACAAGGTGATATTTTTGCAAATGAATAATTTAGTAATTAAGAAATTGAATCTCAAATTTTGCATCTCAAGCTATCCAAGGAAAATATCTACTGGAGCTGTTACAGGACTTATCTCCTTGCATCAGAGAAAAAAGGAGAGGGAGAAAAATAAGCAAGTTCTGACGATTAGTCACGTCAAATTATTGATGCACTTGAATGTCATAAACAAAATTTGTACCAGAGAGGAAACAAAAAAGTATAATGATCTATGCGCACTGTTTATTAATAATTTTAGAAAACAAGAACCAATACATAAAATGGAAATATATATAAAAGCTGGCGCACAGTAAACAAAACTAATAATGAAAGCATGAAACTCCTATCCATTATGAACCATCAAGGCATTGTACTTCTCACTAGTACTAGCACAGAACTGCAATAGTATTAATTAGTAAACTTAAACACAGTCACATCCTTTCTTTTATTTTTGATAATCAAGCATTTTTTTACTAGTCAGAATAAATATTTATGTTTGTTAATTTATTCATACTTAAAACGGGGATCAATCTATCAAATTTGGCATATGATTTTTTTTCTGAAACAATTAATAAAAAATCCAGAGAATAAATTATTGGCTATGGTGCATGCATGCATGCATAGTAATGGTTGTCAGTGCATAGTGGCAACAGCTATCACTTCCTCAAGCTCTTCCATAAAAAAAAAAAAAAAAAAATGAAAATAACCAGCTTAATCAACATTTTGAACCTGGAATTAGTTATGTGACAGTTGAAACTGCTGGAATTAATTAATGCTAGATGGAAACCTCTGTATATTGTATAACCCTTCATTAATTGTATTATATAAAGCCATTTCAAAAGACACAGTCCGTTTGAAAGCTTGATCAGGAAATAGATATAGCAAACCAATATTTAATATTTTACAAAAAAAGGCCTTCCCTAATTAAGTATGTTTGTATTTCCATGGGCCTTTTGATATTATTTACAGGCCTTATGATGGGCTTCATTTTTTATTTCTCCTGTTCTTACTTGTTAAATGACCTTGGTATCCAATTGTGTCCAAATGCTTTTGAGGTACAAGCCTACAAACTCTATGGATCTCACAAAAAGTTTGTGCGTATCTCAACAAATTGCCTTGAATAAATTAAAGGGGCATGATCTTTGTTTTCAAGGGTTTTGTGGTTTATATGCATCTCTTTTCTAATGAATAAACATAATGAATTTAAACTTAAGGCTTAGAGATCCAAACATAATGAATAAACAATATATTATATCAAGAAACTAGAAATTTTATACTTACTGATCAAGTTATAATGCAATATGTACGCTTAAGAGTTCATGACGATTGCACTATTCCAAAATCACGAAACAAAAGTGCTATGAAATTAAATAATTAAGATTTCAAAGACAAATAATACAATTTCACTGGCAATATATTCATTAATACAGAAAATTGAAGGCCTGAATCTTTATTTAACTAATGTGATAAAAAATTAATTAGTATAATTTCAAACTTAGATTGGTTATCTAGAGTATCTCCATCCCTAAGATTGTTAAATTAGAAAAATAAAATGGTCGCATCCCTTAAATTAATAATAGCTTTAATTAATTGCTATTAATAATATCGCTGGAGTGTCAATGAATGAAGACCTTTTTTTTTTACCAACGACATCTTTAGAGTACTTAATTATTCCCCGAGAGAATCGCTTGTATTTTTAGTCACACATTACATGTTTGAACCTTGAAGGATTGAAACTTGTATGTATTACACGAACACGATATACAGAAATAGCTAGAGAGCGAGATCAACAAAGAAAAAAAAAAAGAAAAAAAGAAGAGGAAGACGAGAAGAAAGAAGATCAATATAAAATAAGTTATAGCCTAATTATAGGATCAATTGGCATCATCATGTCGACTAATAATACAGAGCCCGACAGCTATCTATCGGGAAACTACCATATCAATGTCAATGTTTTACTTACCTCACTAGTTGTCATTGTCTTCGTCTTGACGGCATACAACATGTTGCAGTGCTTGAACCGCTACCTTGTGACTGGAGTCACTGGACATGTCATGAGCAGCGGTATATTATATCATTTGAGTTCTGTTCGTACAACAAATTACCGTTCTCAATCGACGAGATCCTCTTCTGGGCTCCATCCGTCAGTGGTAGCAACAATACCTATCATGACATATCAGAAGGGAAGGAAAGACACAGATAATGGAGATGGATCGGTTGAGTGTGTGGTTTGTCTGGGACAACTGGAGGAAGGAGAGAAGGTGCGGGTGCTGCAGGGATGACAGCACCTGTTCCATGTCGATTGCATCGATATGTGGTTGTTTTCGCACTCAACTTGCCCAGTTTGCCGAGCGAATGCAGAGTCACCTGATCCTCTTGGATCAGCTAAGCCTCTTGCAGTGAATAGGGATTTGTCAGTTGCACATCCATCCATTGAGGCCATTCAAGATTTGGAAAGACAGTAGCATTGGTTGGTAACTGGTACTACTCATGTACAGTATTTTTTTTTTTTTTTCTTCTGTTATTACTGAACAACAGGTCTTTGAATAAATTGTTAGTTGTTTCTGGCCTCCCAAAATGAGACTAGCGCATATTATTCATTAAAGTAAATTACAATTTATCTTTAATAATAAGTCCCCACTGCATGTTAATGCGTTAGCATGAGTAGAAGAGATTTACATATGTAATGTGAAGTGACAAATTAAGATTTTCTTAATGCCTAAAATTAAAAAAATGAAACGATAAAATAGAAAACGTCAAATGATAAAAATAAATATTTCCCATGTTTAGTTTCTGGTAAAAGAATGTCAATTGCCCAGTCTAAAAGATCAGACAGCTTTTGAATTAGCTATCTGACCAAGTTTTAAATATGTTGCTTATTAATTTTTAACTTCTAATTGAAATCTTTGCATTTACATTTTTATCTTTTTGGTACTTCTTTTATACGTTCAAAAATCAATTTCTTCCTGTTATATATGTAACAGTTTTGAAGAATCAGTGATGGAGTTTTGCCTTGAAAAAACTTTTCAATTAGATTTCTCTCTCTCTCTCTCTCTCTGTTTTTTTTTTTTTTTTTTTTGATGTGGCAATTAGATTTCTCTTATGAATTTGTTATTTTCTTTTTTTTCATTTCCATCATAATGATCTTTCTGATACATGGCTTTGTCCTTTGGAGAATCACTGCCCAGAAACATACATAAATATCATTTGTAACATAAAATTGGAAAGATATATATACTTCAAAAATAGGATTAGGCAATAAATTGTCAGCAATTTTCAAGCTTTGCTGCTATTAGTTGGCTGTACTGTATCTCTCTTGGCCATTCGCTTACCAGTAAATCAACCGAGGCCTGTGATAAATTATATCATGTCATTTCTGTTTTCTTTCGTATATATTCTTACACAAGAAATAATTTTCTCTCAATTTTTAAGGTTTGTTTTTAATAAAATCAGCCACATTTTTGTAATCCAAATCATCTGTGAGCAAATATCTTTAGACAGAACTACACAAGAAAGTCATAACTCATAAGCACAAGTTGTTTGTATTTGGGCCTTAATTTTGAGGAACATGCAATTGACATTGTTGGGCCTTACTTCTCTTATCATCTTGGGCCTTAATGATTGATTATATTGTCCCCATTTTTTTTTTTTTGTCATTCAATTTTGAGACTTCATCCAATATCACTCTTTATTTTAATGTGTTTAGTTGAAACTCACCAGATTACAGTAATTTAGATTCCAATTTAACTGTTTGCTCATTCTTTCAATTGATTTGCGTTCGTGCCTCCACTATCTCAAAAATGGAACTCCATAACTTATAGGTCAACATACTATTGCTCATGCTGAATTGACGTCAGGTTAGGTACTGTCATAAAAAATATAAAAAAATTAGGAATTGTATTTCTAAACTACTTTTTTGGATTTGTCAAACAGCTTGTAAGGATTTAAAATAGATATGTATATTCCATATTCCATATTCTTCTCTTCATAGAATCAATCAAACACAAATGCATTTTTGTTAGCACAAATTCTCAAATCTTTTATCCCATAAATTCCACCTACATGCCTTCCCCCCTCCCCTTCCCTCTACAACAAAAAGAAAAAAAATAAAAGAAAATGTCAGATAATTTACCAAAATTCCAAACATCTCCGGGATGCTGCACCGCCTCGACCATGCTCAGTGCAGTTGCAACCTCATTCGCCTTCTGCTTCGTTCTCATGGTACTATTCCTATACGCACGCTATCTCCTAATACAGAGACGAAGACGTATGCTCACTGCCATGCCACATGAAGAGCCAAAGCAAGGTCTCGACCCGACGGTCATAGCACAACTCCCTTCCTTCACGTACCATAAAACTACATCGGGTGAGAACAACAGCGTAGGTCCCAGCGCAGAGTCAGAATCAACATCACATGAGTGCTCCATTTGCCTCAGCTTGATTGAGGACGGGGAACAGGTGCGGCTACTCCCAAACTGCCAGCATCTTTTCCATCAGGAGTGCGTTGATGTGTGGTTGAGCACAAATGCTTCTTGTCCCGTTTGTCGGGGAGACCCTGCACCGAGACACTCCGAACATGACGAGTTTTTTACTTGTCCCGTTTATCGGGTGCGGATGGATTTGTTTGAAGTTGAAGAGGGGGTTTCGTCGCCAGAATCAATGAAGGAGAGATCATCAGGGGAGATTGAGAGAGTCGACAACACGAGATCGGAGTGGCGGCACTCGCATGAGGATCATGCTGTGCGGGATTTAGAGAGGCAGCTGTGATTAATTTATTTTTGTAGTTAGATGGTGAGCTCTCTTTTGTTATTTCTTGTTCCTCTCTAAATTTTACATTACATCCTTGTTGGTGGATAATGAGGATTCTTTTGGCAATACTGTGTATAAAACAGTGAAATATTGAGCATGTTTTATCATCATTGCACGATCTGTAAATTTATTTTTTGAGTAAATATTTAGACTGCTTGCTTCAAATATAATGAGGATTCTTTTGCTCGCTAATATTGGGTTTGGATATGAAATGTGGTCATATTTCTTTTTTATTTAGATCTGTATACGAGGAAGCAAATACATTATGCTGGTTCATTTCCATTACAAATTGGACCCAATTTTTTTTCTTTTCATGAATTTTATTTTGCTATATTTTGTGATACACACGAATGAGTATACAGACTGTCAAAAGGACCTTCCTTCAAGAGAATTTTCCTCAAATAATTTAGATTGGAACCTCTCTAAAATAGAATGTACCAAAATTGGTCAAGTTTTTTTTTTTTTTTTTTCCTTTCTTGATCCGATTATTAAATTATATAGTTTAATATTTCTTTATTAAATTATATATTGATCTGGAGCATTGCTTTTAATTAATTGAAAAGACGCCCTTGTAACCCCCGTCAAAATCTGATCCAGCTAATTAAAATGTTAAATAGATGCAAGAGGTTCTTTACAAGAAATATTAAATGGAAAAGTATGAAAATGTCAAATGATTGAATTTGCAATTCTGTTGGATACAAATCTTAATAAAATATTTCAACCCCAATTTCTTAATCGCCTAATATACAATCAATTGTTCCTGAGCTCCTGTACAACCAAGTAATTTTCTCATTTTCAAAGTCCAAACAGTCGATCTAAACCGTTAGATGTGATATCTATATTAAAATGTACTTGGAGACCAAATTTTACATTTTTTGGAATTTTTTTACTATTTATTAAGCCACTTTGAAAATCGTCAATCCAATGGTGGCTTAACCAAACAGTAAAAACAGAAGCCACGAGTATAAAAATTGCAGGCTCCTTGCTTTTCTATATTCAACTATTAATTTGTTATGAGATTTGTGTATAAAAATCAACTGACATTAAAATTCGTGCATTTAAAAAATGAAGAATTAGATATGAAAAAGCAGGAACCTACAATTTCAAAGAATGGCAGCAGATTTTTTCCCGTCTTCAGATGATAAATTAAAACAATCTAAAATAATATATGGCACGAGCCGCACGAGTGGTGTATTTATATATAAAGTTTGTAAAGAATTTAGGCTAACCAATTTCTTTCATCTACTATCTAACATAGCTAGGCTGATCCTACCACAATTATCTGAGCACCATTGTTTGTTAGAATTAATTCGTATCCTCTGCATTAACTCAAACTTTGAGTCAATACAGAATGAATTCGAACCGTCTGATCTGAATTGGCATGAATACAGAATGAATTTGGACCGTCAAATCGATTCCAAATCGGTTCGATGTCCGCTAAGAACTATCCAATTTGCTTTACAATTCATGCACAATTGATCTGCGCGAATATTGAAGGACCGTGCATAAAAACTAAAACAATATGCACAAATTAATTATGAAGCGAATCCAACAGAAAAACCTTGATATAAAGTTAGTTGTTAATGACCGTGCATAAAAACTAAAACAATATGCACAAATTAATTATGAAGCGAATCCAACAGAAAAACCTTGATATAAAGTTAGTTGTTAATGCTTGCATTGACCTCTTCAATTGTATCTGTACAATTGTAGAGGCACCGGAAGTCAAAAGCATTAATTAGAAGTCAA
Source organism: Carex arenaria (assembly GCA_964058825.1). Taxonomy (NCBI): domain Eukaryota; kingdom Viridiplantae; phylum Streptophyta; class Magnoliopsida; order Poales; family Cyperaceae; genus Carex; species Carex arenaria. Next base: position 535,032 of record CAXKVW010000360.1, on the reverse strand, counting down.
ATACCAGAATAAAAGCAATAAAAAAAAACTGTCTCAACTGATGAAAACAGGGGTCTCAGCCCACAAAATGAAAACGAAACCCATCTCTCCATCTGCAGAAAGAAAAAGAATATATTGAAATGCTCCAACCCACTAAAATACATAACTAATACCAGTTCAGAAACCAGGACATTTTACCAAAAACCTATGAGCAATATCCAAAAACACTGGCTAGTTTTAATATGTACCCTGAACACAAAACCCTCTCTCATTCCATACCAATTAAGTTCGCCATGCCTTGCTCACCTCTCACATAGCATCTCCGACCAAATTACCATGTATCTTCATCATCTTCATCATCATCATCATGGTTACAAGTACCAGATTCAAGATGAAGGGTTAGGGAACTTCAGCCCCAGATCAACATTTGAGCTCACATTCGTCTTTTTTGCAATGTTTGTCTTTCGGTACATCCTCATGCTCTATGCAAACCGCCTCATCTCAGCATGGAATGATCATCACAGCCACTGGGACCATACCCATCAACTCTGGAAGACTACTGGACTTGACTCATCGGCGATTGCAAGCTTACCTGTTTTCACACACGGCATTACCGGTGAAAGAGATTTAGGTGTTACAATTGATTGTGTTGTGTGTTTCAGTACAGTAGACGAGGGCGAACAAGTAAAAGTGCTACCAAATTGTAAACACTCGTTCCATGTTGCGTGCATCGATATGTGGTTGAGATTGCATTCAACATGTCCCCTCTGTCGTGGTTCGGTTTGAGCCGAAAGAACAGAGAACTAAAATGCAGATTTTGCTAACAATTTTTCTTGTGATTCTTTCATTAGTATGTAGGTTTTTTAAATTAATTATTGCATGTTTGTTGTATGTTTGCGTTTTCTTTTGTATTGAGCAATTGTGTATAGGTCAAATGAGTTCTAAATTATTATCTTATTGAGCAAATTAAATTCTGTGTTGAAGAATTATTTGTTCCTTCGCCTTTCTGGCATTCCAGATTCTATCTCCTTCCTCTTTTTCCCAGTTGACATGTAATTCTTCATGATTTGGTAGTATAGATTAAAGCAAAAGATAATCATAACGAATTCAAATCTTCGGTTAGGTTCTAACATGTCGAACTACGTTTACTTGAATAAATAAAAAAACCCGGAAGGAATAATTCTTTATGGATATTAAATACTTGAGTGGCTTCACCTCCAACATTTACAAAAAAATAAAAAGTAATATATTGTTTCAATTGGCAATGACAGTGATTATTCTTACTCTATTGTAGTCAATATAAACATATATAGTTTCTTTTAAGGTTGATCAATTTAAACATATTTGATACTAAACTAACCCAATAAAATACTGCAAAGTGTTTAGCATAGGTAATATAAAATGAAAGTAGTTTAGGAGCCTGCATAATTTGAAGTGAGAGTTCAGTGCAAATGTTTTCATTTGTTTGTTGTTGTGTTCTTTTTTTGTACAAAAATAAACAAAAAGAAGATTGGGGTCAAGCCCCCAACCAATTACATACACAAGGCTGCTCCCGTGCAAATTTAATAAAATTGAGGGCGTTGTTAAAACTTCAACCAAGCTTTACTTTATATAGTGAAAATGCAAGGTTAGATTGAAAAAGTATCCAGACCGGTCAGAGGTGAGCCCACATGGACATGGTGTATCACGGGTGTTCGGATCTACTGTAGCATAATTTATACAGCTTCAGTACAAATAAAATTTTCAGATATGAATTTAATTATATTGTGAAAATTTTGATAAAAATCGTATGTTGAATAAGGAAAAAAAAAATGATGCCGACACGATATATATCCAATGAAACGTAATGACCCGTGTTGCATAAAACATAAGGTAACCAAGAAAAGTTAATATAATATTATCATACATAGATGACTTTGTTACACTTATTTCAATTCAAAACATACCAAATTAATATAATTTCATACATACAAACAAAAACAATGTGTTGCAAGCTCAAACATGTCAGCTCAAATAATCAAAGAGAATCATGGCCAAACAAGCAGCGACAGCAAATGCTGGTACGGTGGTGGCCGCATCAGCCTTGTGTAATGGAGTCGGAAGTGGTGCTGGGCGACATGCCGCCTCTGTCGCAAGCATCATCGTAACGAGCACGAAAATTGCCACAAAGAAACCCTTCATCCCAACTATTTTCATCTCTATCTATAGCAATAGATTTTCCTTCAAATTTGAGTTGGGTATAATTAACCATATAAGAGATGGTATTTATAGGAAAAATAAAAGAGCAATGCTAGCTGCACGAGATTTCTTATCAATCGCAAATCAAAAGAATTTTTTTTTTTTTTAACAACCGGGAACAAACAAAAAAATAATGCCAAACACAATATGTCTGTCTCGTTCTTTATAACCTAATAGAATAGTTGCAATCTAAATTTTGTTGTTGAGGTGCAATTTTCACTTGCATGTACACGGACATTATTTATTTGATGGTTTCTAATCAGACCCGTAGTCGATCGTGTCAAATAATGTGATTGTTACACGGGTATATAGTAACAAAAAAAGAGAAATCAAATGTGGAAATTGCATGCATATTAGCATATATAATTATATATACTCACATGCACATAAATAATTAATCTCTAGAAAATGAGATTGTATCAAATTAATGCTTTCGTTAGACATCCGTGGGGAGAGAATATATGGTTCAATTAATTGACATGAATCTTTCAACAACCACATAATTAATTAATTCTTTAAGAAACCAAAAAAAAAAAATTAATTCTTTAAGGTAAATACGACTAATTAATATAGATGTGTTAGTGAACAAGACGGCTGACATATATATATATATGAAATTAATGGTGTTTATACTTTAATAAAGTTCTAATTATAAAAGTGTGTGACAACTTGTTTATATGTTTTAAAAGTGTGGGTATTTAATTGATGATAGAATTATTTATATACCTTAATTATATTGGTAAAAAAAAAAAGTTTTAAAAGTTGTATTTATTTATTGATTAGATAAAAAGTATTTAACGTAAAATTACTTCTAACTTTTATAAATTAGAAAAATGAAGAACACTTTGATTGTATACTAAGTTTCTGTGAATTCACATCATTACTTGATTGTTGGAGGATATAATTTGTATAAGGTAGTAAGCAATCAGCTTTCTATGAATGACTAATTAATGCAGAATACAATCGAAACAATTAATTAATGTTAGCCATTGAATTATAAAAAAAATACAGTCTCATTGAAAATTTAATATAATATTTAACCATTGAATTGCCTGGGTTAACTACCGCAACCCAGGTAACGCTCGTCTTCCCTTCGCATTCAAAAGTATAATTTGAACCGTTAAATTTTGATTAGATTGGTCATAAGAAATTCAAATTGTGATATCCCTCGTTAGAGTGGAAAAAATGGCACGGCAGAGCCGGTTCCGTCACGGAACGGTACAGTTACTGTACGGAACGGCACGGCACGTGTGACTTTTCCGTGCCGTGATTCGCGTGTCGTGTGTCGTTACCATCTTTTGAAAATTTAACACGGCACGGCATGTCATGCTAAAAATCCGGTCACGGCACGGCACGTCACGTGGTCACACGAATCACGTGTAATTAGGACCATTAAGTCTTGATCAAATAGTGAATCTTGAATAAACTAACCTAAATTATGAATAAATAGTTAAATGTGAGAAACGTGACTAGTTACGTTTGGACACGGCACGCAAACGGCCACGGCACGGGAGTCACGGCGTGACTCGCGTGGCATGACCGTTCACGTGCCGTGACCACCCCTCCACATTTTAATCACGGCACGGCACGTGTAACTGTTCACTTAGTCATGGCACGGCACAACACGAGACCAAAGTAACAGCATATTAGTCACGGAACAGCACGATACGGCACGTTTTTTCCACTCTATCCCCATTGTTCTTTTTGGTAAATAAAGCCTACTATAAAGGTTTGCTCTTTACTTTTTCATTATGGGCTGGGCTTTATGAATTTAACCAAATTCTTCCAAGTTCTAACCAGACTTAATTCTAGTTTTTATTTACTCTTGCTACATGCTTGTAGTCGTAGTGGATCCGGTATTAGCTGATATCTTTTAGTAGACATTATTTTAACGAGGGTTCATTTTAATGGTGTCTTTTAATAAATTTTATTTTAATGGAATTCAAATATCATACTCTTATTTTTTTTTCTAAATTATATGTCAAAATAAAACTATTAAATGTTCTTTATTATATTATTCCTTTAGTGCTTATAAAAAATATTACTTAATATTTTTTCTTTTATATGAATCAATATGTTGAAAAATCAATGTTAGAAAATTATATAGTATTTTTTTTTTGCAAGTTCTTGATACAATCAAAATAAAATTAAAATGTCATAATCTTTTAGATGCATATAAACATCAAATAGATGATATATAACGATTTATTTTTACATTTCAATTTTAAATTATGAATGTTTAAAAAATAAGAACATGAAACATTTGAACTTGTTCCCCTCAATTATTAATAATCCGAATAGTGGACATTTAAATTTTAAATCAGTTAGACAACCTTGACGTTGACGGGGCCATACATTCGAATAAAAAAAATATGCATCAAATTATCAAAAGAAAAAAAATATTGTTTAATGAAAAAGATCTTTTATTTTGGAATGGATAAGTTATTATCTAAACAATGGCTACAAAAAGTTTATATTGGCCACATGGTTATCCTTAACCATATCTTCGTGGTCAAACTAATTAAAAAAAAGGACCAATTTCGATAGTGACAGACTTTAATATTTAGGCACATTAATTTTTTCCTTATTAAATTCAAGGAACCGGCGTATAGAAAGGATGCCCGTGTTGAGTTTATCTATTTGATTGTGTACCAATGAAAGGTTCAAAAGTAATTAATTAAAAGTTACAAAAGCAAAACTCAGTTATCTTTCTTAACCCTCATAAAAAAAAAAAAAGGGGGGAATTTCATGTATCCCCCTCAAAAACTTCAATATTACGTATTTCCCCCTCAAAATTTTGTAATATCATATTTACCCTTCAAAATATTAGAAACTCACATATTTACCCAAAAACAGTTAAATAATAAAATTTAAAACTTAAAACTTAATAAATAATATTTATTAATCAAATATGACCATTATGCCCCTTCCCTCTTTCTCTCCTATCTGACTTCTCCATTCCTAGCACCAAAACAACTTGAAGTCTTCACCTGCCGTCAAAACAAAAGCTCCAAGATTTTCATCGTCAAATCGCTCTACTACTCACCATAATTTTCTTCTCCACTCTAGGAAATTTTCTTATCCAAAGAAAACTTGGCGTCTCACCCCTTTCATATGGCATCGTTAAAGGTATCGGACTATAACTTGAACTTGATGGGAGATGAGTTTTATTTCGTTTTCTCTCAGTTGGATTGGATGGGACTGGAACCTGAACTTGAAAAGAAAGTTTGTTTCTTTTTTGCAGATCTTTCAATTTAACCTGTTCTTTTTATTGCACTCATGTTATTTCAATTGAGTACGCAAGTTTCTAAGGTACTGACGGAAATTGGTACTTGTCCTTGGTACCGGTATCGGAGCAGTTGAGGGAGCAAAATTGGTGTTCTAAACTGGTACTGGCAGGCCGCAACAGAGACGGGGCAAAAATTGGGGCTGCTCACGCTATTACCAGTCATAAACTGGTATTCTAAACAAACTGGTACTAGACATAATTGGGGCTGCTCATGCTGCGAGTAATAGTTCGAGTAATAGTCAGAGATTGCATTATGCATTTAAGAAATAATTTATTGCTTTAAATCTTCTCATAATGTAATGGCATATACCAGTGGATAGTAGAGGGTTGTTCAACAGACTAATTTTTTTTCATTATCTTTAGGATAAATCATTTATTCTGACATGTAAAATATTTCTTCTTTGGTTGATATATGGATAAGTCAATTGAAAAAATTGCATATTCATACTCTGTTGGTATTTTTGTGCATGTATGTCTACATGTATAGTCTTCTGGCTTTTTGTTTATAGATCAGAGTAACTATATCATAAATTCATATTGCCTATTAATAAAATATTAGCACTATATTAGCATATCAATGGAGGTTTGCGGAGCTGCTAAGAAAAATGAGCTTTTAAGATATCTAATAAGGAGCTGCTAAGAAAAATGAGTCAAGTTGAAAGGAACAAAGGAAAAAACCAGAAGATACAAAGGAAAAAACCAGAATTGGTTTTGTCAAACAAAAAAAAAGTACTTAGATATCGTGCAAAATTAATAAATAAACTACCAATTAATAATATACTCATGAACTAATTGTAGAGAGTAAAACTGCATCTCCTTTCATTAAGCACTTCATTAACCAATTCTTTTATTTACCAGGCAGGTTTTGACAGAAGATACAATAATTGCAAAATGACCCTTATTCTTTTTTGTTATTACAAAGTCCACAGAATCGACACTGTGCAGATCAACCAAAGAGGGGCGATTCAAATCTGATGCCATATCGGAGAGGCTCGGAACAAACGATGATTTTGGCGATGATGCCATATGAAAGAGGGGTGAGACACCAAGTTTTTTTTGGAGAGGAAATTTTTCCTAGAGTGGAGAAGAAAACTATGGTAAGTAGTAGAGCAATTTGGCGATAGGTGAAAATCTTGGAGCTTTTGTTTTGGCGGCAGATAAAAACCCCAATTTGTTTTAGCGCCAAGAATTGGAGAAGTCGGAGAGAGAAGAGAGAAAGATAGAGGGGTATAATTGTCATATTTAATTAATAAATGTTGTTTATTTAATTTTGAGGTTTAAATTTTATTATTTAACTATTTTTGGGTAAATATGTGAGTTTCTAATATTTTGAAGGGTAAATATGATATTACAAAATTTTGAGGGGGAAATACGTAATATTGAAGTTTTTGAGGGGGATACATGAAATTCCCCCAAAAAAAAATTATTGATTCAACACTTAAAATTATTGAGAATCAGCCTTTGGTCGCAAAGACAATTCTTTTCGTGTAGAAGGTCATATGTTCAATTCTTTCCGTGTAGAAGTTCAGATTTAACAAATAAAAATAAGTAGGATTAAAATGTATCATTGCTAATGTGTTCTAATCATGCTCCATATGTTTTTATTTTTGTTTTCAAAGTATAACAGTTTATGTGAACTACTCAACATAATATTTTTATATTAAAATGTGACAGGAGACCAACTTTTATATTTTTTTAAAAATTTTACTAACTTTTTAGATAGGTAGAAAATTATTGTTTTTGGATGGTCTATAATCATCTAAAAACAATATTATTGTATCTATTTTAAAAAATAGTAAATAATTTAAAAAAAAATATAAAATTTTGTTTCCAAATAAATTTTAATATGAAGATCATGATAAGCAGTTCAGATTAACTATTTAAACTTTAAAAATAAAGATAAAGATGTGGAGTATGACGGAGCACAAAACCAATAGCATTTTAACTGTACTCAAAATAAAATAGTAATTTCTTTTATACTAAAAAGGACTTAGTCACCTTCAATATTAATTACTTCTCTGAAAATGCCTCTTGATCTAGAGGAAAGGATAAGACCCGATACCACAAGTTTTAATAATTCTTATTTATTCCACACTCTAAGATATAATCAAGGTCAATGAGAGAACTCAAATGGCCCATTGCTTCATGCTTCAATTGTATCCCAATATTTTTATTTTCAATTTCAAAGTTCAAACTGACGATTCGAACCACTCCACATAATATCCATATTAAAATATGATTGGATACCAAATTTTATATTTTTTTTGAAATTTTTTTATTATTTTGTAAGACAAGTACAAAATTATTGTTTTTAGATGGTTCACAATTTCTTAAAAAACAATAATTTTGTACTTATTTTAAAAAATAGTAAATTTTTTTTAAAAAATATATAATAATTTGGTCTCCAATCATATTTTAACGTGGATATCATGTTGAGCAGTTCAAATCATTTGTTTGAACTTTAAAATCGAAAATAAAGATGTTGAGATACGATTGAGGCATGAAATATTAGGGCATTTGAGCCCTCCTCTTATTATTATTATAGTCGTTAAATTATTCCTCCAAAAAGCTTAATTACTTTGACGATAGAAACTCCCCCACATATGATATTCCTTACTCCAACCTTGCTAGTTGAATTTATAATATCATTCCTCCGCATTGGTCCAAGCAGTTCAGCCATTGGATACCATCAACGCACGAATCTCAATAGCAATCAATGAAACTCTATATATGAAAGCACAATAAGTCAACTGAAATTTGTGGGACTCTGTCAAGTGCAAGATGCCAAGATAGAAAACTTTTCACAAAACCAAATGATCAAGTCAAACCATTTTATTAATTCTCTCTCTCCCCGAATCAAATATCCTCTTAAAAAACAGTAACTATGTCAGGCAACAACTCAGGCAGCTTCCTATCAGGAGACCCAAACTCCGACAACGGCAGCGCCGTCTTCCAACAAATCTTCATCTCCATTATAGCCTTGAGTGCCTTATTAATTGCCCTCTGTCTTCTTCGGTGGTTTCTCCTACGAACAACCGCGAGGCTCATCTCATCGCTTGTGAACCGCAACACAGCAGGTGGCCTTGACTACTCTGCTGCCATAGCCGCTCTGCCGACATTCCCTTACAAAAAATATGGAGGAACTAAAAATGACGACGAAGAGAATAATGGGTCATTGATGGAGTGTTCGATATGCCTCAGCGCTGTTGAGGAAGGGGAGATGGTGAAGCTTCTGCCTCAATGTTTGCATTCATTTCATGGCGATTGTGTGGATATGTGGTTAAGCGGTCATACGACATGTCCAGTTTGTCGAATCGAGGTTCTCGGTTCCACGAGTGCGGTTCATCAACTGAGTCAGAATGGTACGGTGGCAGTGCCGGTGACCGACCTAGAGGGACAGCCCTGATTGTTTTGGATGAAATTTTTTGCTACAATAATTTTGGTTGTAAATATTGACGGCTTACTGTTATTGTACAGATTAATATTTATTTTTCCTTTTTTATATTTTAGTTGTTGGATTTCTTTTATCCTTCATAGCCTTCCTTTGTGGAGAAATCACTGAGAAAATTAATGCAAAAAATATATATATATATTGATACTGCATTAATTAATTTATCGTCTACTAGAAATGTTTTTTTTTTCCTTCTTTTTTGAAGTAGAATCTAGCTAGGGAACGTTAGGTGGGTTTTTTCTCTTGAAAAGTAGGTTTTCGGTTCATAATTTTAATGTAAATCAATGATAGGTTCACTTTTGTCTGCATTACAATTTATCTTGATATTGCATATTCAAGTTGACTGTAAAAATAAATTAAATAGAAATTAAAGAGGGGCACGTAAACTGCGTAAGCCTCAGTTGCTTAATTATTTGAGAAATATATTGCCAAGCTTTCAATAGAGATAGAAACAATTTCAAATGAATTTTCTCCTCTTCCAGAAAAGGGAACCGACTCCGCTGCTTGCCAAATAGGCAAGCAGGATCCTGCTTTTCCAAATCAAACCATTGAATTTTTTTCATGCACGAATCTCAACACAGATGAATGGTTTGATTTGGAAAAGCAGGGTCCTGCTTGCCTATTTGGCAAGCAGCGGAGTCGGATCCCCAGAAAAGGACCTAGATTATAAGTAATACACAATATATATATGAGTGATGCTTCTATGGATATAAGGACCTATTTATAAAATGAACATATTTTTATTTTCAAAGTTCAAACAGTCGATCCGAACCGTTCATCTTGTTCTCCATATTAATATGTGCTTGGAGACCAAATTTTACATTTTTCTGAATTTTTGTACTATTTATTAAGATGGATACAAAAAATATCAAATTTAGACCATTGAATTTTGTACCCATCTTAATAAATAGTAAAAAAATTCAGAAAAAATGTAAAATTTGGTCTCCAAGCACATATTAATATGGCGAACAAGATGAACGGTTCAGATCGACTGTTTGAACTTTGAAAATAAAAATATGTTCATTTTACAAATAGGTCCTTATGTCCATAGAAGTCTTTGCCTATATATATAGTATGCACTGGAACTTATGTCCATCCAAAAGTAACAATGTAAATAGATTAATTTGACAATAATATTTATTTTGAAAGTAATAAAAAAATTAGTTATTTTATAGCAATCATGAGAATATTTACATAAACTGTTAGATAGTTTGAAGTGTAAAGAGTCCAAAGCATACAAGTCAAAAGCAATTTCACAGAAATATCCCCATATCTTGTTCATATTTTCTTTGTATTGATTTATATATATATATATATTATGATAGAACATTAATGCAATCTTTCTGTTGCGTATTGGTACTTATTGGATATAAACAGATCTGCCTCTCTTTTATTTGTTCCTACGAAAAGAGTTATTCTTTTATTTTAATTTTCAATGAGATAAATCAAAATGAACTAACATAATCTACTGAAAAAAAAAAAATATGCACACAATATAAAAAGTTTAGGCATAAAGCATTATAGCTTTATAAGAAGTGAGGAAAAAAAATTACGCAAGTAGAAATCAGAAATCATAAACATCGTATTTAGATAAGTTATAAAATCATATAAATATATAAAATCTCAAAATTACTTTAATCCATGCCATACAAAACCCGTTTTTCAGATTATGCACACAATACCAGATGTTGTCTTAGTTATAAGTTTTTCAGATTCAGTTATGTCGATAATTAATCTCAATGTAAAAAATGACCCATTTATATACATTACCAGACTCTATATTCCTATAGGGATTTATCATTTTAATATATAATCATGTGGTGGTTGTTATTGGGTTATATCAGTACCCGGTTTTATAATTTTAAATTAATACAATGGAAAATTAGAAGGCATTTCTAGACTTCTTCTCTGGTCCATGTTGACATTGCTAAATTAATCTTATGTTCAAACAATCCCATGAAAAAATTAAGCCTCCAATTTAAAAAAATCCTCTCTGATTTAGTTTTGCAATGGATCCTATGGAAACCTACCAGAACCCATTGTATATTTTGTCTCTCTGTTTCTTGCTATGCTTGCTGCATTACATCATCATCCATTACATGACGCGTCTTATCTCCGTCTGGTGTAAATGGTGCGTCGGTAAAGCTGGCACCGCAACTGTGCCAATGTTACCGTACAAAGGTACATGGCAAGGAGAAAAGGTGAGATTATTGGAGTGTGTTATATGTCTACAGGTGATAGAAGAAGGCGAGAAGGTGCGCATTTTACCGAAATGCAAACACACATTTCATGTTGAATGCATTGATCAGTGGTTTGGATTGTGCTCGACATGTCCCCTGTGTCGCACTGCTCTGACACCACTTGTATCAATCTCTTTGTGAGGGTATCATAATTTTCAATGTTTTAGATTACCTTTTAAGGAATTAGTACTTGTGAATTGAGAGAACAATAAAAGCGGTTAATGGTAGTTTGAAACAGGGGAGATTAGTGCTTCCTTGTACCTTCAATTATGAAGATTAGTGCTGCCTTGAAAGCATGAAGATTGGGAAGAATCTACATCAAGTATAGATAGGAATTATTTGTTGTTGTTTTTATTTTATTTTATTTTATTTTATTTTTGGAAGAAAAGGCATAATTGCTTATTAGTTGTATACTTTTGATTCTATAGTTCCAGAAATAATTGCAAATAGCAAAATACCATGAGCTATATATGCTATGAACAAAAGAAGTGTTTACATATTTACAATTGACCCCAAACTGTCTGATTTTTTTATTTATTCCCCTGTCGTAACACATGGGAACAGTTTCTTTGTTTCATCGTGATTGCAAGTACTTGCTCAGAAATCAATTGAGATGAAGAGAATTTCCTCGAAAGGGAAGAGAGAGAGAGAGTTGAATAAAGAAGTTCAATATATATTAAATATAAGAGTACAACTAGGGTGTTTCTAAGTTCACCAAATTTCTTTGTAAACTCAACTCTAAAATCTATCGAATTGGCTTTAGACGACGAAACTAAATCATTGAAATTCTTCTATCTGACGAGTGATGCGCTTACATGCAAAAATTTTAAAATTTGAAATTAATTTTGTATAGAGTCAAGTGGAAAAAAGGCGTCCAAAAATTAAATGCATTAAAATTAATTTATAAACCTTCTAATTTTGACCAATAAACTTTATACTAAATTAATTCGAAAGTTTAAATTTTTTACATGTAGACGATCGTAAGGTAGAAGGATTTCAATGGTTTGAATTTGTCGTTTGAAACCAATCAGAAAAGTTTTAGAATTGAGTTCACGAAAGAACTTGGTAAACTTAGAAACACCCAGTTCTACTCCTTTTTTTTTTATTAATCAATCAACTGTTGGACCACAAAAGGTTCCAACCTTCAAAAAAAAAAAAAGGCGAAACAAAAAATAGCTCTCCCATCTTCATTGTGTTTTTTTTAATTATCAAATGGTAAAAATTAATTTTAAAATTTTGTTTGCTAAAATATGGTGCGTTGGAGCTGATAATATTGGCAGAATTGAATTTTATTGATATTCTCATTATTTACAAGTTAGAGAGTTTATATAGAGCTTTACATGCTACGAACTTTGTTTAGCACAAAGCTTAACAGCTCATTTGACTTTTCTAATATACATAACATAAACGGATTTAATTGTAATACAAAGCCGTTGATGTTATTTCCTAAAAAGTCAAACGAACCGTTTAACCTTTTCTATTTTTGGCGATATCAGAAAATGTGGAAATAAATAGAAGGGTGTAATTTGTAAAAGTACAGCACTGGGTTAATTATATGTTAAGTGGAGTAAAACTAGGGTGTTACTAAGTTCATCAAGTCTTATTGTGAACTCAACTCTAAAATTTATCAGATTAGCTTTAAATGAAGAATTCAAATGTTGAAATCCTTCTACCCAAGTGATGCGTCTATTTGTGAAAAGTTTAAAATTTGAAGTTAATTTTGTATAAAGTCAAGTGGTCAAAATGCATTAAAATTATTTTATAAACTTTCTAATTTTGACCACTTGATTTTATACTAAATTAATTAGAAATTTTAAAATTTTCACATGTAAACGCATCACTCGCAAGGTGGCCAAGGATTTCAACGATTTAAATTCGTCATTTGAAGTCAATTCGAAATATTTTAGAGTTGAGTTCACAAAGAGCCGTGGCGAACTTAGGAACACCCTAGTTCTACTAAGTTTTACAAAATCTTAGGTTTAGTATTACACTATTTACATGTTTCGTTTTGCTCTTGTGCTTTACTACCTCTTCAAGGGCTACGACAGTAATATAGTAAAGTACACCGCGCTTGATTTTATTTCTTAGAAAGAAAGATAAAAGTCAAGCTTTCAAATTTCATACTCTTATTATTACAATAAAAAAATTCTCAATTGGAATTTCGAACCTACAATCTCCCACATGAAAATCATATATCTTTACCCCTACATTAAATACTAGTTTTTAGATAGCGCTTGACCTTGATCTAGAAAAAAAAATAAAAACAAAAACAACAACAATAACTATAATGATTAAAAAAAAAATAGTCAGTAAAGTAGAACCTAGTCATAAGACGCGATCGATGTAGTACCGTACAGCGGGACCTATAACTTTATGGTCCAACTTTACTTTCAGCTAAGTCAAATTCAATCTGATGTTTATTTAGACTGTAGGGATCCCATTAAGATTCTTGCTAGGTTAAAAGAACAATCTAGATCATTTCATTCTACATGAACACTGCCTATGTATTACTACATAGGATAGGAATTCAATAAGTCGTCGGGTTCATATCATCACTGGTAATAAAAACAGACATCTCAATATCTCATCTAGCTCAAAACTGGTGTATTATAACCAGGACCGGTCCTGAAGATCAAAACGTGCTTGGAGACTAAATTTTACATTTTTTTTTTACTATTCTTTAAGATAGGAAGAAAATTCATTGATTCAAAATATTCTGGATTATAAAAAACAATAATTTTTTATCTACTTTAAAATATAGTAAAAAAAAAATGATCTTTAAGCACTTTTTAATATGGATATCATGTTGAACAGATTGGATTGACTATTTGGACTTTTAAAATGCAAAAAAGTCATATAAACATATGGTGTTCAAATACTTATAGAAGCGTATTAACTGGTCTCATTTTTTTATTTTTATTGATATGGCGATGGATCATACCTATTTGTATAAAAGTTTGGAACCTTTATATATACAAAATTTGAGCCCTAATATTTTATTTATTTTTAATATATATAGATTAATTATTTTTTTATATATACAAACTAATTTTTTTTGGGTTTCTTGGATCTTGGGGTCTGGGGAGAGGTTGCTCTGCACCAAGGCTGGCCGGGTGCATATCCTCTGAGATATCTCAACTTTTGCTTGACCAACGTGTCTAGTACCTATTCGGGGAAGCGTAGGGGGCCAGTATTATTTGAGTTTTGAGATTCGTGCAGAACATATTTGAACGATTGAGATATTCGAAAAAGTCACGCAAAGTTTGAGATATGTCAGAGGATGCGAATTCAGGCTGGCCCTGCTTATGACATCTAGAATTCAGATCCTACCAAGTACCTGAGGTGCAACTAGTAAGTTTTGAGCCGTTATATTAACCTGGTACGAATTTCAAAATGGATCTCCGATCAGTTTCATAGGCATCGGACTATGTTTGATCCAGCTGGAATTAATCTGAACCGTCCGTTTTGAATATATTGCACCTTAGAGACCTGGGGAATACTAACTTATGACATCTACAGGCCTGATTCTGATTTTGGTGACGGCCCATTTAATATACGGTCCTATTTCCAAATATTTTATCCAGTTCGTAGAAAAACTCAATTAGGAAAACATTTTTGTTTTACAAAAGTTATGGATAACTATTGAAACAAGACACGCAATAAGCATTAATGAAGGGTTTTTTAGTAAAAACAATTAGGGTCAAGCCCTTACCTTTTTAATAATAGAAAATATTATTCAGACATGAAGTAAATGGGTAATTGTTGAAATACACAAATGATTGGGATACACCAAGAAAAAGTCAAACATGAAAATTTTACGAATTATACCATCTTATCTTTTTTTTCCTTTGTTATACTTTATGTTTTTTATTATTTTCCCAATGATTCTTCAGTAATTTTTTTCTCAAAAAATAAAACAGTTTTAAACCATTGTACGTATCCTATATAAATATGACTTCACATTTGCACAATGATATGAATGTATTATGTCAAAGAAATATATATATCTACTTCAAGTTTGTCTTTCAATCGCCTCAATTTCATATATATAGAGAGAGGGATAGTATGGCTAAATTGCTATTGGTAGCACTTCGACCGAAGTGCTACCGGGGTCATATTTTAATATTTGATATTCAAACAACAAATTCAAACCGTTAGATATTCAATCTATATTAAAATATGCTTGGAGACCAAATTTTACATTTTTTGAAATTTTTTTACTATTTATTAAGCTGGATTGAAAACTGTTGTTTTTCAATGCTGCAGAAATTTAATAAAAACAACTTTTTACAAACCAGCCTAATAAATAGTAAAAAAAATTTCAAAAAATGTAAAATTTAGTCTCCAACCATATTTTAATATAGATTGAACATCTAACGGTATGAATTTGTTTGAACATCAAATACTAAAATATGAGGAGGGATCAAGTTAGCCATACTCTCTCTCTCTCTCTCTTTATATATATATATATATATATATATATATATATGAGGAGGGATCAAGTTACAACAACGGTTTTTTTTTTTTTCAAAATCCAAATCATCGATCCAAACCGTTCAACATGATTATCTAAATAAAATGTACTTGCAGATCAAATTTTATATTTTTTTTGAATTTTTTTTACTATTTATTAAGTATTTTACAAAAACTAGTCAAATTCAGACCATTAAATTTTATACCTATCTTAATAAATAGTAAAAAAATTCAAAAAAATTTAAAATTTGATGCTAGAAGCACATTTTATTTAGATAATCATGTTGAACGGTTTGGATCGACAATTTGGACTTTGAAAATGAAAAAAACCGCTGTTGTAACTTGATCCCTCCTATATATATATATATATATATATATATATAGAGGAGGGATCAAGTTACACCTTTTTTTTTGACACATTTTGACACCTACCATTTTCAGAGTCCAAATAGTCAATCCAAACCGTTCAACATGATTGATATACTAAAATGTGCTT
Organism: Carex arenaria; assembly: GCA_964058825.1. Classification (NCBI taxonomy): domain Eukaryota; kingdom Viridiplantae; phylum Streptophyta; class Magnoliopsida; order Poales; family Cyperaceae; genus Carex; species Carex arenaria. The sequence goes on along the minus strand of CAXKVW010000360.1, from coordinate 518,866 downwards.
GGAGATCAAATTTTTCATTTTTTTGAATTTTTTGACTATTTATTAAGATGGTTACAAAAACGTTGTTTTCGGACCATTGAAAAACAGCAATTTTGTAACCATCTTAATAAATAGTCAAAAAATTCAAAAAAATGTAAAATTTGATCTCCAAGCACATTTTAGTATATCAATCATGTTGAATGGTTTGGATTGACTATTTGGATTTTGAAATCGCAAAACTAACCTATAAAAAAAACGGTGTCATGATGTGTCAAAAAAAAGAGTGTAATTGGATCCCTCCTCATATATATATATTACTGTACTGTGGATCCATCTTGTACCAAAACACTAAGCTGGTTTAGGAACAACAACAACGACAGAGAAATTTCTTCATATACGAAAGGCTTCCATTGTAATTTAAGCTGGTCTCTCTTCATATATATATATATATATATATATATGAGTAGAACTAGAGTGCTCCTAAGTTCACCAAACTTCTTGTGAACTTCACTCTAAAATATATCGAATCGACTTTAAACGATGAATCCAAACCGTTGAAACCCTTCTACCTATTGAGTGATGCGTCTACATGTGAAAATTTTAAAGTTTCGAATTAATTTAATATAGAGTCAAGTGGTCAAAAGTTTAAAGTTTATAAATTAATTTTAATGCATTCATTTTTTGGACTTCTTTGAACACTTGACTCTTTATTAAATTAATTTGAAACTTTAAAATTTTCACATGTACATGCATCAATCATTAGGTAGAAGGATTTCAAAGGTTTGGATTCATCGTTTAAAGTCGATTCGATATATTTTAGAGTTGAGTTCACAAGAGGTTGGGTGAACTTAGGAGCACCATAGTTCTACTCTCTCTCTCTCTATATTTATATATCTCTCTCTCTAACAGTACTATAGCGTGTGAAATTATGGATTAGAAAGAGATTGAAGACGAACGACATTAATTTCGGGATTAGAATAAATCTAGAAAATATAAATACTCTACAATAAAAAGCACATGAGCCACAAGCCAGAGGCAATTCAGTAATTAAGATCGAACTGGAAAGAAGCATCCGAAATGGGGTCTTAAGTGCATGCAATGATCCAAAGAAAAGGTGTCGGTAAATGAGGATGAGGCACCTAAGGTGAGCAGAGATCCAAAGAAAAGGTGTCCGAATCTGCTGCGATTCTTTATCCATGAACAATATTCCACAGTTTTTATTTTACAAATTCAACTGTTAAATTATTTTGAAATTCGTGCACAGAAAAATCAACTGCTTTGAGATAAGTGCACAGAAATTATTGGACGGATAGATTTGAAAAAATAGGAATTTTAGAATTATTGTTCATAACATTCGGATTGCAATAGATCCAATTCCATGTAGGAAGGATAACAATATTTATGTTCAGTGTTAATATTGAATTTTAAAAAAATTCAAAATAATTAGGTATTAAAAAGTAATTCGATTTATATGCATGTTTTCAAATATATAGATATAGATAGTGTAATAATTAATATCATGCATTGTAAACATTGTTTCATAAATGCAACAAGAATTGTTAATATTAAATGGTTGGAAATTTTACATGACCTTTTGTTTTTTAAAGAGAAGTAGGATAATTCTCACTGATTTTCCTAAACAGAAAGCCATACAATATTAGCTGGTACTTTCTCTCAAAAAAAAATATTAGCTGGTACCACTACCACCCATCTGGAACCCATACAAACTTATAATGTACCAAAGAAAATGCACACACTGTTTTCTATCTAAATTCCTCATTTTTAAGTCTTTCTTTTTCTAACAATCATAAAAGGATTTCACAGAAATTAAGAATACTGAGCTTTAGAATCCTATCTCCATAGCACCTGATCACTTAATTCTCAAATTGTTTCACCAATGTCTTCCATTCTTCTAAATAAATTCCTACTATGTGTCTACAAAATATTATATTTACTGAATTGCTAGAAAACACCTCTGATAAGTAGGGCTGCAATCGAATCGAACTGAATCGAACTTACTCCAATTTGAGTTTGACTTGAATTAATTTCGAATTGAGTTTAGTTTGAATTAATTTCGAATCAAACTTTTTACGAACTCAATTTTGAATTTTTTACGACAAGGAAGAGTGATCGTAGTAGCTGAGAGTGAGAGGTGAAAGTCGTCTAGGGTTTCAGAATTGATAGCGAGGGTTACGACTTACGAGTTATGACTTATGACTGGACGGCCTTATGTTTTAATTTTGAAGTCATCATAAAAAACCAACGGTTCACATTACTTTTAGATTCGAACTAGAATAGTTCGCAAACATATTTCAAACGAACCAGGTTCAGTTTTGAGTTTGGTTTGAATTAATTTCGAACTATTTCGAATCGAGATTTTTACGAACTTTTTCTAATCAAACTTGAATCGAATCACGAACTACGAATTTTTTGTGCAGTCCTATTGATTAGTGATACCAACACAATCTCATTAAGCACAATTTGAAACAGATATGGATATTGATCTTTAAGAGGAATCTTTAAATTTCAAATTCAAAGTTTATTTAAAAAGACATTAAGATTATGAAAATGAAAAATTGTCAATTCTATATCCCTCTTTCTACGGTTATAATTCACACAAACGGATCAATGAGGCCCTCACAATTGATGAAAGGACAGGTCGTGAGTTAGCACAAATCAAAGAGATTTTTGACAAAGAGAAGGAAAAAAAAACATTATTTTCTTTGGGTCCATAAAGGCCTAAAGGGCCCACAGGTGTTTGTGTTTCATTCTATCATTTTCAATTCCTTACACGGGCCTCCGGGATTCACGTGAATCAGATGCTCAGAGTTGTTTCAAGATTCGTACACATATTGTAAGATTTGCAAAGTCTCATCCCTGCCTAAAGTTAAGCAACTATGAGTTCAACCTCAGTAGGTGGGTACGTATCAATTCAGTTTAAAAGAATCGCCTTCGTATCTAAGTTTTTATTTCCACCAAATTGGTTATTAAGTTTGTATAAAGAAAAACATTAATTCGTTTCAGAGAATGAAATAGGTGATCGGTACAAGCATTCAGTTATTTAAAAAAATAAATCTTAGTCCTAAAATTTAGGAAAAGAAAAAATTGATTCCTGAATTTTTATTTAGTGAGGCTATGGTACTATGCATAGCACGGATTAATTTGTACTACAAATCAATATTTTTATTTTCAAAATTTTAATAGTCAATCCGAACCATTCAACATAGTATATGACTACGTACTTGTAAACTAAATTTTACAATTTTATAACTTTTTTTTACTATTTTTTTGGATGGATAGAAAATCACTTGATCTAAAAATTTAGGACCATGCAAAACAATGATTTTCTGTCCATCTAAAAAAATAGTAAAAAAATTATAAAAAAATATAACATTTATTTTACAAGTACATATTAATATGGAGACCATATTGAACAGTTCGGATCGACCGTTGGAACTTTCAAACATAAATTTGATATTGGTCTTGAACTTCTAATTTGATATTGTTGTTAAAATTTGTAAGACTATTTTAATTCTTTTTTTCGGATTTTCAGAGACCATTTTACTACAAACAAAAACTTAGAGAGTATTTTAGTTTTTTTTTTCCAGAGTAATCTAGAAACTAACTTGATATGTTAAACAAACAAAAAATTGAAGACAGATAAAAGTTTTCAAAAAAAAAGAAAGGATTCAAAGACCAAAATTTCAAGTTTCTCTAACTAATTCCATAAGACTGATCCAGTGAAGTAACTCAATTTTTAGATTTTAGATCGGAATTGTCCAATTCGAATATGTGACAATCCATCCAATCTGGAGCACACACATACTAAGAGACAAATTTGAATCCCGAGATGATTCCGAGTGACGGATTCAAATCGGACAGTCCCGATTCAAAATCCAAAAATTAGGTTACTCCAGAGAATCAGGACCCTAGTATGAGGTTTTGTATAGAATCAATCAGAATCTCATGTAAACCACTTATCAGACATACATATATACATCCAGAGCTGCGGCGGCTGCCTCAGTAAACAGCCCACATTTGCCATGTACTACAGCACATGTCATCACAATTGATTGATGCATGTACTTGGAAATTAACCTCTTCTTTGTATAATCTTGGAACAATATACAAACAACAATTTGAACTGCCAAGTGTTAACTATCAGGAATTAAATATAAAATGCTATTGATGGAGAAATTGCCAAGCTATAATTTTCCAGACGATAACGACCCAATACCAAAGGAAATAAATTAAAGCCAATCAGATAAAGAGTCCAATCTTGTTCAGCCATCCAATTGAAGTGCCACGTTTCATTTATTTATTTTTTTACTTTGGCCTTGTCATTCTCAATTGCATAGTGATAGAATCCTCCAAATAGTTTACCCAACTTTTGCTCCAAACTCTACTGCAATAAATTAATAACTAATTATATTGAAGTATATAATATAGGAAAATACATTTCCTAATAAAGTTCTACTTTTTTTTTTCTAATAAAAAAGAATAAAAAAACAAGGATTTTTCTAAATCTTTATTTCATATATTACATCACAATGCAGATAAAATTCAAGAACTATCGTATATCATACATTAAGACCATGTTCGGCTTACATGCGGGAACAGGAACGAGAATGACTTTTGAACTAATATTTACTATGCGTATGGGGAAAAAATGTCAGTTGAACTGAATTTTTCTTTTCCCACGCAAACAATAATAGAGCTGAACAGGACCTAAATGTCAGGTTCATTGTAAAAGTAGTATTGAAAATTTTAAATTTGACACTTCTTTTTTATTATATTTAATTAGTTAAATACTCTATGTAAGTGCTTAGAATTTTTTTATATGATTTGTTAATTACAAATTATAAATTGTCTTTGTGAATTTCATTCATCGGTTAAAATCGCTTTAATTAGTTGACTATATGTATTACTTTAAATAAAACAAGTGGTACTTGTATGTACATTTTATTTTATTTTCAGAAAGAAAATATCTAGCAATATATCTGTCCTGATTCTCTCTAATTCTAGATGTCACCAGGCTTGCTACAACATCATCCTATTCCTATCCCATGCCAAAATCTAAATCCTGCCTACCTAGGTTTTATGACCGCAAGTTCACCTTACCCAGTATCATACTTCATGTATATAATAATCATATATATATTATCAAACCGTCACTGTCATGTATAACTTGTAAAGACATAAAAAGATGTCAAGTTATATTCCTGACCTATAAAAATCATATAAATAACTCCATCTCTATTATTATTGCACCAGAGGAAACAAGCTAACTAGCTCTCAGTTAATCAAATCCAATATTATTAATTACCAATGTCCATCAATGATTCATCACCATTTCAGCCAGATGACAAATCCAATTATTTCTCTCCAAGTCCTTCTATAATCCCGATTGCGTTTGCATGCGGTTCCGGGCTCGCCTTCGTAGCCATTGTGATCTTCTTTCAATTCATCTTCAACCGAATCGATTCCACAAGTACACAAACCCGAATCGTTCGTCATCATCAGCTCGATTGCATCCACGGGCTCAGTAAGATTGCAATCTCTTCTCTTCCGACAGTCAAGTACAACAAAAACAGAGCAAATGGCGCCGCAAGTGATGGCGAGGTGTGTTCTGTGTGTCTCGAGTCATTCAGAGAAGGGGAGATGGTGAGAGAGCTAACGAGATGTCGGCATTTGTTTCACACTGATTGCATTGATATGTGGTTGTACTCTCACATAACGTGCCCGTTGTGCCGATCGGTTATCGGTTTAGCAGAAGGAAGAAGAAAGGTAGCAGCAGAGGAGTCGGCCGACACACTGCCGCCAGTTTAGGTGTTAGTTTTGTACCTTAAATTATGTAAATTAAGTGATATAGAATGAAATTTTAGCATTAGACTGTTGCCCAATACATAATTTACTTAATTTTTTTTTTACCAAAGAGAGAGAATTAATAATTAATGGCACTTGCTGACTTGCTCCTTTATCTTAATTCAAATGTACCTCCTCAATTAGCATTTGCATACATATCATATCTCATATCTGAGTGCGTATCCTCTGAGTCTGAGATATCTGATATTTTGCATGACCAACGTGTCCGGTGCCTATTCGGGGATGACGCAGGGGCCAGTATTAGTTGACCTTAAATATTCGTGCAGAACATGTTTGAACGGTTGAGATTTTTAAAAAAATCACACAACATATGAGATATCTCAGAGGATGCGAATTCATCATATCTGAGGTAGGTGGAGCCAGCGCGCACGTACGTAGTTTAGTGAAAAAGTATTTCTTCGATTCCGAGCAAAAAATGTTCCAGCGCTAAATCTTAATGGGGCTGTCGGCAAACAAGGTAGATATATATTAAGATATAATCTGCTTCTTTTAGCTTTCTTGATTAGTTGTTTAATTATACTTAATATCAGTTTCTTAACGTGGATTAAATAATCTCCTTTAGTATTTTTTTATCCGGATTTTAATTCTCAGCCTGAACTTTAAGGTATCGATCTCTACTTCTTTCTTTAATTTTTTTAGTGCTTCTTAAACTCTTAATTATTCACTCTTAATCTTAGCGTGAATAAGATATATAATTTCCTTTAACATCCTTTTGTCCGGATATTAATCTTCGGTCTAAACTGCTCTACCTCTTTTTTCAACTTTCTTAGTTTTTACTTACAGATTAAGATAATTAAACATCAGTTTTTTAGTACTTCTTAAGCTCTTAATTTTTCGTTCTTAATCTTGTTACTGAGGACAGTAAGATAGGCTAATTTTTTTTTTTGGCAGAAAAGATAACCCATGCTTCCGTGTATATAAATCATCAACAATTAAAAAAAAAAAATTTGCCCTTTTGAGTTAATTCTACACTAACTCTATCAAACGGGATTGATGAAGTTAAGAAGAAGATAAGAAAAAGAAATTCTCCTCAAACTTCACCAATCTCCATAATATTCCGAGATAAGAAAACTAACACCCAATAAATGTCCATGTCAGCTTGTTTATGAAATGACAATTTTAACCCACGGGTTTAATTTGTTTCGGAATATTATTATGCTAGGTAATTAAGAGGGGCCTATTTAATTTGAACTTTTCTTTAGTTCAATAATTCGGGACCCATGTGAAATTGAAGTCATTGTTATCCTGATTGCTTTCAAAGGAGAAAGGAGCTCCTTTAATTATTCCCTGTAGGAAATTTTCTTGGCTCCATCTATGATTCTCTTTTTACTTTAGAAAGACACTTTAAGAAAAATTATCTTTTTCGATAGATAGTCTATTTCGTACGAGCCTAGATTAACTTTTTTATTGCTTTAGTCTGCATGAACTCAAAATAGACGCATCTCATCTCAGCCGTCTAATTTTAAACAGAACCAATCCGGCCACAGTTTATAATTCAAAGGGTCCTTTAATATTAATTGAATTTAGTCTACACAGATCTTAAAGCAGATTGAACGGTCCAAATGCATTAAATAAAAAGATTTTTTTTTTGTGTTAATCCAAAGGATACGAATTCGTGTCAAGTACTTAAGTACTGGGCCCACGGGCATTATCAATGCAAAAAAAAATTTACTATCAACTATCATGCACCATACGAGTAATACATCATAAAGAGAGAGAATTATGTCTTTTTAAAGACGCTGGTTTAATTTTCAAAATAGTATCTAAAAAATGATGAAATATTTATATACCGGCCCTTTAATTAAAAAAAAAAGTGTATCTTTATTTTTATTATTATAAGTCCGTAAGCCCAAACACACTTTTTTTTTGTCTTTAATAGAGATCAAACTCACTTTTTTCTTGAGAGAGTTAAGTGTCTTACTCATCTGCGCTAGGCAGCAGTGACTATTGATTATAAGCTCGTAGGTCCCACACATACTTTTTTCTTTTGAACATGCCAAGGCTCAAAGGGAAGGGTCTGGATCCCCTAAAGTAACTCCATCTTTGGATTTTGGATCAAGACCATCCGATTCGAATCTGTAGCTCAGAATCGTCTCGGAATTCAAATTCGTTATCAGAATGTGTACACTCCAGATCCGGATAGATTGTCTTGAATTCGAATCGGACGGTCCCAATTTAAAACCCAAATATTTGGTTACTTCACTGGATCAGAATTCAAAGGGAAGGGGACTGAGACTGACAGAGTATCTACTACTGTACTGCAGTCTGCAGGGGATAAAGATAATTCCAATGGAGCAATTGTTTTTGGAATCTATTTGGAATTCATGGAATCACGGGATGGGCCCCTTTTGTCAGATTAAAATCAGAATCAGTATTGTCCTGGACTACTGGATCGGAATTTACTCACATGCAGCAGTTGCACATAACTTGAGCCGTCCATCTTCAAATTTTGTATGAATTTCAAGTTTTCCTCGAAAAGTCACATCGTATCAGACAGCTCAGATTGTATGTTTTAAACAATTTTGTATGTTATTTTATTTCTTCATTAATTATTCTTTCTTATATTTTTTTTTTCCAAATGCATATGCATAGTTAGTTACTTGACATAAAAAGAAAACATTGCTTTCAAATATGTAAACAATCTAATTAAATAATTAAGCAGCAATAAAGATACAAAACAATCAAATATCTGGTAAATATTATTCTGTTAGTTATTTCCTGATTCTTCTTTCTTATTTTTTTTTTAAATCCGTAATTACTTGACATAAAAAAACAAAGACCACTTTAAATATTTAAACAATGTATAACGTAAAATATTATGCATAACACAGATTGATATATGTTTTATGGATCAATATTTTTTCTTTCAAATTCTAAATAGTCAATTTAAACTGATAAACATGATCATTTACATATGAAAATCTACTTGCTAACTAAATTTTATATCATTTATAATTACTTTACTATTTTTTTTAGTAAGAAAACCACTACATTTTAGTGGTGTAGAATCTTTAGATCAAGTGATTTCTAACTATAAGAAAATATTAAAAAATTCTAAAAAATATAAATTTGATCTACTAATACATTTTTATATGAAAATCATGTTGAACGGTTTAGATCAATTATTTGAACTTCAAAATTGAGATATTGATTCATAATAACAATCAATATATGTATTAGTAGCCTTATAAAGGCTACATAATATTTGCAACATAAATACACAAGATCGGACTTGATGGCATGGCAATGTTAAAATTTATATCAATGTTAAATTTTATATTATATGTCTATGCATATATTAATTCGCTTTTTTTCATTTTTGTGCACAAAAATAATTTTATGTAAATATTAAATAGTTGGATAGCTTGACTTCTAATTTTTATTTTAAAAAAATAAATTATATTTAAATCCAGTATCAAGATTGTGAAACTAAATATTGTTATCCTTCCCCGACAGAAATACGAATGATTGATGGAAAATTCATTAACTTCGCATGCATATAGACTACAATCTTGAAGACCTAATTCCGTCCATAATTCAAATAATTTCCTACTAACAACCGTCATAATTCAAACAAAAACAGTATTTTATTTTGAGAAAACACAATCTATAATTTAATTATAATTGTTTAGATCATAGACGGATGGATCTTATTGGTAGCAGTGTTATCAGAACTAGACCGGGCATGACAATTGGACAGGAAAAAAATAGATCCGGTCATCAGTTCAGTTCAATTCGTTCGAAAGACTACCATTCTATGTTACTTGGATACTCTATATTGGACTCCGTACTCATGTCGAATACGTATCGGTTATCGATACACACCTGATACGGCATCGATACGTATCTGATACACCAGCTGGTGTATCATTAATCCCTTACAGAATGACTCACTGCGACACCATGCACCGTCCATACACCCATTGGTGATGCAAAACATTTTGGGAGCAGCTTGTGTCCAATAGCCATCGGACTCAAATTGAGTGCGATTGGTTCTAAAACCGTCCGATCAGCTTTAAGATATCTGCGCATCACTTTAATATTCGTGCACGTCTGCTTTAATATCTGTGCACACTGATCTAAACCCATCGACTCAGTTTAAGTCCGACGAGCATCGAACCCAAGCTGCTCTGAAACATTTTTACCAGCACCAAAAATCGAACTTGGGTTGTGAAGCATACACGCCAGGCCCCTTTACCACTACACATCTCCATTTGTTGTTAAATGCTAGTAGCATTTGTATTTAATATAGAGTCTGACTAGTATGACATCAGTGTCATTTCAGCCTATATAACACTAACTCCAAAATCTACCAAATCGACTTCCAACGGTGAATCCAAACCGTTCAAACCGCTCTACTCCAAAATCCAAACCGTTCGTACCATTTTCAGAATTTTTATATTTAATTTATATAATATAAATGTTGAATAAATAATATAAACAAAATATAATATATAAAATAGACGTATATATGTATATTTGATTTTTAAAAATTACCGTATTGTTGTATCCGTATCGTATCCAATACCCGTACTTATATCGGATATAGCTACCATTGCATTTGAATCGAAAAACCCAATTAATTAACCGGTTTTTATTCAAAACTGACAAACCAACCTTAGAAAAAAAATCAGGTTTGAAACCTGCTAAACTATTTTTTCACCCATAAGGCCATAACGAGAAAGACAGAGAGTAAGAGAGGGGTGTGACTATTAATCACATGTCACAAAAAAGTAATACTACTTTTTTATCTCATATATTTTATGTAGAAGACCCTTATGTTTTAGATATTATAAAATAGTCAGTATATTATACCCGAATTTTTTATTAATAGGAAATTAATAAATAAAATATCGTCATTAGGGAAGGTTTACAGTAAAATTTGAAAAGTAGAAAAACCGTGATATTTTGTAACGTCCAGAGGACGATACAAAATTTCACGGCCAGATTAGCGAAAAAAGTTAACTCAGGCTGTAATAGTTGGTAACGGCCAGGGGCAACGAAAAAAGAAAAAATTTGGCCGTGATATTGTGCAACGGCCAGAGGTCCAGCCAAAAAAAAAAAAAAAACCGGTCCGTGATAGATTATCACGGACATAAATTGGCTTTGAAATAAAAGTTAAGTTTTCAAAAGTTAGGTTGTCGGGAAGTTAAGTTTATCACGGTCCGTGATAGATTATCACGGCCTGTTTTTTTTTTCACTGGACTCCTGGCCATTGCTGAGTATCACGGTCTGATTTTTTTTCCCATCCACCCCCGGCCATTACCAACTATCATTGCCCGAGACTCATTTTCGCTCCTAATTGGTTTTCGTGAATCTGAACGTGATATTCTATAATGTCCTCTGAACGTTACAGAATATCATAGTTTCCCTGCTTTTCAAATTCCACCGTCAACCTTCCCCAATAATGATATTTTATTTATTAGTTTCCTATTAATAAAAATTTTGGTATATTATACACCACAATTATTAATATACAAATTTTGAAACAATTATTATTATTTTATTTTTACATTATTATGTAATTTGGTACTTAAAAATTCTAAATTCATATATCTTTATGATATAGTAAACTTATCATATAAAAATTTAAAATAGTGGGAGGCTATATTTTTTCTCCAAAAAAATATATTTATCATTTGTTGATAAAATAAGTACTTGTATTATATTTTGGGAGATAAACTTTCAATTAATTTATAATTATTATTTCATATGTATGTCAGTATGTGTGATTTTTACTATATAAAAAAACATATTTATCTTTTTAATATATCTCATAAATATACAAGTACTTAAAAACTTAGCGGTCGAACTGATTAATTCATTGGTCCGATAAGTGAACCGATAACCTGAAATTTTACCAGGTTGATGTTTGATCCGGTACTGATAACATTGGTTGACAGAATTTCCTATCCAGCACGAGATTCGGTTTCGTTAAAAATCAGTAAAAATCAAATCATATATATATATTCGAATCAGTGCCGTGAAATCAGTAAAAATTAAAGTTAGTTTTCATTTTTAACAGAGATATGTTTTTCCTGGTTGGTACAAGGAATTAATTACAGGCACAGGCACCTCAGGACAGTTGGAAACCCATTAACACTCATAGCTCAGGTACATATATACGTCGTAGCATCGATATTTTGGGAAAAGGAAGGTTCATTGTTCATGCAACGTCAGATGCATATATGCAGGGATGCTCTTTGAAGCAGAGGTGACTCGTGAGTGTATGACTGTATGCTTTCGGAAAGTAGGAAGATGCTCCACCCTCCACAGCTAACATTTCCGAAAGCAGAGGGATCAGGTGACTCTTCCTTCCATTTCCGAAAGCATATGCATATGCATATGCATATGCATTGATTCTAAGCATGCAATTTATAGGGTTTATTCTATGGATATCTTCTCGTTGCAACCAATAGGCCTGTGAACAGGGGCAGACCCATGTGCATCCGAGGAGGCAGTTCTGCCCTCTGAATTTTGCATTTTAGTGAAGATTGGAATGTTTCGATCGACTCTACTCTTTTCTGAAATTTTTTTTTGCCTCCCAATAGATATTTAATTTGTAGTTCGGGTTAAATTTAGGGTTAAAATTAAAATAAATTTCTTCAATTATGATTAATAATTAGAATTATAGATTAAAATAACAGAAATTACAAGTTAAAGTTGAAAAATATAAATTAAAGCATTATTTTTTATTAAGTACTTAATTAGTTAATGGATTTGAACCTAATTCGATATTTTTTGTCCCCCCGACGAAAATTCTGGGTCTGCCGCTGCCTATAAAAAATGTGAATTAATAATCATTCAATATTTTAAAATAAAAAAAATAATTACTGTCCGAATTTTTAAATTGTAGTTTACAATAAATATTGACACGAATTATATATTTTTTTGGGTATACTAGCCACATTTGGTCACATGTCATGCTTGATATATATAAGGTCATGTTTTGATTAAATCAGTTCATATTACATGTCATGACATTCTAATAGATTCGGCATGTAACAGACGAATCACATCATGTTCTTAGCACGCGTGTCATGTCGTGACTTATATGATCACGGTTTGCATGTCATCGGATACTTAACCATTGGCGAGTGAGGAGATTTGGCAAATCTTTACAATAATTGCACGAATCTTGACACAACTTGAGAAAAAGAGGATGGCCCATCACAAATATGTGCATCATGTGTTGTAGGGATGCAGAATCAGCACATTATATGATGGAAGAGTGCACCTTTGCAAAGATGTATTAGCACATGGATATTGCACCACACATGAAGCTGCAGCCAATTGAGTCACTTACTCGACTGACAAACAACAACAAAAAGCAAGGGGAAACATGCTGATTGGGATATTTGTCATATGGAGAGAAAGATGTGCACGGATTTTCAGAGATTCCAGGAAGACACCGGAGAAACTGTTAGAGGAAGTGGCGCATTTCCTGCAAAGTCGCGCAGAACCAGCGGGAGAAGATTAACTACCCAATAAATTTTATTTTGATTTTTCAGTTTTATTTATTTTCTATTTTTACTTTTAAGCTCAAGTATTCTTGAGCGCTTTGTGTTTATTTTCAACATGCAGCTACAAAATTCTTGTAACTGCGGTTATCAATCAAATACGAGCTAGACCCATATTCTTCCTAAAAAAAAAAAAAATCTTGAAGCAACTGTCAGTATGTGATTGACGTGCGCGGCAGGTTGTCCGAAAGGCCCGTGAAAGGAATTTAAAATGTTCGAAGAAACACAAACACTTGTGGTGGGGTTCCCAAATATTGAAAAGGCCTGTTTTGGACCCAAAGAAAACAATCGTTTTTGCTTTCTTCTCTTTGTCACAAGTATCTTTCGTTGGGGCTAACTGCTAAGTTCTCACTCACTCTTGGGCTACAACACGAGTTTCACACGCTGTCATTTCATCAATTGTGAGGGGCCTCACTGTCACTGATCCGTTGTATGAATTTTAACCATACAAAGAGGGAAATAGAATTGACCATTTTTTTTTTTCATTATCTAAATAATTTAAAATACAATGAGATTTTTTATTTGTATTTTTTTGGACAATAAGTTATATAAATTTTCAACAATCCGTCCATGCAGCGAACGGAGATAAATTTATATTTGACTCTAAAATAAGTAATAAAAGCAGATGCAATCATTCATTGATTTTGATTAGACGTAGTAATCTAGTACGATGTTCATGTTATAATGCGAAGCTTTTTGTCTTCACTTGTTAATCTAACAAAAATATCAGGAAAGAATAAATATCATTAATTATATTGTCATCTGTCAAACAATTGAACATGATTCAAGGGCTGAGTGGCAAAATTATCAAGAAACTGAGTGGAATGCGACGCAGAGGCAGAATAACCTCACGGAGTCGGATATGGTCTATCTGTCGACAGGGGCCCACCACGTGGAATGCGTCTGCAACTGTTATGTTGCAGTCTATTCTGACACATAAAAAAAGAGAGCTAGCTCGCTAGAAATGGAATTTACCTCAGTCTGAGTTTTATTTTGAATAATTTTAAATCGAATTTTTTATGAACTTAATTTTGAATTTTTAACGAACTTTTTTATGACAAGAAAGAGTGATTATAGTTGCTGAGAGCGAGAGATGAAAGTCATATAGAGTTTCAAAATTGAGAATGAGAGTTATAACTTATGGCTGAGCAGCCTTAATTATGTTTTAACTTTTAAGTCATCAACGAACATAAGTCATTAGTGGAAATTAACGGTTCATGTTATTTTGAGATTCGAACTAAAATAGTTTGCGAACCTATTTCGAACGAACCAGCTCCAGTTTGAGTTTGGTTTAAATTAATTTCGAACTATTTCGAATTGAATTTTTTACGAACTTTTTTGAATTAAACTCAAATCGAATTACGAACTACAAATTTTTTGTGCAGCCCTACGCTACGGTCATGTTTGATTGCGGAGTAAAGTTATTTTGAATTAAATTTCTTACTCCGAATTAATGTAAATTAAAATAATCATATTTGATTGGAGTTAAGTGAAGTAAGCTCATCAAGAGAGAGAAAATTGTAACATTAGTGTTATTATACCCGCAAAATTCACAGATGGAGTAAGCTACTCCACCTCTCTAAGTGGAATAACTTAATTCGGATTAACTCAAATATTACTCCATCTTACTCTTTCAAATTTACTCCTCGTTTGATTATTTAAATGTAGAGTAGAAAATTTACTCCACCACTTACTTTACAACCAAACATGACCAACGGAATTAGCCTCAATCAATTGATCATAAAATAAAGGTTCTGATACAAACTAAAAATCCACGTCAAATAACGTGTAAAATCTTCCAAAAAAATAAAAACAGAGAAAATAAATGACAGACGTGTCCGGTCCGGACGCGTTGACACATATTCAGAAGAATTCACATCCACTGCAATAAATAGATCCAGACCATTCTTTTAACCTGGCACGAATCTCAAAACAAAATCTAACGGTTTTCATATGCACCGGATTGAGTTTGGCTTGAATGGAATTAATTCGGAACGTCCGTCTATTAGTGCACCCCTCTAATACCTGAGGGGATATGCACTCGATTCAGAAATGAGGATCTTGGTTGGATTATTGTGCTCATTTCTACTTGAAATTTGATTAACAAGCTTATTAGCAAAAAAAATATAAATTAAACTAATTAATAATAAATCAACATTAGTTTTGATGCATCAAATAATTCAGTTGTTTTGTAAAAAAAAAAAAAAAATCTCACTTATGATAGGAATATGAGGAACTTATTCTAATAGAGAAAATTATAATTCTCAATTTGTACAGCTTATATAAAATCAGAGATAATTGATGATCAATTAATTGTAATACAATATTGTTAATAATGAAAATTAGCATATGATTTGGGGATACTTAAGGGAGAGGGGGATGTTTCTCAATGCTCATTTAATTA
Source organism: Carex arenaria (assembly GCA_964058825.1). Classification (NCBI taxonomy): domain Eukaryota; kingdom Viridiplantae; phylum Streptophyta; class Magnoliopsida; order Poales; family Cyperaceae; genus Carex; species Carex arenaria. The sequence continues at coordinate 503,077 of CAXKVW010000360.1, read as the reverse complement.
TGTATAAACTGATTCTTGTTCTTAGTTATCCATTTTTATGGTCAAAACTTTTTTTTAGAAGTGACTATTATATTACAAGAAATCATCATAATGATGCCAATTAAATTACCAATTGTTCATTTTGGAAAGGATAGAGGTGGTTTAGCTAGCCACTACTGTCCCCTTCTAGTACATATATTTAATTTTAGATTCAATTTATTTACTATATTGGATATAATATAATATAAATCCAACAAGAAAAGAGAAAGAAAGATGCTAAAATTGACACTTAAAACAGCAGTTTGTGTCTGTAATATAATTCTCTATGTAGTAATATTGACTGGTAAGTTCATGCATCAAAGGCACTTTTTATTGTATTCCTAAAAGCAACGTAAGTAGATTTATCCGAACTCAAATCTAAATTTTCTGAATCACGCCAAATATGTTATTGTATTTTCTGAATTGGGAATTTAGCAATCCACTTGCAAAAGATTCGTCAATGTATGATGATGATGATGATAAGGATAACCTTCTAGCTTTGACAGTGATATTTTATGTAACTAATAGTAAAAGCTTGCAAAATATGATAACATTAATTATATTATAGCAACCCTGAGGCTCCTACTAATTAAGCTCTCTTTTATAGTTGTAATTTCTTTGTTTGGATGTCACAATTAAGGCAGTAGAAAAATCTCTCTAGTCATAAAAAAAATGTTAATATTATAGAAAATAAATTATCAGACAGGAAAATAAAAAATAAACGAAAAAGGATGCAATGCAAAAAAAGAGAAGTTAATGACCAAGACGAATTGTCATGTCACGTATTATGTCAGTCACCTCAGATAGAGATTTATGTGTGTCATGATACTATTCTCACAAAGTATCATTTTCAATTTACTAGTCGATTAGTAAGAATTAGAATTTTTTTTATTAGTTTATCGAGTAAAAATAAAAAGTATTTTTTATTTAAATCAATATTATTATTTATTATATGACATATATGATTATATGTAAGTTTACCGCTTAATATAATTTATAAGTAAAATTATTTTAATTTTTCTAAATCAATATTTTTCAAATTAAATATTGTATGTTCATTATCATTAATTTATATGTAGTCTTTAAATAACTATTAATTGATCTCTCTTTGAATGTCAGGTCTCCCATTCTTTCTGTGCTACAACTTGTTTTTGTTCACGTCATGTTTCTATGCTTTAAATTTATTTTCAAATTTTATTTCCGAATAAGTTACAAAAACCAAACTTTGTTGACAAAAAAAACAACACTTGATATTTCCCGTTATTTTTTTATCTAACACCCGGATAAATCAAAATTAATTAAAAGACACCCAGATCCAAAAATCTCGAAAAATGACACTCCCGCAAGCTGAGTTCGCGCACCACCCGGTCCGCCAACTCAGTTTGCGCACCGACCCGTTCCAACCCGGTCCGCCATTACTCAGCTCAGCTTGCGGACCAGGCAGGTGGTGCGCAAACTGAGCTTGCGAACCGGGTTGGAACGGGTCGGTGCGCAAACTGAGCTTGTGCACTAGGTTTTGGTGCGCGAACTCAGCTTGCGGGAGTGTCATTTTTCGAGATTTTTGGATCTGGGTGTCTTTTAATTAATTTTGATTTATCCGGATGTTAGATAAAAAAATAACGGTGATATTTCTACATAATAAAATTCATAATATTTAACCATTTCCTTATATTATTTCCCAAAGTATTTCTGCTTATTTATTTTATTTTCCTTTTTTAGTACAGATACATAAAGACATACACCTCGCTCATTCACTCTCTCAAATCAAAATTAAAAATCAATGTTCGTTAAAAAATAATTTCGAATTTTAATTTTAGAAAAACTTGATAATGAAGTGAGAACTGAAATCATTTCAAGTATGAAACAACACCATGCATGAAAAACAAGAATTCAGATCCAATGAAGTAACTCAATCTTTGAGTTTTAAAACGGGACCATCTGATTCGAATTCGAGACAATCCATCTGGATCTGGAGCGCACACATTCCGAGAATAAATTTAAATCTTGAGACAATTCTGAACGTCGGATTCAAATCGGAAGGTCTCGATCCAAAATCCAAAAAATTGGATTACCTTTAGGGGATCCGGACCCATGAACAAGGCAAATTTATTTTGCAATAAATGTTGGCCCCCTTTTGCTCCTTAGATTGAAAGTTTGAAACCAATACCAGTACTGTTTCCAGCCTGTTAATCCCTCCTCGGTTTTCTAGCACACTTGGAACTTCAAATATATTGTTTCTTCGACTTGTCATAATAATTTAAAATGTCTAAAAAAAAGTATGCTTGGAAGACTTGAATTATTGGTCACATTTAAAAATTTTAAAGTCCAAAACAAGCTCCAATTTGAAAAGTCAACTGAAGAAGATACAATTTGTCACATGCATTTCCATTATAGTACCAATGAACTAACGCTTCACGTATGAGAATACTAATACTGCCGCAGCAATATTTTCATAGCCTCCACCGATTCCTTGAATCGGTGTAGGCGGAATTGTAAATTTGGATTCTAAAATTTACGCAGTGAGCCTTCTGTCTCTCTTTCCTCCTGCTTCCTCCTTCCTTCTTTCTCTTTTCTCCTCTCTTCCTTTCAAACCGTGAAACCCTATTTTTTTTTTTTTTATCCTCTCAAAATACTCAATTATTTCTCCAACCAATTGTTTCAAAAATTTTGAATTGTCTAAGAGAGTTGAAAACTCTTCAGATCTACGATTTTAACAAGGTAAAAATTCTAATTTCTTATAACTTTGTATTTTAGCCGAATTTAAATGAATAACTCATTTAATTGAGTTTGTTTAGTATATTTAGGTTTTTTTTTATTTAGTATTGAATTAGCATTTTAAATTTAGTGTAATTTAGTGCATATGTAGTATTAATTTAGTATTATGTAGTATAATATATTTTTAGTAATATGTAGTATAATTTGTGTAAAATTAGATAAATGTGAAGTTTATGGTTATTTAGTATTGTTTAGTATAAATTTGTGTATGGCTAAAATCTAAAATTTTAACAATATATAGTTTAATATTATTTTATCTAATTTCAAAGGTATGGTATAGTTAAATTTTTGAATTTGTTGACAAATTTTGGTCTAAGTTTTATATAGTAAATGTATTTTTTTAGGGTTAATTTATATTTGACATACATATAGTTAAATTTTATAACAGGTTCAATGGATAATCCGAATTATCCGAAGTTGTTGAAATTAGCACCAAAGAACCACAGAGTATGGAAAGTTCATGATATGGTAATTTTAGTTAAATTTATTAATTATTTGTTTCAAATAAATATTATATTACATATTTGAAGGGTTTATAGTGTTTTAATTCTTTTTGGCAGCCTACTTCTTCGTTGAAGGTAAATTCACATCAGACCAATATTGCTTACAACAGCCGGATGGACAGTACTCTAAAGAGATTAGGGTTGTACCAAATTGCTCGCCTTAATGATTGCAGGATTGATCCATATTTGATTACTGCTCTGGTTGAGAAGTGGAGGTCGGAGACCAATACATTTCATCTATCTGCCGACGAGATGACAGTGACGTTGGAAGATGTTGCATGTCTATAGGGCTTACCGATTGAGGGTAATTAACTATTTAAAATTGTTTATCTATTATTTTAATTAATCATTTTAAAAAATGAATTGTTGATTGTATAATTATTTTAATTTGCAGTCAACACGATTACTTGCACCGACGTTACTGACTGGAACCCATACTTAGAGTTTGATCTAGGAGCTGATCCTACTATTTTTTACAATGACCTAGATGAGACAATGCTATGTAAATATGGGTATTATGATTTGGCCACACCGAAAGAGTGATTGGCCGTCTCTGCTTATGCGCTTAGATCGAAATGGTTGTGGGCCAAATTTAATTTTGAATTACAAGATGCACACAATGATAAGATAGTTGCACAGTACACCCAAGGATTTTGTATGGACAAATTTGAGTGCGGACGGAGTCCCTACGATGTACTTGCAATTCATTAATGATCTAGAGACTCTACTACAATTGGGGAGGTATTGTACTTGGACATATCTATCGAGAGTTATCACGTGCTTACCTCGCGGGGTGGACACAATAGCGGGTTTAATGTTGCTGTTACAGATTTGGTCATAGACTCGATTTACTATTGGTCGGCCTACACCCCGAATAGAGCCACCTCCCTTAAGCGGTGACGACGAGGATACGAGGAATTCATTCGTTGTAAAGTGGACCACTTATTATTTGTGGCCAGATAACCCTCACTTAGGTAAAAAAAAAAATTTTGTTTTTTATAATTTGAGCACAATACAAATTAAATTACAATATCTTTTTTTATAATTGTTTTTCACATTTTTTTTGGCACAGGAGTTACAGTCATATACTGAGATAACTTCGATAGACTAGCTGATGAACTAGATGATGAGATAGTCAACTGGCGACCTTACGTTGATTACTACAATCAGTTACCTCGACATGTCCGACGACAAAAGAGGTATTGGATGAGCTGCACTTACATGATCCATTTTTTGGATGGAGTTTCAGCACGTCGATAGGGTCATGCGACAGTTTGGTAACTACCAGGAGGTCCCACCTCCTTCTCCTTTAGCATGGGATGATATTTGTTATTTACGGAAGAGGTGGCGTCCCGATAGAAATTCAACAAAGGATGGTTGTTGGACGATTACTCATAGGGAGTTCATCTAGAAGCTTCCTATATTCATTAAAGAGCGTAGATCGTACGACATGTCGATGCATCATCGGTACATGCATTGGCTCCATTTACGTGGTATGAGATCAGTGTATCTCTCAGATAACAATCCGCAAGCTCTACAACACTAGGCTCCCCCGCAGAGAGGAGATGTTACGACACTAGCATACGTTCCTCATGGTCATAGGCATTCTCATGTGGTTCATACATTTTTTTAAATTGAACTACATTTTTTTTCGATATTAATGTGCAATATGTCACAGTTCTAAATATGTATGCAGATTGCTCGAGAGATATAGCTCATGACGCAAGCAATAAGCATGGTGAGAACCCCAGGACAAGTGGCATATGGCAAGATTATGCTCGAGCATGCTTGTGACATTATGGATGATATTGATCAGAGCCACATCTTCCGAGGCATACTCGATAGTGCTGGTCTTCCTACGGACTTGGATGAAATTGATTTGAGTGATGATCTCCCTAATTAGTATCCTTATCGCTTTGCAGCTGTAGAGCCTCCCCCAGAGTGGGACAACTTCATGAGCGGCACAGAGCCTGAATCCATATCTTAGCTCATGATCATAGAGCTTGCGGATTGTTATCTGAGAGAAACACTGATCTCATACCACGTAAATGGAACCAATGCATGTACCGATGATGCATCGATATGTCGTACGGTCTACGCTCTTTAATAAATACTGGAGGCTTCTCAATGAAATCACTATGAGTAACCGCCCAACAACCATCCTTTGTTGAATTGCCATCGTGACGCCACCTATCCCGTAAATAACAAGCATCATCTCATGCTAAAGGAGGTGGAGGCGGGACCTCCTGGTACTTACCAAACTGTCGCATGACCCTATCCGCATTCTGAAACTTCATCATTCAAAAATGAAACACGTAAGTGCAACTCATCCAATACCTCTTTTGTCGTCGGACATGTCGAGGTAACTAATTGTAGTAATCATAAGATCGCCAGTTAACTGTCTCATCAGCTAGTCTATCGAAATTACCTCAGTGGCTGTACCTCCCGTGCTAAAAAATATTCAACAAGGAAAGAGAAAGAAAGATGCTAAAATTGACACTTAAAACAATAGTTTGTGTCTGTAATTTGTACTAATATTGACTGGTAAGTTCATGCCACTTTTTATTGTATTCCTAAAAGCAACGTAAGTAGATTTATCCAAACTCAAAACCTAAATTTTCTGGATCACACCAAATATGTTATTGTATTTTCTGAATTGGGAATTTAGCAATCCACTTGCAAAAGATTCCTAAATGTATGATGATGATGATGATAAGGATAACCTTTTAGCTTTGACAGTGATATTTTATGTAACTAATAGTAAAAGCTTGCAAAACATGATAACATTATATTATAGCAACCCTGAGGCTCCTACTAATTAAGCTCCTTTTATAGTTGTAATTTCTTTGTTTGGATGTCACAATTAAGGCAGTAGAAAAATCTCTAGTCATAAAAAAATATATTATTATGTGACAATGATGAGTTTACAGCTTATTATATTATTATATTACTTAAATGAATATTATTATTTATTATATGACACGTATGATTATATATAAGTTTACAGCTTAAAATAATTTATTAGTATAATTATTTAAATTTTCTAAATCAATACTTTTCAAATTAAATATTGTATGTTCATTATTATTAATTTATAGTCCTTAAATAACCATTAATTGATATCTCTTTGAATGTCAGGTCTCCCATTCTTTGTGTGCTACAATTTGTTTGTGTTCACGTCATGTTTCTATGCTTTAATTTATTTTCAAATTTTGTTTCCGAATAAGTTACGAAAACTTGTTGACAGAAAGAACAACACAACACTTGATATTTCTACATAATAAAATTCATAATATTTAACCATTTATATTATTTCCCAAAGTATTTCTGCTTAATTATTTTTATTTTCCTTTTTTAGTACAGATACATTAAGATATACACCTCGTTCATTCATTCCCTCAAATCAAAATTAAAAATCAATGTTCGTTAAAAAAAATTTCGAATTTTAATTTTAGAAAAACTTGACAATGAAGTGAGAACTGAAATCATTTAAAGTATGAAACAACAACATTGAATATGCATGAACAAGACAAATTTATTGAGCAATAAATGTTGGCCCCCTATTGGCTATTGCTCCTTGCATTGAAACCAAATAACCAATACCAGGACTGTTTCCAGCCTGTTAATCCCTCCTCGGTTTTCTACCACACTTGGAACTTCAAAGATTTTTTTTTTTCTTTGACTTGTGATAATAATTTAAAAATGTCTTAAAATAAGTATGCTTGGAAGTAGGGGGTGTTAATGGCATCTATCTGACCCGTACTATATCCGATTAGATGTGTATCAGTAAGATTTTTTTCACAAATTTATTGAGTACGGATACATGTAAAAAAAATATTGTTATCTAAACAGATAAGAGTATGAATCAAGCCTATTCCGTACCCGTTATCCAATTGAATAATTATAAAAGAAAGATTATATATATTATATAGAGTAGAACTAGGGTGCTCCTAAGTTCACCCAACCTCTTGTGAACTTGACTCTAAAATATATCGAATCGACTTTAAACGATGAATCCAAACCGTTGATACCTTTCTACCTAATGATTGATGCGTCTACATATGAAAATTTTAAAGTTTCAAATTAATTTAATATAGAATCAAGTGGTCAAAGGAGTCCAGAAAATGAATGCATTAAAATTAATTTATAAACCTTAAATTTTTTTTACCACTTGACTCTATATTAAATTAATTCGAAACTTTAAAATTTTCACATGTAGACGCATCACTCATTAGGTAGAAGGATTTCAATGGTTTGGATTCATCGTTTAAAGTCGATTCAATATATTTTAGAGTCAAGTTCACAAGAGGTTTGGTGAACTGAGGAGCACCCTAGTTCTACTCTATTATATATATCAATAGGCATTGAAAATAGTACTTTAATTAGTTTATTTGCGCTTAGTATGATCATAATTTTTTTCAATAAAGTACTATGCATGTGTGAAATGAATGAACATATTTTATTTAATAAATAATAAAAATAATTATTATATTAGTATTATTTGTTTTTTAGTTGGTACTGTTTCTTTATTCAACAATCATAACGAGCAATGATAGAATACAAGTAAAATAATTTGCAGCAGCTAAAAACAAAGTATGAATAAAAATAATTTAAAACTTGTACAGATATATGACAATTTATCTTATGGTACCCATTGACACTCCTTTTTGAAAGATTGTTGGTCAGATTTAAAAATTTAGAGTCCAATTTGAAAAGTCAAGCGAAGAAGATACAATTTGTCACATGCATTGCCATTATTGACTGAATTAATTAACTAACGCTTCACGTATGAGCCGCAGCAATATTTTACTTAATTTGGCTCTCTGACACCATCAAGTTGCAACAACTTGGCATTATGAACATTTTGAAGAGCGGCAGAGGAAGCTATTAAGAACAATTGTTTGGTCTTTTGTGGCGCCAATTTTGTATGCCAGTCTCTAATGTGCAGGACACTTGATTGTCAAAGTAAAATAGTGACAAATGAATAGAGGTGGGATAAAAAAATTGTAATGTCAGAATAATTTAGATATAATTTGAGAACTAATTCGGTACCACAAGAAAGTAAAAAAAAAAAAGTTTTGCATTTTATTTGCAAATAAGTTGTGATTCGCGTTTTATTCGCAAATAAAACGTATAGTATATATTTTTGTGTTTTATTCGGTGTTTAATTCAAAAATGTAAAAAAAAAAAACAATTTTAAGCGAATTATTTGCAAATTATGTTACTATACAAACTAATGCGATATTTGCGTACAGCTGATACCATGTGCTTTGAATTTTTTTTTTTTACATTTCAAATTTTCAATTATGTTGAAAGAATAATAACCGACAGGAATATTGAAACGAATAACTAGAAGCTCCCATTTTGCAAAAATATTTTTCTTTCAAATTTCACTGCTTTTTAGATGTCTTTTTCTATAGGATTTTATCTTGGATGCCCTTTATAGAGAGGCAAACATTATCAACATATATTCTATGGCAAAAACTTTTGAAAATTAAATTATATAAAAAATTAATTCACAACTATTGATAAATGATACTATTTAAAATGATAAAAATAATTTATCTCGTAGGTATTATCTATCACAATCATACCTTATGTGTGAAATCGAACTCCACAAACTATATATGCTCTCTTATTTAATGAATGGTAACAAATATATTTATTTAGATTGTATCTTAATTTTAAATAAGTTAGGGTAGAACATTCTTGATTCCATTTGGATATATTAGATCAACTTTTAACCCATATTAGCAATAATAAAATAGTAATGATTTAACTAAAAGATATCAGATATGATCTAAAACCGACGAGTTTGATGTTTGTGTTAGACAATAAGATTCAAACAATTAATTGGAAAGTAAGAGGTCATGAACCAAGAATAAACTTTTGCAATAAAATACAACTATGCAGTAATTTGAAAATCATATAGTTATTTTGTAAATAGATAATAAGGAAATTACTTAATAATTTTTACGAACTTCAAAAATAAATTTGAAATCCAACAATATAGACGTGCATTGTATCATTCACACATCATGTATATAACAAAAAACTGAATTATAACTTTTGTTTGATTCAGTTTGGAAATTTTCAAAATCGAAATAATCGAACTGACCGAACTTTTATATATTATAAATTTGGTCCAATTGCTTAATCAATTGGTTTATTTCTTAATACACCGATTTATTTCTTAATTAATTACTTTAAATACTTAGGTTTATTTCTTAAAACTCCAGTTCATTTCTTAATATATTTCGGTTTATTACAAAATAATTACTTTAAACAAAAAAATAATATATTTTAATTTGAACCAAATAATATGAATAAAACTTTAGTTCGGTTCAGTTCGGTTGCAATGCTAAATCAATTCGGTTCAGTTCTATTTTTGAAATCAAATTATAACTTTCATTTGTCTAGTTCAATTCGGTTTCAACCGAACCAAACCGAACCGATGAACACCCTAACCAGAAATCCGTCCTTGGCTCCAACTTCCCAAGCCTCCAATGCATAGGCGCACATAGCGAAACGTGTAAACCAGACCATTTCTTAATGTTTTTTTCCAAAGTTTCTTCAGTGTTTAATACCTGCTCTGTATGTTTTAATAACTAATAAATCAAGAAATGGTTGGAATTTTAAACTTAATTGTACAATTAAGGTTGGCTTGGCCCATCTAAGCTCCCTACCTTAGCACCAACAGGCAACAGCTGTTCATTCATCAATCATGTCTCTCCGTGGGCTTGCTTTTCCTTGCAGTGGGAAAGGGATAAGATATTAACAGAGCAGTTTCAGATTTATACAGTGCATCGACTATAAAATTAAAGCAGCACTTCAAAAGGTTTTTACGCTGAATGAAGCTAAAAGTATTCTGTTAATAATTTTACCCGTGTGAATGCCAGGCTTCAGTTTGATAAATCAACTAAAGTACAACTAGGTCCATGGTAGATTGGTAGATATTTATGTTTTTTTATAAAAAAGTACATACTATTGTAATTTATTACATACTAATCCCTAGGAGATCCATCTTTTGAAATTTATGCTATTTTAGATATCAACAAACACAGAATTGACATTGTGATTTAGACTAATGTTTGAATATATGACAATATTGACGTAAAAGAAGTTGTTACTAAAAATTGGTACTTTGAATTAAAAGTAAAAAAAATAAAAATTATGCTTGTGGGATGTAACTTTTATTTGGTGATAGTTGGAAACTCACATAAAATTAATTTATTTCTCAAACTATCTAGGATGTATTTATTGTTTATATGACAACAAATAATCTGTTCATACTCGTTTAAAATTTATCAGCTAATGATGACGTGTCATGCCACATCTATTTTTAGTATATCTTTTAATCCAGCTATAAAGCATGAAAAATACAATAAATAATTTAAAACTATTACCTACAAGATGGCAAATTGACTGGACCTTTACTAATAATATTAATTATCACCGCGTGAATTATGTGTGATTTTGCTGAGCAGTTAAAAACCCTCGCCATATAAAATCATTTACATAAATAAAATAATATTCAAGGGGGGAGTTGCACAAAAAGAGCGTTGAAATTTGGTTGAAAAGCACTCCGCCTCATCTCCTTCCAATCCTGATCTAATTAATCTCTTTACCCCTTGATAGCAACCCTAGAAACTAATATTAGATTAAACAAATAAACAAACTAATCCCATTCTATTTTACTAATTAATCCCTCTCCCTACGGACCCTACACGGCCTTGCTTTTTCTTTTTCTTTTTTATCTCCTTTTTAAAAATGCTATAATAACACGACAAATTCGAACTGGCATCCTCTGCGGAGTTTTTCCTGCGGAGCTGTGCGGTTCTTTTAATCTGGACCGTTCGTTTTGATCGGACGGATCAAATAAGATCATAGCACGAATCTCAAAGTAAAATTAATACTGCCCCTCCATCAAATCGCGCACTCATCGGCTGGAGATTAAATCTGCACCGTCCGATCAAAACGAACGGTCCAGAATAAAAGAACCGCACAGCTCCGCAGGTAAAAACTCCGCAGAGGATGCGAGTCCGACAAATTCTCCTTGATCCTTTCTCCCCGTGCCCACAGTTTTGTCTCACTACTCATTTCTCTTCTGCTCCTAAGCCTCCTGTTCAATTCTCTCTGTTTGTTGTTTTTTTCCTTTTTCTTTTTTTGAATAAGGCTTTTATTTAATTCTGATCTCGCTGTCAGACAGAGCACACCATTTGAAATCAAATATAAAGCAGTTGTCTCGACCAACCTACAAAGCAGAGCATGACCTTCAACCCATGGCTTATGTCAGATCAAGACCCAGTTTCTCAGAGCAAAGCCACTAAGTATGTTTACATGGGTCTCTCATTTACCATTGGCCTTGTAACTTTTCTTGTTTACATCTTCATTTGGTACCTCTGCACCAGGAACCGACGGCGCCGTAACGGGCACCTGGGTGCACATCCGTTAACTGACAGCGGGGGCCTTAGCAAGTCCGCATTAGCTGCAATACCGATTACTACTTATTCCGGAGCTGAGAAAGATGCCGGTACAAGCTTCGATTGTGCTGTTTGTATCAGTCAGGTACAAAAAGGCGACAAGGTGCGGCAACTGCCGAAATGCAAACACTTGTTTCATGTCGATTGTGTAGATATGTGGTTGTACTCCCATTCCACTTGCCCTATTTGCCGTTGCGAAGTCGGGGAGAAAGATGCCAGTAAGAAGTCGGAGACAAGTAGGGTTGCCGCAATCCCTCTTGTGGCGGAACCGGTCTCATCGTCGGTGCCGCATGCTGTGTTGCCGCCGGTGTAGGTTAGCAATTGGTGTTCCCCAATTGATTTTTTTTTTCTTTTTAGTTTTTTTTTTTTTAGTAGTCTTCAGTTTTGTGTGCGAGGGTTAAAAGGGTGGTTGGTTTGATTTGTAAATTTATGGAAAGGGAATGAAATGGAGGAGGATTATATGTTAAAACCATTAGTTATCATATTAATTGGGTTAAATTAGAAAAGTTCTGTTATTATCATTTTTATTTAATTTAATTGATTTGGAAATTGAGCTGCTGAACCTCAGAGCAAGTATTTGCATTGGCAAATGCAAAAGAACAAAAATCAGATTTATATGCTAGATTTTTCTGAGGTTTATTCAACCAGTATATTGCAAATTTGCAATGCTAGCTTTCTTAAAGAGTGATTTTTCTCCGAAATTTTTATTAATACCATTTAAAAAAAAAAATCAAAATACTACTAAAATTTGAGATTGCAAAAAATATCAAGGCCTCCAATTCAATCTGCAGCACCATTTTTGAATTGGACTTTCCAAAATATCTAAATATCAGTATATTACAGTGTATTTTTTAGTTTTGGGGTTTCTAATTCAATCTGCGGGACTTCAAGAATGGAACTGCATATTGAAATGAAGGTCTTGATATTTTTCGAATTTCCCATAAGTTGTGGGTTTTTTTTACAGTGTTATTAATAAAAATTTCTGAATTTTTCTCTGTATGAATTTACTAATGTTATCAAACTATCTCAATTATTTTTTTTATATCACCTATTGATTCACAATGACACCTTTATTTAGACTAATTTGTATATGAATAAATAAAGAGAAGCACTATATTAAGCGCATCTTTTGCAATTTTGAGAACTGAGAGAATATTTTTCATTTCAATACCCAATTTACCCTTACTTTTTAATACTCACTTTTTTAATTCTAAATGTGCCAAGATTCATTAATACATATAGGTTGTACATAAAAGGAAACAATTAAATTTATTTATATCTTAAAAAAGAATAATGAAAGGATTGCCTATTTAGTATTTTTGTTAAGCACATGTCATAATAAACAAAAATTGTGATTCAACATCAGCCATTGGTCTAATCCAGTAACAATACTAGAAAAATATGGGTCCGATTGAGCACATACCGCTAGACGGCTAGAGCTTACATCTTCATATTACTGGTCATGAATTGGGTGCTAACTTAGCTAAACAAAGTGTGGGTTTGATTGGTTCTGATGACTGTATATATATAATTCATTTGTACAATTTATTTTTGTATAAGCTTATTGATTCTCCATGTGATATGTGCAAGGAGGGTGCATGAATTGAGGATTTCGTAAGTTTGGTAAAAGAAAAGAATTTCATCCTAAGGAACAGCCGTAAGAATGTTGGATAAGGAAATGCACAGAATAATTAGTTTATCTGAAGACGAGACAAGCATTTCTTTGTTACGCCCTATTGTTAATTTCTTTGTTAGCTCTCAAAATTAGATAGGAAGCTCTCAGTATAGCACTCCCCATAAATAAAGTAGACCTTTATATGAGGAAGTAAACAACTGGTACAAGTTCAGTCTTAGTTCCATCAGGCCACTTGTGCACGATAGTTACATCTGCCTCTTGCGTTTTTTTTTTAATTCATATACTTATTTAAAATACTTATCTTCTCCAAAGTTTCTTTATTTTTATTTTTTTGTAAATATCTGAGGGATGTAGGGACAAAAAGAAATGAAAAAGAAATGTATTAATTGCGAATATCTTGGAAGATATTATTGTGTTCCAGAGAAAGAGAATGTCTATAAACACATTTTAATATGGATATCATGTTGAGCGGTTCGGATCGGCTGTTTGAACTTCGAGGATAAAAATAAAGATATAGAGTATGGTTGGGACACAAAACCAATAGTGTATTTTAACCCCACTCATATATATATATCTACACTTGTTAGAATTCCCATGTAGCGATGGTTGCATTTTGCATGTCTTATTTGCATACTTGTGAATTTGTAATGTAGTTTGAAATACAATTATATCTTGGCAGAAATATTCAAGGCACTAGAAAAAAAAATTAAGAAAAAACTAAAGTCTAAACATAATTTATAATATTTTATTAGCCTAATATATTGGGTCTTTGATTAAAATTTATTTTATAATATTAATTGCAAATATCTTCACCTCAAGTAAAATTTCTATCTTGAATTTAAAAATGGGTATTCAAGGGGTCTGAAAAGAAAATAAATAAATTTTCATACCAATAAAAATATTCTGCTACTAATAAGTTTACAACCCGTGACCGTAATTTTATTTATATTTAAATTTAAATTTACCGAATTACTATGAAAAAACAGCATATTTTTTGTCTCATTTACCTACTTACCTTAAAAATAATTACATATTAAAGTGAGAAAGGGAAAGATCAGAGAAAGGCTCTAGAATTAGAAGGAAACAATCACCTTTCTCTCACTGTCCGTTCCTTTTAGAAAAAAATATTTAGTTCAAAATTTTTTTTCCCATATGAACAATACTTTTTGGTTCAATTCACGTGCCCATGTCTATTCCCAATGGCCCACCAAACAGACCCTTATTTGTGTGAGAGAGTTGGGAGGTTGGATTGATTTGTAAATTTATGGAAAGAGAATGAAATGGAGGTTGATTATATGTTAAAACCAGTAGTTATCATATTAATTGGGATAAATTAGAAAAGCTATTTTCTTATAATTTTTATTTAATTTAATTGATTGAGAAATTGAGCTGCTGAACCTCAGAGCAAGTATTTGCATTGGCAATTGCAAAAGAACAAAACTCAGATTTATATTCTAGATTTTTCTGAGGTTTATACAACCTATATATTGTAAATTTGCAATGAAATTGGGGAATTCTAAAAATATCATACCTCTAATTCAATCTGCGGTCTCATTCTTTGGGGACCACAGATTTAATTGGAGCTCTCCAAAAATCTAAATATCAGTATATTACAATGTATTTTTTTTTTTTTTTGGTTTTGTTTTTGGGGCCACTAATTCAATCTACGGCCCTCCAAGAATAAGGCTGCAGATTCCTCCAATTCACTATGCGGCCCTCTAAGAATAGACTCACAGATTGAATTGGAAGCCCTGGTATTTTTCGAATTCCTCATAATTTGTGTTTTTCTTTTCTTTTTGACAGTAGTATTAAAAAACATTATGGGTTTTTCTATGTAGGAATTTACTAATGTTATCAAACTATCTGAACTATTTTTTTTATATCATCTATTTATTCACAGTGACACCTTTGGACTAATTTGTAAACAATTGGTACAAGTTCAGTCATAGTTCCATCAGGCCACTTGTGCACTTAGGATAGTTACATCTGCCTCTTGGTTTTTTTTTTTTTTTTAATTCATATACTTATTTAAAATACTTATCTTCTCCAAAGTTTCTTTATTTTTATTTTTTTGTAAATATCTGAGGGATGTAGGGACAAAAA
The DNA here is from genome assembly GCA_964058825.1 of Carex arenaria. Classification (NCBI taxonomy): domain Eukaryota; kingdom Viridiplantae; phylum Streptophyta; class Magnoliopsida; order Poales; family Cyperaceae; genus Carex; species Carex arenaria. Next base: position 487,559 of record CAXKVW010000360.1, on the reverse strand, counting down.
AAAATGAAAAAGAAATGTATTAATTGCAACTATCTTGGAAGATATTATTGTGTTCCAGAGAAAGAGGATGTTTGCCTGGCTTAATAAATTGCAAATATATATATATATATATATATGAGGAGGGATCAAATTACAACAACGGTTTTTTTCATTTTCAAAGTTCAAATCGTCGATCCAAACCGTTCAATATGATTATCTAAATAAAATGTGCTTTCAGATCAAATTTTATATTTTTTTGAATTTTTTTTACTATTTATTAAGTATTTTACAAAAACTAGCCAAATTCAGACCATTGAATTTTGTACCCATCTTAATAAATAGTAAAAAAATTCAAGAAAATGTAAAATTTGATCTGGAAGTACATTTTATTTAGATAATCATGTTGAACAGTTTGGATCGACGATTTGGACTTTGCAAATGAAAAAAAAAAAAACCGTTGTTGTAACTTAATCTCTCCTATATACACACACACACACACCCACACACTTGTTGGAATTCCCATGTAGCTATGGTTGCATGTACTTATTTGCATACTTGTGAATTTGTAATGTAGTTTGAAATACAATGGGAAAAAAAATAAAGAAAAAACTAAAGTCTAAAAACATAATTTATAAAAGAACCGGTGATATATGGAAATTTTATTTTCTGAATTTAAAAATAAAAAACTTCACTTCGAGTAAAATTTCCATCTTGTATTTAAAAATGGGTATTCTAGGGGTCTGAAAAGAAAATAAATAAATTTTCATACCGATAAAAATATTCTGCTACTAATAAGTTTACAACCCGTGACCGTAATTTTATTTATATTTTAATTTAAATTTACCGAATTACTATGAAAAAACCAGCATATTTTTGTCTCATTTACCTACTTGCCTTAAAAAAAATTACATATTAAAGTGAGAAAGGGAAAGATCAGAGAAAGGCTCTAGAATTAGAAGGAAATAATAACCTTTTCTTTACTGTCCGTACCTTTTTTACTATTTTATTGTGGCAGTAAATACACTGCTTTTAATGGAAGTTTCAGTGCCTTTCTGCTAGTAAATTGCAATTAATGGCATCTACTCCATACCATGCAAGGAAAAGAATATTCCTTCCTTCCTTCCTTTCTTTTATTTTCTTCTTTTAAATTGCCCTTTAACTTTCTGGAATGTGTCATAATTTACATTTTTTAATTTTATATTTCTTTGATAATAAAAGTCAGGAGAGTTATATATGATACAATTAATTTTTCGCCTCATAAAATATAACAAATATGTTTATTTTATAAATTGAATTTGAATTGTTAATCTTGTAAAATTGTAGGGAAAATAAGTTAATGGAAGATAATGATTATTGAAGTCGTTTTATCAATAGATAAAAAAAAATTAAATACATTAAGATTATTGTGTCATTGTTTAACTAAATGCGTTTATTTTATAATCTAATTCTTTTTCGAAACAAATTAATAAATTACAAAATATTTCGTATACGCATCTCCTATGGAAAAACATGAGAGGTAATATTATTGAAGGCCTTCAAACTTTGAATTTGTGGCAAGTAAACTTTCAAACATTTAATTTTAACAATCACCTACTCAAACTACTCAAAAAAATTTAGTTCTATTTAGAAAAGAAAAACATTGTTCAAACTGTTGGTTGACCTAAATTAAATAAATTGAAAATAAAAATAGCTTAGAATGATATCAAACAATACATAAATCATAAATGACAGTCTATAATCTAGTAGCTACGGCATTTTTTTTTTTCATACAAAAGATCACAAGTTTGAAACTCTAATTAAAAAAATCATTGTAAATATAAATATACATCTAAGAATTCGAACCTTAATTAAAGAAAAAACGATAGCAAACCATAACAATCCAATAATGTTTTTATATGCTATATATACGTACGAAAATTCAAACTAGGAAATATATATAATTTTACATGATGAGAAATATTTGAATCAACCGTGCAGATAGATGCTCAAATATCTTTTTAGTTTTTTGTCCTGGCAACGTCCATTTCAAACAAATATCTTTTTTTTAGGTCTTAATAGTCAATAATACATGAATATGACTGCAGAAGGTGGCGCGCAAATTTTCTACGGACTCAACACAACTTGATGCTTGACATAAATATATTTTATAAATAATTGATGCTTGACATATAATATATTTTATACACTATTGATGCTTGACATAAATATGTTTTATACATATTTTGACATAATTTGTTATGTATTATGGACGGATACATGTAGAGGTAAGATCCTTAATTGACCTCCATTTTTTTTTTTTAAATTAAAAAAAAATATTGATTGTTTAACCTTTTAGAAAAATGGTTAAATACATCCACTTTGACTCCCAAAAATTATAAAGCGATAAATTTTGTTAAACTAATTATTATATGATTCTCAATTATAAATGATTCACCCCATTAAATAAAATTTTACACATCCTCCTATGTTAAGTATTAATCTACTAAAATTCAAATTTATACATATTTGTTCTTGTCAAATTTGATTTGCATATAATTTTACATTGTTAAATGTGAGCCTTGTTTTCTATTAGTTGTGAAATATAAAGTTTGTACTTGAAAAAACTGATTTGAATATATTGATGTTTGTTAGGTGCCAATTTGATATATTTTTTTTTCTTCTTTTATTCCAGTTAGTAAGAGGTATGTTGAACTAAGAAATAGACCTAAAAGCTAAAAGAGGGTATCCTGAGCAATTCCAAGAATTGGGTTCATTGCTATTCCTGATATAGTAGATGCTATCACACATACAGTCATACTCAATTTGATGGAATTGTTTGATCTGAAAGGCGATCTTCTATAATTTCGCATGTAAGGAGTTATTTCTTGGTTTCGTCTAGTCATTAATAACTTGGTTATTTTGAGATAATAGTAGATAGAAACAAGGCTCGTAAGGAGTCCTATTGAAACCAAAAGATATAGGACTACTTGCCATCCACACCAAAATAGATAGAGTTTTCCGAAAAAACCTGCTAGTGGAGGAAGACCTCCCAGGAATAAGAGACACAGGACTGAAGAGAGAGCCAAAAAAGGATCTTTCGTATATAATCCTGCATAATCTCGAATGTTATCAATTCCGGTACATAGACCAAATAATACAATGCAAGCAAAAGTTTCTAGATTCATGGCGATATAGAACAACATATAAATTATCATGCTTGCATATCCATCATTAGAGTCTCCAGCAATTATTCCAATTACTTCATGTCCTAATCTTACACTAATATCTTTATCTTAAATTTCAAAGTTCAAATAGACGATCCGAACCACTCAACGTGATATCAACATTAAAATATAATTGGTGACCAAATTTAATATTTTTTTGGATTTTTATTATTATTTTATAATAGGTACAAAATTACTATTTTTAATAAAAACAATAATTTTTTTTACCTATCTTAAAAAATAATAAAAATAATAAAAAAAATTTAAAAATGTAAAATTTTGTCTCCAATTATATTTTAACATGGATATCATGTTGAGCATTACTGATCGTCTGCTTGAAATTTAAAATCGAAGATAAAATTATTAGAGCACAATTGGAGCATGAAGTAATGGAGCATTGAGCCCTCCTCATATTCTCTGAGGTAACCAAATATTTTTGTTTACATGCTAACCATCCAATAGGTCTAAGGTGGAATAATGCACGGAGTTCCTTTACTAGTTGTCTTAATTCTAATTGGATAGTTCAGATCTAAACAAAAATATTCTGTAACCTTTAGGTGATATGAATTCACATTCACTCTAGTAAAGTTTTGTGATTGATAATTAAGTTCTCTTGTCCACAGGTAAGCTGAAAAATTCTGCCAATACAGTTCATCAATCTGTCTATCTATAATTTAAATTGTTATGATAAAGAGTATTTGAGTTTTGAGAAGACAATTTAGATTTCAATCATATATATTCATCTCATGAACGAATGGACAGATAGACCATGTTCGTAGGATTTTAATCACCGCTCAATCTGTTTTAAGATTCGTGTGTAATATTTTAATTGTCGTGCGTGTCCGTTTTAATATTTGTGCGTACAAATCTTAAGATAGATCAGACGATCATGAAGTTCTTTGAACATAAAAGTAGGTCCGATAGACATCGGACCCACTCCGTTCTCTACTGCTATTAGTAGGTCTACTTTTGTATAATATTTGAGATTTCACAACAACAAAAAATAGAAAATACTTAGCATTTCTAACAGAAATTAATGGTTATTTTGGCTTATTAAGATCCTCTATTATTAATATATTATTATATATAATATGAGACGACGTCTAGAATATCCAATAATTAATCATTTCTGACGACATTTACAATTACAGCAATAGATTTAGTAAAATGAGACGAGCATGCAAATACAATTAATATTTCCCACACTTCCTGTGTGCGTTAAAATGTTGTTTTTTTTTTATTTTGTCGGTCAATTTAAATGACATGTTGAGTCATCAATGTTGCTGACATACATTTTTATATTTTTTAGAGAGATTTTTTTTTTGTTTGCGTACTTTACGTTGTACGATGCAGTTACCGAGGTCACATAATACGAGAATATTAAATACATACGGCGGATTTGTTATTTTATAAAAAATAAAATACAAATACAGTTATACAGGTGTTACGCTTAGAGCTGCACAACAAATTTGTAGTTTGTGATTCATTTCGAGTTTGATTCAAAAAAGTTCGTAAAAAACCGATTCGAAATAGTTTGAAATTAATTCAAACCAAACTCAAACTGGATTTGGTTTATTCGAAATAGATTCGCGAACTATTCTAGTTCGAATATCAAAATAACGTGAATTGTTGATTCCACTGATGACTTATATTCGTTGATAAGTTGAAAACATAAGGCCGTCTAGTCATAAATCATAACTCGTAAGTTGTAACAATCGCTCTCAGTTTTGAAACCCTAGACGACTTTTAACTCTCGTTCTCTGTGACTACGATCACTATTGTCTGTCGTAAAAAAGTTCATAAAAAATTCAAAATTGAATTTGTAAAAAAATTGATACGAAATTAATTCAAACTAAGCTCAAACTAAAACTAAAGCAATTTCAATTTGGTTCGGTTCGTTTGCAGGTTACGCGTGACTTTGTAAAGCGGAAAAGAATGTGGCTTTATCAGAGAATTTATTTTTCTTAAAAGTGATTCGATTGTCGTTGAAAGTCATTTTCACTATAGCTAAATTAACACTTCTTTATTTATTTTTTTAATCACCGTCTCTCCGATGTGTTCGGATCTTTAAAGTAACTCAGATTTTGAATTTAGATCCGGACCGTCAGGCTGCGTGCGCTCCATCTAGGGCTGGATGGGCATGGATTCAAATCGAACGGTCCAGATCAAAACTAAAAAAATTGAGTTTGGGGATCTGGACCCGCTCATAATAGAGATGAAATGAAGCGGATAATATCTTATCTGTATTCGAAAATTAGATATCGATATTTGATATCTGTGAAGATACAGATATAGATATGCATTTAAATTTAATTATTTGTATTTGAATAGTAAATAGATGAGAGATCCACTTGAAACATTTGAAATTTACAACATGTAACAATATTAGGTTTTGCAATTTTCAAAGTCCAAACAGTCAATCCAAATCGTTCAACATGATATCTATATTAAAATGTACTTTGAGACCAAATTTTCCATTCTTATTAAAAAAAAAATTACTATTTATTAAGTATTTTACAAAACTGATGTTTTTAGACAATTTTGGACCACTGAAAAATAACAGTTTTGTAAAATACTTAATAAATAGTAAAATACTTAATAAATATTAAAAAAAATTAAAAAAATATAAAAATTGATCTCAAAGCACATTTTAATGTAGATATCATGTTGAACAGTTTGGATCGACTGTTTAAACTTTGAAAATTGCAAAATCGAATGTTGTAACATGTTGTAAATGAATCCCTCCTCTAGTAAATATATATTTTATAGTGTAACACCTCGGTAATATATATTTTTAAATCTATTTTGAATTTATTTGTAATATTAGAAAATTAAAAGGTTTATATATACAAATTCAAACTTAAATGAAATAAAAAAGAAAAAGAGACCAATGTGGCACTTTATGTCACGTGGCTCATGTAGGTTGTCCTCCTCCTATTAGACTTTTAAGACTATGTTTTAGGATCGACGTCCGTAGAAGAAGAGAAAGGAACAGAGAGGAAGAGAAACTAATGCGATCCTCTTAAAAAGTAATTTCTACATTCCGATTTGGATGTGATAAATTTTGTTTAAAATCAATGCGTCGCCTCTCCTTCTTCACCTTTGAACAGTAGTCTTTCCCCTCCGCTCCCTCTTTGTTTATCCTCTTGTGAAGGAGGTGAACGACGTGGGCAGCTCGTCGTTAAGCGACTTTCACCTTCTTTTTCTTTAATGAGGGTCTTCTCCCATTCTCCGGAGCACGCTCTAAGCCTCTAACTCTCTTTCTCTTCTTGCAGATTCAAAACAGAAAAAGAAACAGAGAAAAAGTTAGTGAAATATTTTGATAAAATTTTAATAGCGATTATTTTGAAAAAGAAATATTTTAATTTATTAACATTTAAAAATTGAAGGTACAAAAATAAAGACACTTGTTTGAGTTAATAAAATATTAAAGTACTCTTAGATCTCCTTTAATAAAAAAAAAAATCCAAGAAGTAGATTTTGGATCCCATCAGCTTTTCCATCTTTTAAATTTAACAGATTTGATAAAATGAAGCAATATTAGTCAAATTTCAATCCTTGAGGAGAAAGCGATGCTATTTTGCATTTTGGCGTAGTCCGGCTTGTGCTTTGATGTGTACGCCGTCTTTTCGGCTTACAAAAAAAAGATATTTTGTAAACTATAGGATACGGATGGGAGGGTGGTCAAATTGTATCATTATCTGTTATAATTTTTCGGATACATTCCAATACAAATAGTCTCGATCGGATACTGATATGGATCAAATATTAGATGGATACGAATATGAATATGAATATAATTCAGATAATTAAAAATAAATTACTAATGTACATTTTAGTAAATAATAACATCTCAATATAATTTTTTCATTTATAAATTAGATCTAATGTTTTTATAACAAATTTGTTGGTTACAAAATATATATCATATTATCAAAACATTAGTCAATAATTAATCATATTATAATATTATACTGTTCACCAGAATATATATTTATATGTTGTTTAATAAATCATTGGTTTGTATATGCAATTTAATAAATTAATTTAAAAACATGAGTACAATTGTGGTTTAGGGATATAAACGGTCGGATACGGATAGTTCAAATCTTACCGTATCCTTATCCGTTATAATTTTTCGAATACAAATAGTCTCAAATGCGGATTGGATAATTTAGATAATTTTCCGGATTCAAATCCGGATGAAATCGGATAATATCCGATCCGGTTACACCCCTAATAATATCCTTTAACAGTACAATTCGAATAAATGATTTCTACTTTTAAATGATGAAAATAGTTTGTAATTCTTTAATTGTATCAATTAAGATTTAAAGATTAAAGTTATGGCCGTAATATGTATATTACAAGTTGACTTAGACCTATATTTTATTTTTAAAATTTAAATAGTTAATTTTTTTTTAACGAACTTGCATATAATATCGTTAAAAAATATATTATTTTTAAGATATAGGTAGAAACTCTCTTTTTTCAATTTTTTTTTAAATCAAGTGATTTTTTAATTATTATAAAATATTTTAAAAATATAAAATTCAATATCCAAGTACATTTTCATGTAATTATTATATTTAACAGTTTCAATCGACTATTTAAATTTTAAAATTAAAAATAAAAAATCATTATACGAGTCCATTCTTAATATACATATTTCCATAGCCTCACTTAAATTTTAAATATCAAGCAACACCGAAGAACACTAGAAATTTTTACAACGAGGACCACTTATCTCTAATAGTTGATATGCTGTTTCCTAAAACAGGACAGGAAAATTAGTCCAAGCATCGCCTTCAATGCAAAGATCATACTTCAAGCTTCTTCTTCTTTTTGTTTCTTTTCAAAAACTTGTGCGATCTAAACATTTCCAATCAAAAGGCGGAGTCAGATTTTCTATGAGGATGAAACAAAAATAGTGGCCAACCAAATAAGTTTTTAAATGAAGATCAATTTTATATTATATATTCTAAATATCGCATAGCAACCAAATAAGTTTTTTTCAAGATTCGGATCGCTTTTGATTTTAAATAGAAAAAGATAGATAGTTTATGCCATGATACTTAGTTTTTTTTTAATAGAAAAAATATATAGTATATGTCATGATACTTATTTTTTTTAATCAATTTTGCGTTACTTATCGCTATATGAGACATTAGATCATATTGATGATTAGTAGAAATATAAAATATATATATATATATATATATATTACCAAAAAATGCTATGTATAATAGTTTTCGCTATAGCTACACTATTCGTGATAGCTTTTTATTTAGTCTTTTTGCGATGACGCGATAATCGCTATTTGGAACCTTGCCCGTAACATTGCACTCTAAATTAAATTAAAATAAAATAAAAATATATTTTTTAAACTTAAATAGGTGTTAATACACGTATAAAAAAACTTATTTGACATTTATTGTAATAAGAACAAAAATAACTTAAGGAAATCTATTGATTTAAGAACTAATACACGTAGAAAAAAAATATCAGATTTTAGTCATCAAACTTTTTTAAAGGAACTAAAGTTGATACTTAAATTTCTTTCATGTCCTTGGCTTTAAAAAGTGGCACAAAATTAGTTCTTTTGTTTTTAAAAGAAACTAATTAAGTCTGTCATTCTATTAGATATTTTTGCTGTCATGAATAATTTTATATGTAGATTTCAATTTATTTATTAGGAAAACAATGAAAAGATAAGAAAATACAAATTCACTTCGGACAAACTTCAACAAATTAAAATTTTGACCATAAGTGTAATTTGGAACAAGAGAGATTAAGAGTGGAGGATTATGAATTTAAGAAGCATAAGGAATCGATATTCGGTAGTCTAATTCGTGAGTGAAAGCTAAAGAAGCTAAAAGAAGGAGTAGATGTGCCTTAAGGTCCGAACAGAGAATTAAGATATGAACAAAAGAAGGTTAAATGAGGTGATCTTAATCTAGGCTAAGGAACTGGTGTTCGGTAGGATTAAACAACTAAGGAAGTTAAAGAAAGTCAACTAAGTTTTAAAGAGACTTAATCCGTTGTTGTTGAACAGATTCTTAGAATTAAATTTTCAATTACGGGCCACCATCAACTACGATTTTGACAAGTGTACTTTTAGAAAAAAAAGAGAGAAGTAGGGTTTACTATTGATGAAAGTGTAGAATAAAATTCTCAATCAGGGTCGCCATCAACTGCGGTTTCGACGAGTGTAATTAAGAAAGCAAACGAAGTAGGATTTAGTGTCGATGTGAGAATTAAGCTCTCCTCCAAAGTGTAGAATAAATTTCTCAATTAGAGCCATCATCAACTACAGTCCCAAGAAGTGTATTTAAGAAGAAAACAAGAGAAAGTAGGATTCACTTTCGTAGAATAAAATTCTCAAAGAAAAGTAGGGTTGGATTCGGTGCAAAAATTTATTTTCAACTGTGATTTTTATTTTTTTGATAGTAGGCAATAAGATTGCTAACAAATATATTGATAAAAAAAGTTTATGTACAACATGTAAAATTAGATAGCTTATTATATATATATATATATAAAGATAATTTCATGGAATTAAAATACCTCCTAAAACTCGCTTGCTCCAATTGTAACGAGCAATTTGACAAAGTTGCTCCCATGCTGGCTCCACTCCACAGTTTTTTCAGTACTGGGCTCAGAAAATGAGGCCCAAAAAATGATGTCGGTTACTGTATCATTAACAAGTAGTTACACTAGTGGATTTTTGTCCAAAAAAACTCTCCTATTTCTCTCTCACCACAAAGCCTTTAAATTGTGATTTATATTAATGTGATGAGTTGTAATGTTTTAATGTATGTAATTTGTATATTATTGGAAGTACGAAATGTTTTTCTCTTCATCGGATGGGCTTTTGCAATTTGTGTTGTATTATCTCAATTAATTTCCATGCCGACAGTCAATGTCAACCAATGGCAAAGTTGACACGAGAATGACCATTTGAATTAAATAGCGGTGGGTGGGTTTCATATCAGAGACAGAGATCAAAAGTGTATATATATGAAAGATATATCATAAATTGAAAAACCAAATGTTTAATATAGAGTTCATATTTCTCAGACAGTGCTTCAATACCTCAATAAAAAGGCAGAAAGTGGAGAGATTGGAGGTGAGGTTCACCTCTGCACAATAATTTTACACTCTGATTTGAGAATGACGATTGTTGTAAAAAATCAACACAACAGTGGGTTTTTCTTCTTTCCAAACAGTGCTCATTCACCATCGCTCTCTTTTCGGTTCTTCTCTTCTAGAGTAGGTAACACCATTAGGCAGGGACGGTATGAAGTGAGGCTCACCCCCGCACAGTAATTCTCCCTTTTTTTTTTCTTTCGCATCCCTCCGTCTGGAGCACAGTCACAATTTTCATAAGGCTTGAAATAAGTAGTTGTGCATCCAGATCATTTAATTAATTTGTGTATAATAATTGTTAGATGGTCAACATCTTTAAAAATTTATAACAAATAGTCTAAATATTAACGGTCACAATTTCCATAAGGCTTGAAATAAGTAGTTGTGCTATCCACATCATTTAATTAATTTGTGTATAATAATTTTAGATGACCAACATCTTTAAAAATATATAACAAATAGTCTGAATATTGCCTAATTTTTTTTTTCAACTTCAAAATATATTCAATTTTTGTCACTTGACTTCAAATTATGTTCCTTTTTTTCACTCAGCTTTGTCAACTGTAGTACTTAGTTCCCAATTTTATATAAATTGATTCATTGTGTTCATTTTAGATTGAAATAACAAACACTTTACTATCTAACTATTTTAAACTATTTTTTTAAATAAAAGGTGCAGATCTAACATACCAGCTTCCTTCAAACCTCTGTTTATATTACAAAGGATTTCTTACTTTGTTGGTTTCGAACCATGATCTCCTATATGAGAGCTATGTGCCTTTAACACTAGATCAAAGGCTGATTCTCGACTATTTTAAACTATTGAATGTTACTACAACATTCAAACAAATTACTATTGCATGATGATTCAAGAAATTAATTTGTTAGCGCAATTGTACGAACCTAAAAGATCCTTACAAATTAAGAATTAATATTTGATCTAGTAGTTAAAGGCAGTACTCTTTGTGTGGAAGGTTGCAGGTTAAAATAATATAGTTCATACAAATTAATACCATATACTTTCAAAAAACAAAAAAAAAATGTTAAAAACTATTCGTATGCAAGGGTTTAGGCCTTTATGGAGTAATCACTTAAAAATATAGTTTCATAGGTTTTGTGTAATTAATACTATATGGACATATATAATAAATTAATTTTTAATAAATGTAGTTTTTAATTGTATGAATCAAAGTTAAATGATAAATGGATTTGTTCAAGTGTATCCTTTTTTGAATTTCAACTTGAAGATGGTGATTGGAGAATACAAACTGTCATTTTTTTAATATAATCATCAGTAAGTGGTCCTACAGGCACATGTGTCGTCTTCTGTAATTAATAATATTTTCCACTAATAATTATTCGGCCATTTTACAGACTGGAATAATTATTTTTACAAAATTAATGAGAATTAACATTCTCATATTTTCTTCATTAACTACTAATTTTTTTGAATCCACATATTTCATACCAAAAGTAACATCTTAGTTCACTAAATATGAGTAATTATCAAGTTGGTCCATGAATTAGACTATTAAAGATCAAATTTAGGAAAAATATTTAAGCTGCTTCAAGCATTCAAGCTGCACCGAATCCTCTACTCGTAGGGAGGTAGGATTTTCTTGTCCCAGTGTCGCTAACATGTAGATTCGCAACAAAACTAAATTAAGTATTTAAATTTTTAAACCTGTCCAGACCCACTTGTCAGCGACAGTAGAGGCAGGAAAATTTTGCACCCTGGAAGGCAGGTGATCTCTAAATTTCATATCAAAAATAATTATCATTTAATGAGTAAGTGTAATGTTGGTAGTTCCTTTCACGCTCAGAATCACGCTTCTATTGATTTGATAGTACTGGGTCCATTAAGGATCCATTTTGCGAGTTTGATAAGTAAGCTGTAAGCATCAATCATCCGCTCCTGTAGGAAAGTCAAATTGAAACATGGCCCATATAAAGGCCCATGTTATCCCAGTTGGTTTGTATCAATGGACCATCATTGATTCATACAGCCTCGACTGGAGCCCAGCCTGATTGTACAACAGTCTGGCTCCTCGTGTCCAGAACTCCAGATCCTCGATGCGAACTAAAATTATTTTGGATCTAGACCGTCCGATCAGAATTATATTAACTGCGTGCCTATAATATTAGTGCAGGTCCTGATCGGACGGTCCATATTCCTTGATCGTCAGCCCCATTGATACAGCGGTCCTAACAACTCCGACCGGTTCAGCTCCTCGGTCCTCTAAATCTTACACTAATGAACATATAATGTTTTATGAATCTGGACCGTCTATTTTATGGCTAACGGTTTAGATCTGAAATTCTGAAGTCCAGTTGTTGGAAGCTTCTCTATCGTGTATTGTCTGATATCTAATAAACAGTTCAGATGTACAAGAAATCATCCAATGAAATTCATACAATTGGAGAGACAAGCTAATGATGCCACTTCTTCTTCTTCTTCTTCTTCTGGAAGGAGTGTGGTTGGTACGCAACTAATTTCCAATGCGCGATTTGAATTCCTCCAACTCCGCTTTGAATTGGAGAGAGAGAGAGAGAGGAGTTTGTGCGCCATTAATTGCGACTTGCGAGTCGCAACGGTGTGGCTTCATAGCGTTTCTTTGATTTGTAGCTATGGAGACCTGTCCAATAAGGAGCACCGATTCGATCAAATCGCTCAGCCTTGCTGAGCTTGAGAAGCAGCTCCTCCTCTACAAAACCCCTCTTTGCCCTCTCGACTCTGAAGGGGAAGAATCAGAGGTAGATGATCGTGGCGCGGTGTTTTCTCCCATGGCCGTGGCCGATTCGGTTGTGGCACCGACTTCTCTCTCCCGCTCCGCTCGGTTTCGTTTCAAGACCGCAGCTGTTCTCATCTGCCTTTTCGAGGATTCGAACGGTGATCTGCGCGTCATTCTTACCAAGCGTTCTTCAAACCTCAACACTTCCCCTGGTAAAATACAAAAAAAGAAAAACATAAATGCGTTGCAGGAAAGCGAATGAGCGATCCATAACTAGTAGAAAGTCCCTTGTATTAAATTGAGATCTGTAAATGTTTAACCAGTTAATTGCCCCTGATGCTGTGGTGCCATGCTTTAATTAACTAATGGATTAACTCCAATACAAGTAGTTAAAGATAGCAGACGACAGAGAATAAAAAAATTGAAAATGTTATCACTAGTGATTAGGACTTCACAGTATAATTTAGAGAGCCTATTAAGGAAAAGTTTTTTTCTTGAAATAATTGGATTTGTTATAACCTTGATATAAATCACATTGTGAGATACAAATACTGATGGTGCCAAAGTACGAGGATAGGCCGTTCCAGGGATGATCTTTAGCTTCCTTTACAAAAAATTTGAACATCTACTTTTGCAATTAGTGATATACAGGGGTGTCTTTATGATTTTTCTTTTCCTAACAGTGCAGTAGGATATTGATTATATTTCTATTTTCTAATGGTGGGATTGTTAAAATCAGGTGAGGTTTCTTTGCCGGGTGGAAAGGCAGATGAAGGGGACAAGGATGAGAAGGAAACGGCAATTAGAGAGGCAAAGGAGGAGATAGGGCTTCAGCCGGATCTAGTTTCTGTCGTGGCAGTTCTTGAACCCCTCTTTACAAAGGTACAATTCGTCGGTACTCTTGTTCTTAATACGTGCAGTTTCACTGTTCACTATTTTTAAAAGTATATTTTTTTTAAGCATCTTGCTTCCAGTACCACCTCCTGAGATTTATTAATTGAATAGATTAGGCACAGAGCAGGGGATGGTTCTGGAATTTTGTTAAGATGCTTAACTAAGTTTCATTAATCTGGATTTTCAGGTGCTGATTGAATTTGTTATTTCAATTTTGCTATTCATGTAAAACTATGATTCAGTATATAGAGAGGATATTATTTTTGAAGGTTATATTAGAGAGGATATTAACTCTTTTAAGTATAATTTTCTTTTAATAGCGCCTTCTCAGAGTAGTACCAGTAGTTTGCATTTTAAAAGATAAGGATGCATTCAAGCCTGTTTTGAACCCAGCTGAAGTAGAAGAATTATTCGATGTGCCTCTGAAGATGTTCCTAAAGGTACATGCCTGTTGTGAACCCTGCTTCGGCATTTTGCATGAAATTATAGTTTTTGATTATCATAATTTATTTTAGGATGAGAACAGGAGAGCTGAAGATCGGGAATGGCAGGGAATTAAGTATCTCATGCATTTCTTTGACTACACAAAAGATGATACAAAGTACTCGATATGGGGGTTAACTGCTGCTATCTTGATCCGTGCTGCATCGGTTGTTTATCAAAGGCCGCCTGCCTTTAGAGAGCAACATCCAAATTATTGGAACTCCATCTTTCAGGAAATAAGAAAACTCGTTAAACCAAGCTGTTAAATCAATAAGTAATTTTTTAAACATAAGGATGAATTTTTTTTTTTAATCTTATATGAGGATTCTATCATATCAAATGTTGATTGCTGTTCAATTCAATTATCTGTCAAGTCCTGCCTCTAAATTTATTTTCTTATATGAAATGGCACTATGACATCACCCGATTCTCTAGTTGGAAAACAGCTGCGTAAGAGAGCATTTTCAAAAAGAGTAATACAGGCCCAAACAGCCGAACCAAATAAACATTAGAAAAAAGCTATACAATATATATACATAATACATAGATTATATAAGGTGAGTGCCTTGTAACAGAGCATTTTCAAAAGGAGTCATAAAGGCCCAAACAGCCGAACCCAAATAATATTTGGAAAAAAGCTATACATAAATTGTATAAAATGAGTCCATGGTGTTTTAGGGCAAAAAATTATACGTCGGATAGAATGTTCTTGTTGGGGGCCCAAAAAAAAAATATAATGTTAGATATATCATAGAACAATTAGGTTGCCTTTATTTGTATTTATATACTTGCATATTGTCGTAAAATTTTATTGATTGTCGATTTTCGACATGGTCCAAATTCCAAAAGACGGAGCTTAATAATTGATCGGTTTTTAACTTTCCAACTCCTCTGGATATATTTGGAAATTTCTATTAAATGTTAGATACTAATAAAAATCACTGAGGAAGTAAACACGGAGTAGGAGTGAGTGAACAGGGGATTTTTTTTAAATAGAATAGATTTTAAAAAAATTAACCAAATCAGCATCTTAGACTAAGAAATTATGAAAATAGCCTTCACCGATCCACATGATTGGTGTAGCTTAAAAGGTCTTTACTTCACTGATCCACAGGATCAGTAGAGCTATTTTTTAACCCGGCTGTAACAATGCCACATAAAATTCCACACATAAGCCTCCACCAGTGGAGCTTGGCTTAAAAAAAATCCACTCAAACCAATTAAAAAACTATTACCAGTGCAATTAAAAACTATTGAAACATTTCTGTCAGTGCAATCAATGTTAAAAAATTATGTACATGCCGCCACATTTTTTTTTGTACGTGTCACATTGAAATATTTTTGTACCGCATTTTTTTTATAATGGATAGTTTTTTAATTGGTTCGGAGGGATTTTTTTGTAAAGCCCAGCTTAAACCGGTCCACAGGTCTTGTGGACCGGTGGAGGCTTATGTGTGGGATTTTTTGTGGCGCTGTTACAATCGGGTTGGAAAATAGCTCCATCGATCATGTGGATCGGTGGAGTAAGAGTCTTTCAAACTACACCGATCCACAGAATTGGTGGAAGCTATTTTCATAACTTCTTCGCCTAAGGTGCTGGTTTGGTTAATTTTTTTAAAATCTGTTCTATTTAAAAAAAAAATCAGTAGGAGCGGAAGGGCCTACTTATTATAATTAATTAACAATTGTGAAGATTGAAATGTTTTATGGTTAATGGCTCTGTTGACTATCTTTTAGGCTTGGTGGCTGGTATTTAAGAAAAATGGTTATTTAGGAGGATCTAAATGTTTCTATTTTTTGTATTTTTATTGTGTATTTTTTTTTTACAACTTGTATATTATAATAAAATATCATTTTTATGCACACATAATATGAAAACATTTTTACTTTATTTTCTTTAGTATCAAGAGAGTTTGTAAAAAATACCCTGATGTTAATAGTTTCTGGACGTTAATTTTAATCTATTAATTTATATAAAAAATTAAAATAATAATTTTGTATATGTAATTAGAAAATAAAATATATACCACATCTGATATTTTATTTTTACATATAAATTAAAAAAAATTATATAAAAATATAAACGGGATTTGAATGAGAGCAGTTTGGGTCCGATGGGCATCGGACCCAAACTGAGTTCGATGGTTCCATAATCTTCCCATTAGTTTTAAGATCCGTGCTTTGATATCCGTGCTGCTTTGTTTTAATATACGTGCGCACGGCTTTTAAAGCGGATCAAACAGTTATGGAGTCCATCGGACCATCGGACCATCGGACCCCAACTGCTCTCTATTTGAATCTTTCTCGTAATTAATTACTAACAACTCGCGCACCTTCGCAAAACAAAGTAACGCTACGATATGACGAGATGAGAGCATTTCTCCGACTCGCAGCCATGGCGACATCTCCTCCCAACCCAAATCAGATCAAATCGCTTCGCCTCGCCAACCTCGCCTCGCAACTCCGCCTCTACAAACCCCCTCCCTCGTCCCTTGACGCCTCTACCTCTGACGACGATGCTCCTGTCGTTGATGCTCGGGGAAAGGTGTTCTCTCCCATGGCCGTGGCGGAGTCGACGGCACCGGCTACTTTCTCCCGCCCCGATCAGTTTCGTCCCAAGACAGCTTCTGTTCTCATTTGTCTTTACGAAGATTCGAGGGGTGATCTCCGCGTGATTCTCACCAAGCGCTCTTCCAATCTCTCTTCCCACTCCGGTTCGTTTTCTGACAAAAGTTTTCGATTTTTTGGTTTTTCCTTTAATTTGTTTTACTGATGGTGTAGTTGAAATTAGGTGAGGTGTCGTTGCCAGGAGGAAAGACGGAGGAAGGGGATCGGGATGAAAAAGAAACAGCGCTGAGAGAGGCCAAGGAAGAAATTGGGCTTGAACCTAATTTGGTATCTGTTGTTACCGTTCTTCAACCCTTTTTATCTAAGGTGCAACTCTGATCTATTTACCAGTATTCAACTAAACTGATATTTGGCTTTTCATTTTATGAAGAGCTAAAATATTTGGGTTCAAGTATGATTTGAGACATACAATACTAACCATTTTTTTTCTAATGCTATACAAAGAAAACATTGTGCTATCTGAGTGCCATCCCGATTTGGCTATGTTACTGTTATGTTCTAAATTTGATTGGCTAGATTGGTTTGGAAATGATCCCTTCATGGTTTTCATTTGTTTCTTGTGATGAGATTTTAATTATGTAGTATCATGGGTCTATCTGAACTTCTATTTGTGTAATCAATATGAATTGAGATATTCGAGTACAGTTTGCTTGGTTGCTGGTGAGCCTAGTTCAATCTTATTTCAGATTGTGTCTGATTTTAACAAGTGCATAGTCCAAAGTAAACTGTTGAACAATTTGTAAATAAAATGTATAAATGAAATGTAGGTTTGTTTTTGCAGCATCTTCTCAGAGTGACACCTGTAATTGCTATTCTCGATGATATAGATGCATTCAAGCCAGTTTTGAACCCTGCTGAAGTCGAAGAATTGTTTGATGCACCTCTAGAAATGTTCCTAAAGGTACTTCCGTAAGCAATTCTATTGAAGTCTTTTGAATATATTCGTTTCAATTTCAAGCGCACTAAGAACTGTTTCATTTGCGTTCTTTTTAGGACGAGAACAAGAGAACAGAGGAGCGAGAATGGATGGGTGTTAAATACCTTGTGCATTTCTTTGATTATAAGACAGAGAATAAAATGTTTTTGATTTGGGGACTAACTGCAAGCGTACTAATCCGTGCTGCATCTGTTGTTTACCAGAGACCACCTTCTTTTACCGAGCAATCCCCAGAATTTAAATTCCCATATCCCTAAAGGAGATGAATTGCAATTCAATTGTCGAAGCTAAGGATTTTGTTGTCCAGTGTTTTCTACAAGAGTTTTATTGTGATTTTTGACAGCAATTGTTTAACATGTGTAGTAATTCAAAAAAAAAAAAAAAAAAAAAAATATATATATATATATATATATATATATATTACATGGGCGGCAGGGTTGGGCCTCGAGCAGCTGTGGAAATTGACCGAACTAATTTGAAGTCTCATTGTGCGCATATGTAAACATTTTATGAAATTTACCTTTGTTATGCAGGAGTTGAAAGTTATGTTGTGTGTAAATTCTAAGGTGATGGGCTGTGGGGTAGGGGCCCGAGCCACCTCAAGGCAGGGGTTGGGTGCCTCTCGGTCTCAATCCGCCACCACCCCCGATTATTGTTGTTGTTGTTGAAACAAGAGATAGTACAAAGAGAATAAAGATAAAGACAATGGTTATGTTTGGTTGTGGATTAAATAGTAAAATAAGGGCTTTAGGCCTCATTTATTCTGTCAAATGAGATTTAATTGAGTCGGATTAAGATGGAATAAGCGGACCTTTATGCTAGCCTAATTTGGCTTAAATTAACTCACCTCTTCAGATTGTTTAATTTTATTGGGTATGAAGCCTAATTTTTCATTATTTTTTTCTATTACTTTTGAAGGAAATGTAAAATAAGCAATTAATTTTGTTTTCATTTAAACATAAATAAACTTATAACTTTATCAATTATAAAGTCAACATTTTTTTAAAAATAGCTTAACTGTTTAAATGAACAAAATATGCAATCTAAAAAATAGTTAAATAAAATATTTGTTGAAATTGTACTACAAATAAATAATTTTTTTTATTCGGCAACCCAACATATTTATAATTTGTACATAACTCATTTTCTTGAACACTTTTTTTCAATCAAAATAAAAAAATATGAATAATAGTTTTATTATTGATATTACAAATTTTATAAGACAAAATAATTTGTAATATCAAATTATGCCTTAAACTATCAAATCCTTATCAAATAAAGAATAACTTAAGCCAAAATATTATTTTTGTCATCAACCAAATATAAATAATTTAGATCAGACTTAGAATAACCAAGTTAGACCTCATTAGCTTTAGTTCACAATCGAACACCACCAATAAAAAAGAAGGCAGGAGAGAAAAGAAAAGAGCAAATGTTACAGTCTCCACAACTGCATGGTATATATATCAAATTCAACATGTTGATTAAAGTCTATATGGTATATATGATAAATTTCTTTTATATTTCATTCTATTTATCCTAAACAACTACATTAACTACCTATTTATTTCCAAATTAATTATTTCAATACTACTAAATTTCTAAGATTTTTTTTTTTTTGCCAATTAATGCCCGTAGGCCTGATTCCATTAAAACACTTATACCCTTTGCTAACCCCCATAATTACCCCTAGTTGCGTAATGTGCCTTCCAGTCTACACTTTGTGGGTTCTTTTTCTGCATGATTTGTACCAGTTCTTGTGAGTCCGAGTGAAACACACAGATAGTGATATGTAGTGACTGTGTAGTTTGCATTGCCATTAACAGTGCCAATGCCTCCATCTGAAAGGGTGAGTAGGCTAATGAATGCCGCGTACCATACTGTTTGAGATTCCCTTGCGCAAACAATCCATAGGTTGCTCCCCCTTGTCCAGTTTCCTCAAAGGAACCATCCACCCAACACTGTTAGTCATATTGTGCCGTTAAACTTAAAATACCCCTACCCTCCATTGGTTCTGCCTGAGCTTCGTTTTCCTTTATTTGTTGAGCTGAGTCACACATTGCTATAGCTGAAGTGACCACCAATTGCGGCGGCTGGTTCTTACTTCCATATGTTTGCCCAGATCTAGCCTTCCAAATTTCTAAGATATTACATAGTGTTGAATACTTGGATTTTTTCTAGGTTTCCTCCAATAGCTTGATTTTTTTTTTCTTGTTAAAATGGCATTCTAGCAGTATAGTTAAACAAATCATCTATAAGTAAGGGTAGGACCGTAGTTTGTCTCGCGCATATTTATTTTTTATAGCGGAACTCACACATATTTTATTTACCAATTTTTCATTATTAATCCAGACGTTCATTCATATCACATGTTCTTTTTAACAGCCAAACAAGCCATTTGGGTAGCCATAACGTACGACCAATATACTTTACGTTAATCATATTATATTTACTGGCTACTGTACAATACAAATCAGTCAAATTATGTACTTCTGATTTTAAAGTTTTAAACGTTTTGATTCCCTTTAACCCATCAATTAATATGTACTTCTGATTTAAAGTTTTAAGCGCTTTGATTGTCTATTCGATTTTGCAAGTAATTTAGATTATGAACCCTGCTGTTGCATAACTCATACCATTGGATCGAAAGATCATTAAGCGCAAACGCCTTAAGTTCGGGATTTTTATTTTCAAATTTAATATTGCCATACTCAGGAGTGGATCCATGTGTATTGAATGGGAGTCAATTGACCCTGATTTATTTTCAATTTTTTTTATATATAGTTTAGAGTAAAATGCTCTGTGTGAAATAAATTTCTATTCAGCATAAAAAAAAATTACATAATTGACCTCACAATTTGTGTTTAACTCTTATAATTTGAAAGTTACTCCACGCCTCCGCCCTTGTCATATTCGTGAAACTTTAAATAGCATTTTGAAATCAATTGGCTCGCGAAGCCTTCCTAATTTGGGAGGGGGGCGGTCCGATACTCCGATGCCCCACCACAACCATTTGTTCCACTAAGATTTCAGCACGTGTTTAGATTCATGGAATTGATTTTAAAATTAATCGTTTGTATGAACTCTAAAGCGGATCTCAAATTGTATCACAAAGTTTTTCAATATGTGATGTAACCAAATGAATGTTACCAGAACAGAGAGTGTGAAGAGAGATGTCTCTGCAATTGATCATCTTATTCTGGCGTTTCTCTAACCTGAACATAATCAAAACCAAATGTCTAATGTTGTATAGAAAATTAAATTAATTGAAAGAAGTACGCTTCAATTGCCGAAAGTTTTAGACGGATCATTCGGGTCGACTTCGTAAAAGTAAGGCAAATCAGCAGGCAGTTTATCGTCACTCAGCCCTAAATCTCTCAGAGTGTTCACAACTTCATCAAATAGAACTTTGTTTCCCAGTTTGGTGAAGTGCAATCCATCGCTTAAAAAGAAAAAAAAAAAAACATTACATGTTAATTTTTTCAGTGAATGCAGAGATAAATTTAACAAAAAGTATTAATTAAGGGTGCGTTTGGATGGGTGAAGAATAGTCGCTAATCTGAATTAGCACTGTTTCGAGCTACTATTTTTCATTTGAGTGTGTTTGGATTAGTAAATATAGACTATTTGTTTATTGTCTTTTATAGGTTTTCTCACTATATATTCTACTAACTCAACATTTTGTTGGATTAGCTACTATTTTCAAACTTGAGATTAGCTCTATTTTTTGTTTTATCCAAATGTCCCTAATGTCGATGAATACCTTAAGGTCGACTTGCGCCAGTTTGGGATTTGTTGCATCTTTGACCATGTGTCGATGACAGGGGTGCTCAGTTCCTTGGCAACAGCTATGCATGCTTTTGCATATTTCCCGGCAGCTTCATTTGTCCTCTCAGCCTGTCCCGAAGGGACGTCATCACCACAAAGATCTCTATCATTTATAAACACAAACTTAATAATTGATAAATGCATGTATTATAATTGTTGCACTACATAAAGAGTGCTTCTATTATTTAAAAAAAGAAGGAAAAAAGGCAAGGCAGAATCACCTGCTCTCCTGTGGGCAGGAAATTCCTGTCCCTAAAGTCACTGACACATGAGTCCGGATTGAATTTTGAGTCAAAACTATATTTGATATTTAAATGTCGAACCTACCCCAGACTCAAGTGCCAGTGACTTTAGAGATAGGAATTTCCTGCCCAAAGAGAACCAAGAGATTCAGTTCCCAGAATGACACCCCTTATAGTTTTCACTCCAAACTTATGCAGTAAACGAGGTACTATCATTTTCTAAGTGAGAAATTCTATCCATGCTTAAACAAGATGGAACTAACTTCATTTCAATATATATATATAGATGCTGATTGTGAAATTTTGCCAATAAAGGCATGCAGACTGTCTCTTCGAGTCCGAACTATAGAATATCTTCAGTTTAATTTTGTTGTATGACTATGAGCAAGTATTATGATAAATTATAAAGCAGACGTACTTGATTCTCCCTTCCTCATCAATTGGTGGTGGTGCAATAAATATGACAACTGCTGATGGCCACTTCTTCTGATATCCACATAAACGATAAATTAAACGTTAACATATACACTCATTTTTTTTTCATATCAATTCAGCCGGTATATCTTTTTCTTTCTTTTTTGGGCTGGACCCATTCCTGGGCCGGTAGAGTTAATTCAGGTCCAGGTTATGGACTGCTCATGCCTCTCCAGGTCACGTGACCCACGTGTCAATGTAAATAAACGAATTCGCATCCTCTGAGATATCTCAAACCTTTTTTTTTTTTTGAGAGGCATGGTAGCAGCTACCGAGATATCTCAAACTTTGCGTGACTTTTTAGAATATCTCAATCGTTCAAATACGTTCTGCACGAATCTCAAATAAACCGCACGAAAAACAAGCGAGATGAGTTTGGGTCCAATGCCCATCGGACTCAAACTGAGTCGATGGGTTCATAGCTGTCCGATCTGTTGTATGTGCACGGACTTTAATATCTGTACGGGTTTGCTTTAATCTGCTTTAATATCCGTGCGCACGAATTTTAAAGCGTATCGGACGATTATGGAATCCATCAGACGCAAATTTAAGTCAAAACAAAAACATAGATAAAGTTAGTTGAATAAAAAAACACAATAAATTAACCTTGAAGTAGGCGTGAATGGATCGGAGATTCTCCTCGTACTCCTCCAACGGCACATGCTGGAATCCGGATCTCTGATCCGGCAGCGATGCATCATTGGCTCCGAAAAACACCGTCACAGCCGCTGGCGTCTCATCATCTCCTCCAATCCCAGCCATTGCTTTGTCCAGGATCTTCACAGCCCATCGCGTGTTGTAACCGCTGTAGCCTCTCAGAATCACATCCACCTGATCAATCAATATCAAAATCAGATTGAGATGAGATGAGAAATGGGACTTAATTGATTGTGCGAGTTCATTTGGTTTACCTTGCGAGCGAAGAGGTGAGCGAGAGAAGCGCCCCAACCACCATCACCGAAGGATGCTTCAGTGATAGAGTCGCCGAAGAGCACCAGCTTGGGTCTCATTTTGGAAATGTTTGTCGATTGAGAGAAAGAGATCCGGAGGTTAAATGGAGTTTATTGGGATCTAGGAAGGAATTCGTATCCTCTGAGATATCTGTGACTTTTTGCAATATCTCAATCGTTCAAATACATTCGACACGAATCTCAAAGCTCAAATTATACTGGCTCCCTACGTTTCCCCGAATAGGAACCGGACACGTCGGTCACGCAAAAATTGAGATATCTCAGATGATACGCACCCTCTAGGAAGGGGATAAAATATTATAAAACTTGAGAGTACGTCCGATGCCCCTCGGACCTATTTTGGTTCGATGGCTTTAATCACTGTTCCATATTTTATAAGATTCGCGCCAATGCTTTACATTTCGTGTGCATTGCTTTGATATTCGTGTGCACAGGTCTTGGAATAGATTGGACAGTCAATGGCTCGTTGAACCTAAAATTAGGTCCCATGGGCAACGGACCTACTCCGTTCTCACATTATAAATGATTTCTAGATAAGTAATTGACTATTTTATTTGACTTGGAAAGCAAAACAAAACCTGACAAGGATCTGGTATTTCTGCTTCCTTATCTGTGTGGCCATCCTAAAGCAGCATAGAAAAATATAAGTTTTTTTTTTGTCTATTTCGGTTTTTCAAATTAACGACAGATATTATACGCGAGAATAAATTAATGTTTTTTTTTTCAGTTGCAACTCTACTGTTAAAGTATTTTTTTTAGAATAAAATTTCTAAGAGGGTATTTCATATATACCAATCAAAAATTAAGAAATTACTTATTTACCATCCAAAATCATAATAACTCACATATTATCCAATATAATTTTAGTATATATCAAATATAGTCAAAACTCAACTTAATTATGTTTAATATTTTAATAACTTTAATTAATCAAGAATAAACTTAGCATCCTCTCTCTCCTTAGACCAGTACTATTTTTCAAATTAGAAAAATAAAGAATGTTTAATTCTAACCACTTAAAAAAAAATTAAAAGTAAAACAAACAATTAAAAATAACATCTGTCGCTATGTCTCAGCAAAAACTCGCCTCTTTTCTACGGTGGTATGCATAGCATGCAAGATTCCAGTGTAGCCTCGCAAAATCAAGATTAAGGAACTTGATTCTCAGTGATTTTACTCTGACCTCCCATCTAGGTCTTTCTTCCTTCTTGTATACCATCTTTATAAACCAACAGATGATTAGAATGGCATTGGAAAAGTGGAAAGCACAAACAATATTTGGTGTTAAAGAAGGCATGAGAGATTAGGAGATTTTAGCATAGGAGAAGGCAAAGAGTCGTAGTATCGGTGCTAAAGAAAAGTAGAAAGAGAGTGAAAGAGAAGTAATTAGGTAATTAATTATATTTTATATGATATTAGATATAATTAATATCAGTTTTTGATTAATTGAAGAAATATGTGAGTTATTATAATTTAGAATCATAAATACGAAATTACATAATTTGGAGGGAGAAATAGGTAATTTTTTTAGTATTTGAGTGGTATATGTGATATTCCTCCAATTCTTAATTATATATTGATAACTATCCGAGATTCTTTATTAAATTTTCAACACAACTTTTCATACGGAAAGCAGTTATAATTATAGTAGATAAAAAAAAAATAGTTATAGGAAACATATAACGATTTTGTCCATTCATTCTTTTAATTACTTATAGTAAATGTGATATATCAACTTTATAGACTAATTAATGATAACTACAAATTACGAGTATTTTATGGCAGCCACGTAAATAAAATATTTGTATTCAATTTTTTTTAATAGTTACTATTAAATAAATTTTAAAAAATTACATACATTATCACTTTGAAAATTAAAAAAATAATTATATTAACGGCAATATTTGGACCCCCTTGCTTGGAGTACATTTCTAACATCGAAGGGCTTGAATTCTAAAATATTTATAGAAAACTTTGCGAATATAATTAAGTAAATTAGAAAGATAGCGCATTATGTTGGGGTGCAAACGAATCGGATAATATCCGACCGTATTCGAATTCATATTAAAAAAACTAGATACGTATTCGATATCCGAATATCTGTGTGGATATGGATACGGATATAGTTTTGAATTTTAATTATCTGTATCCGAATAGTTAATATATACCATATAGTTTTAATACATATTATAAAAATATTTATATATATATCTACAAATATCCAATATCTAATCTATATCCGTACATATTCGTCTAATATTCAATCTGTATTTGTATTCAAAAAAATAAAAATAAATACAGATATAATTTTACTACTATCCGATCCGTTTACAACCTGACATTATGTTACATCATGTGTAATTCTGCTTTGTCACAGAAATGCGTTTACCATGGCACCATCTCTATTCTCCCGACTTTCTGTTTCTTAGAATTTTCAACTTTTAAATCGGCCACTAGTCCACTAGTTGGGAACTTGGTAACGTGGTGAAGTACAAATCACAGATACCCATTTCGGTACTGTACATGACAATAATTGCACCTAGCTGATATGGGTCCATTTATTTTAAAATATGTGTACACACATGAGAGATAAAATTACCATCGTGACATCCTATGTTTATAAGTAATTTTTACAATTTGAAATTCTAAATAATTGATTCGATTCGATCAACATAATATTTGTATTGCACCGGATTTTTTTTTTTAATTCATTTTAAATTAAAAACCACCTGACGTTGTTTTTGTACCAAAATACCACCCTCGCACAAGCATTTCGCGCACCTGCTTCTGTGGATCCGCACAATAAATTCGCTCATCCGGTTGGTTCGCACAAGCGTTTCACGCACCCAGTCCGTGCCAAAATTTCGCGCACCGACCGGATCCGCACCACCCTAGTGCACACTCCCCCATTGGTTGGTCCACATAAGAGTTCGCGCACAGGGTCCGCACAAGAATTTCGCGCACCAATCGGATCGTGCGCACCCGTTGTTATCTATATTTCTATGCTGTATTTTGTTTTGAAAATACTTTAATGCAGTTGGATGACTTTGACTTTGCCCTGACTTGGGAGATTGTTTGGAATCCAAACAATCCTTCAATTATCAACGAGCTAATTCTACACTACACTTGATGGCGGCTATTGGGGTAAAGATATTGACAGATGTTTATGTGTTATAATTTCTACACTACACTACAATTATCATCGAGCCCATTTATTTCCTTTCTTCTTCCAAGTCAGAGCAAAGCCAAAGTCAGCCAGCTGCATTAAAGTATTCCCAAAATAAAATACAGCATAGAAATATAGATAACAACGGGTGCGCACCAGGGTTGTGCGGATCCGATTGGTGCGCGAAATTCCTATGCGAACCCGGTGTGCGAACTCTTCTGTGGACCAACCAATGGGGGGGGGGGGTGCGCACCAGGGTTGTGCAGATCCGGTCGGTCCGCGAAGGAATTCACGGACCGGGTGCACGGATTTATTGTGCGGACCCACAGAGGCAGGTGCGTGAAATGCTTGTGCGGAGGTGGTATTTTGGTACAAAAACAGCACCGGGTGGTTTTTAATTTAAAACGAATTACGGGGGTGGTAAAAAAAAATCCGGTATTGAACTGTGCTTGAAGACTAAATTTTATATTTTTTAGAAATGATTTACTATTTTTAATTTTTTTTTAAATAGATTGTTTTTTAATGATCCATAAATGTTAGAATTTGAAAAAAAAAATGACTTGTAAGGATATGGTGTCAATATGTATCACCATAAAATGGTGCAATTGGATCATACCCCCTATTTTATATCTTCGTTTCTAAAATTCAAATTGTTGATCGGAACCGCTCAACATAATATTCATAATAAAATATACTTGGGGTGAAATCAAATTTTATAATTTTTACAAATTGTTTACTATTTTTTAAGATAAGTACAAAATTATTATTTCTATCGTTCAAAAACAGTGATTTTCTACCAATTTTAAAAAATAGTAAACAAATTTCAAAAATCATAAAGTTCCATCCCCAAACATATTTTATCATGGATGTTATGTTGAGCAGTTTAAATTGACAATTTGGACTATGAAAACAAAGATATAAAATATGAGGATGATGAGATATGAATGACACAAGGTATTGGAACCCTCATCGTGTGTGTCTATATATATGAATATCATCTAGGTAGCCAAATCCATTATCTTCCCAGTTTTCCCCATGAAAACCTCCTCATTAACCCATTTAACTCATCTATTATTTTTCCATTTAACTTTTCGATTGCCATATAATACACTGGTACACAGATGCAAATACTAATTGTATTAGCACCGCATGGCCAACATGAGCAAGAAAATTTACCTTTTGCCCCGCGAGTTTGTCTTGGAATGTTTACATTATTAGATTGCCTATGTGTTTATGTTGCACTATACGTTGCGTGAGCACCACCCCCCAAGTACTTTTCTATTTCTGCTGCTACCTTTGCGTTTATCACCTGGAGCACCTCTTGTTTTCTTTGATCATTGCATTTTTTGCTAAACCACACTGTCAATTTTCCTGGGTTAATTGCCAAACTTGAGACTCCCGCAAACTCCTCAAACACTTGCACAAACGCTCCTGCTTCTTGTTGATTTGCCATCGCCGTAACTACCAAGTCATGGGCGTAAATTGCATGGCTGAGTGGAGGGGCTGATGTTGCTAATTTGACTACCTTGATACAATTCTGTGCCATCGCTATGTTTATTCTTTTGGTTAGAAACTCCATTTCCAAAATAAATAAATATGGCGATAACGAACATCCTTGCCTAAGCTCATGGATAGGCTTTATGAATCCATCTCCTTGACCATTAATTAGCACTATTATCCTCCCTCTTTCCATACATGCTTTTACCAGTTGTATCATTTCATCCGGTATCCCCGTTGATATCATAGTCCTCCACACAAAAGGCCATCGTATCATATCAAACACCTTTGTCACATCCGCTTTGAGTAAGAACACCTCTTTGTAATCTTGGCATCCAAAAGAGTGCAGTACTTCTCTTACTAGAATTGCATTTTCTGAGATGCTTCTACTTCTTATTAAAACTGTTTGGTAATTTGAAATTACATTTTCCATATGTTCTTGCAACCGAGATGCCACAATTTTCATGAGAAGTCTGTACATGACATTGCTAATTATAATTGGTCTATAATTCTTTGAGGACAATGGTTCTTCATTTTTCGGAATATGTACAACATGACTAGACATCCATTCTTGATTTCTTTCGGTGTTTTTTGTTTTGAATCAATTAGATTCAAATACGTAGATGTTTAGTACATATCTAGTCTGACAGTTTTTAATACTATAAAATTATACAAGATCAATACCTTCCGATATTAATCGAACGGATCAGATCTCATATCAGAACCATCCAGTAGCGCAGGTAGAGTCCAAATCTCTCGGGTAACATAATATCTGTGTTTAGATTCGAACTGTCCGATCAGAATCCAGGCCAATCCGGCCAGAGGTGGAATGCACGGGAGCCTTTAATATTAGTGTGGATTCTAATCGGACGGTCAAGATTTAAAAGAAAATATTCTGTTACCTTAGGTAATGAATCTTTGCGGGTTCCCGTCCTCAGCCAAACAACTCACACCTGTACTATAAGCAAAAAAGAAAAGAAAACCCGTACTAGCTCACGACTCACGAGTGACGGTCATGCTCGCGGTACGCTGTGCCTCAGCCAGGCCAGTGCACCCGCTTCGCCACTCCCTCCCTTCCCGCCTCACTTCCCTTTCCTTCTCCACCTCATTAAGCCCTTGCTCTTCCCCTCCGCCTTCATCCCCTCGCCCCTGGAGCGGTCTCGACACCTGGCGCCGGGTCCCACCCAGCGAACTCCGCAAGTGGGGACCCAGCGGGCCCATCCCTCAAGATTTCCCTGTACAAGAAGTCGAAGCGATTGGATCAGCTTCTTCCTTGGCTGAACTCGGTGCATTGGTGCTCTCTACCGCCAACCCTCTCGCCAAGTCGCAGCTATCTCATCTCGCCTTCTCTAAGTGGCGTCGGCTAAAGCTTTCTGTAGGGCATGCCGCTGCGCCTGACCAGCCTGCGAGGCCTGATAAGCCCGTGCTGGTATTCTCTTCAGCTTTCCTTTTAACTTTGCTCTCGGCAAATTAATTATAAAATGTAGTTTTAATGATTATGTAGGTTATCTCTGTTGATAATCTAATTTCTGATAGATAATAAACAACTAGAATAGTCGGCATTGGTAGTATTATCCCTTGTACTGGTTTGATTTTGATAAATGTGATGCATTTATTAATTTATTGGTGTACTATCCCTTGTGTTGGTTTACTGTCATAATATAATACTTTTGTCTGGCTTTCTTTGTTTAATCAGCGTTTATTTGTTTTGAGTTATGCATATTTCATGTTATGATGGTTTTTATTTCTCTTGTTTGTCTAGTGGTGGTCTTTTATCAAATGTTGATAGTTGTGTGAAAATTTACAGGTACCAACAAAAGAGGTCCCTTCTCCTAAGAGCTCAGGTTTGCCTCTGAATGCCTACATGCTCCACAATTTAGCACATGTTGAGCTGAATGCAATTGATCTTGCATGGGACACGGTGGTGCGGTTTTCCCCGTTGCATGATGTCCTTGGTGATGGGTTTTTTGATGACTTTGCTCGTGTGGCTGATGATGAAAGTCGCCATTTTGGATGGTGCTCCCAGAGGCTCATTGAACTTGGATTCAAGTAAGTATTAAAGTTTAGACTACTTTGTTGAGGAAGTCATGCAAGTGTAAAGTTGTTATGAATTTAGGGTATCGCTGGTATGTTATAAACAGGTACGGAGACATGCCGGCTCACAACTTACTGTGGAGGGAATGTGCTAAAACAGCTGGGGATGTTTCTGCTCGCCTGGCTGCAATTCCTCTAGTTCAGGTTTTCTTCTAGTTTATATTTCTAATTTAGATTAAAGAAATTGATAATATATATTATATATTCTGTAAGTATGAAAATTTCATGAATATCCTGAAAAAGAGATATATCTCATAAAGCCTCTTTATTCATATTTTTCTTTAATAATCACCACTCTTATATTGATATAAAACATGGAGAATGAACAATGTGGCTATCTTTTAAGCTGAGCTAAAAATACATAAGACTTTTTCTTGTTTTGAAGGGTATGCATGATATTTCTATGCACATAAGGGTACTCGAGATAGATCTCCTGTGCAGGTTAAATGTGATATCTGACAGTTGTTAAGGTTATACCCAAATTTACCCTCATATTTAACTATATATACATCATAGTTCGGAAACATCTTATATCTAGTTTGAACAAGGAAGTGCAGTCTTTAGTATCTTTTCAGTGAGTTGGAGGACTTCAGTTATTTGAATGAGTACATTGATGCTGTGTTGATTGGTTGATTAATGATAATCAGAACCATAAATTAGGAGGCAAGAGGTCTTGATGCAGGGCCCAGACTAGTACAGAAGCTTGTTGGTTGTGCGGATCACAGATCTTCACAAATTGTTGCAAAGATAGCTGAAGAAGAAGTTGCTCATGTAGCAGTTGGCGTGTATTGGTTTGCAAATGTCTGTCAAAAATTAGGACGTACCTCTTGTTCGACTTTCAAAGGTAAAGAAATGTTATTGTTGTTCTTTTTCTGTTTGCTTTTGATTTAATATTTTTTTCCATTCTATTTTCATTTTTATTTTGTTAGACTTGCTGGAGGAGTATGGAGTTGAACTAAAGGGGCCGTTCAACTATTCAGCTCGTGATGAGGCTGGTATACCACGTCACTGGTAAGTAAGCTACATAAGTAGCACTATTGAGAGTGTATAGTAAATGCCCAAAGAAGTCCTATTACATGATTACATGTGGTGGTATAATAACAAGACTTCACTTTTATATGGAATATATTTTTGTATTTCCTCCATGGTGCCACTAGTGACATAGTCGGAGGAAACACTGTTTGTTTCGTGAAAACCTTTTTCTTTTTTGAAAGCTAAAAATATGCCCAAATGGAAAGGTGTGACCCTTACCCTAAAGAACAAAATAAATAAATGAGGAAAGTTTTTTTTTTTTTTTTTTTTGTCATTTCTCCTACTGTAATTGTTTTTTAATTTAAAAAAAAAAAAATGATACTTTTATCACTGGTTTCATAAACGAAGTCAACCCTGATTACAGTTTCTCTTTTTATTACAGAACCAGAATTAAACAACCAACAAACAGGTGCTGTATTTTGAATCAAACCCACCAAAAAATCACGAACTCCCCTTAGTGGTCAATGCAAGGGTTTCAGAGAAAATAAAATATAAACTCCATCAACTTACCAGCTAAAAAATTACACCCATTTTGGCCTACAAGGCCACAATGATGGGAAGCAGTATCAGTCTTAGTTGTAATAAAAGAAATGATCATTAACCATAGATCAAATGCTGACCATGTTATGTGTACTTTAAAATACTTTTGGGGCACTATCACCTATCTTTTGTAGTCATTGCGATTTGGATTCTGAAAATTGCTTAAATCCTAACCAGGTATGACAACACAATCAGTCAGGATGCAACAAATGACCTTTCCAAGGTGGATCCCTCAACTTTCCTGTTTTCTATTATTAAATCCTAGTTCTTCAAACCAAACAGATATTTAAATACCAATAATCAATTTGCTTCCAGTCAGCTAACATGGTCTATAAACTGGTTCGCCAGGTTCATGACAGGTTGGCTTGCATTGTTGAGATGGAAAAAGAAAATTCTGCCTAGTCACAACAAATCAAGTTTCTACTCAACAACCTTTTTTAGTTCCTTTGAAGTTCCTTATGCATATTGGCTGGTATACTAGGAGCAACAACACAAGTAATTTAGTCTGTTTATATTTTACGGGTGCAAACACTTCTCTACAAATTTTGTTCATCAAATTAGTTCTTACATGTCTTGTGAAATATCATCTTCCAACTATTGTTATGTTCAAATGTTTTTGCATTGAAATCCTATCCCATTGTACCCATAAAATTGAAGAGTCCAGAATACATGTTGGCCTTCTCTTATAGATCAGACAGTTTAGGCACGGTATGGACAATCTGATCCAAATGGATGGTATAGATCTATCTGGGGAGTCTCCAACTATATCTGTATATTCTGAGAGATGCTCAACATGTAGAATTGGGTTTTGGAGGCTGTTTTAGAAAAAGACACCGTAAAAAATAATGAGTTTGAAAGGGGAGGTAGCACAGTTGGCTAGGAGAAAAGTCATAGGATTGTTGGTTACCCAAAGGTCGACAATTCGATTCTCCCTCACGACTTCGTAGCCTATGTGAAAGTTTTAAAATACATAAATAATGAGTTTGGATGGTTTGTCTATGGGCTTTTGCTGCCTTGATAAATAAAATGAAAAATAACTGGATCCTCAATTTTGTCTCAAGTTCAATCTTGGCCCAAGTATTGTTCAAACAAAGTAATTTCAAAGGCACTGGTTCTAGATGTTGAAGAAATGGATATCATTACAAAGTATGCATTGCCTTTTGAAAAAGCTAGGCAATAATTTAACAAGTGACTGTGATATCTCATCTGTCATCAAGAACAGCGTTGCTAACAGACACCAATTGGGAAATCACCATTTCACTATCTTGACTGCCCAAGGACATGTTTGTCTAAAGTACCAATGAAAGAAAGGTAGCACACAAATGTAAAAGGCATAATAATACAGTATCTTTGAAGGGGATGCATATAACAAGTATGCACTGATTGAAATGGGACATTAGCGCCAGTAAAGTATTCTTTATTATGAAGAACTATAAATTGTAAACAGGTCGAAATGGTTCTTTTTATAAAGTCATAATGCTATTTGCAAAATTTTCAACCGAAACTTGATAAAACTTAGGGTTGATGAAAAGTGCATTACTACACTGGCTATAAATCAGTAGTCAAAGTCTCTTTCATTTATGTCAATTTATTGTTATGCTTTTTCTAGGAATTGCTACAGGAGGTATTTTATAATGAGCCATTGTTGATTGTTTCCAGTGGATTAGTTACAACGTATTTTAGCATAGTACTTTTGACTTGTCAAATTTGAGAATGTGCGTGTAGGACCACTTTGAAATATTTTTTTAAAGTAATTTATTTTAACAAAACTTAACCTCAATGTACCTTTTACCATCAGAGTAAATATGTTCATTTACCATTGTACCTCCTTTCTTAGTGTGTCCGTGTTTTCTGGAAACATCAATCTAAGGTGGTGTAAACAATTTGGTAAAGTAGATAAGAAGGAATTGAAAATCATCTGTTGGTTTGCTATAACATTTTTGGTTATCTTCTACCTAATAACGCTAATTAGCTCAACTATGCTGGTTCTGAAAATTGCTTTTTTGGTTTGAGTGGATGAAGATTGTTAGTTGTATCACTTTATTAGGTAATTCTTCTACATGAGGCAAACAACTTTGAGAAATCTTTTTGAATTATTGGTAGCAAATTAATGCTAGCTTAATCTTGAAAAAGTGTTCTTTTGAGACTGGTGCTTGTACTTGTCTATTTTACCAGTAAATCGAAATAATGAGCTGTAATGGATATTGGATCATGTTTCAACAACAAACTGAAAATGATTGACTATTTATTTCCAAATTAAGAGTCAAATTCAAGGAAGGTTATACTCCCAAATGAGCATTTTTAATCCAGTAATCGCAAGTAATGAATAATATGTATTTTTGCCCATATATTTATCCTGCGAAATCTTAACCTTCAGACATCCTTCTGTCATTACAGAGTGTATATTTCTTTAAGCTGGAATTAATAGATATTCGACTATATGCTAAAATCCACATTTATTTGCATTGTAATAAGAAATTATTTAATACTCTAGAATGCCCTATTTCAATTCAAAATAACTAATATGTCAACAGCCAAATTAAATGTTTGGACTTACTATTTGAACCATCTAAAATGCATATTTATTTCAGCTTAGAATGAACATTTATTTTAGTTTAAAATGCAGCCTTGTTTGAACTGAAATTAGTAATAATTTTCCATATTTTTTTCTTCTGATGTTGAAATAAAACGTGAGAGAAACATTTGAGGGATGAGGTCATGAGGACGCTAAAAAACTATAATATTTTGGCAAATATAAACTAATCAGTTTAAGAAAAAGTACCAATAATGAATGCACAGCTGTTTTGCATTACTTGAGACTATTTTCATTTGGCAATTAGAATCATTCCTGTGGCATAGTATCTCAGAAAGAAATATCAAAAGAATGAAGGTAGCGTGTTTGACTGTACATCGCTAAAGGAGATTATTAAACTAAGATTTTGTTGAACTTTGCCTTGTAATTGGAAATATGTTTGAAAATAAATGAACCAATCTTGGCTACTAGGTGGCATCTTTGTATGAGCTCCCTTGGAAGGTTCCAATTCTTAGGTACCAAGAATAATAGCCTTTTTCTTTTTTCATATAAATATTTATTTTCAAAGGAAAAGAAACCACTACTGTGTCTAATTTAAAGGGTCCCAATAATACCTATACTACATGTAAATATGTAATAGGGTAGGTGACTCTGAAAGCTGAACCACTTAATACCAGTTCAGCTCTCATAACATATACCTGAAATCTGGACAGAGAAATGAAAAGCTAAAACCAGTATGTTTGCAAATCATCAAGCTAACTTTCTATGAAGTTGACATATATTGGAATAAAACCGGGGTTGTTAATTTCTTCTATTTCCTGGTTTCCAGCCTTATAATAATGGAGTAAGAATTTTCTTTTCTTTTGTGACTGGTATACTTGAACTGTACCTTGTAACCACACTTTGGTTAATTTTATTAATAACTAGATTCATATGTTGAAAATTTAAATTTGGTGTGGTCAATATAGTAAACTTGAAAGTATATATGGTGATCATATAAAGAATTGGTGTATTATTACAGAACCAATTATATGATATATCTAATAAAAGGTTCTTCCAAATACATGATTGTTTTATAGTGGGCTTGCGTGGATTTCATATTGTATTGATTAAAAATTAATGAAACTGTTCATCCTAACGAATTTTGAAACCTTTTAGTGATTCACCTCCAAAAGTACAAGTTGCTAGCGAAATTATGGAGAAATCAATAAAAATGTGGACGTAATAAAAAAAAAGGAGATAGGAGTAGGTCTGATGGCCATCGGACCTACTTTTAGGTCCAATTAGCTCTATCACCATACTATTATCATCAAGATTTGTGCTCACGGAAATTGAAACAGATCTGCAAGGATTTAATGTAGCTCGCACGAATCTTGATGCCGACCGGATGGTCATTACACCCATTGAACCAAAGGTAGGTCTGCTCTGAATTCTAAAAAAAGATAATTAATGCAATTTAATGTGCAAAGGAATTAATTATCCATAATATATATATTACTGTTGATATAATTAAGGAACAAATATGACATTATTGCTGTATAAATTAAGAGCTAATTAATAACTAGGATTGGGATGGTTCATTTTTTACATAGAACCTGTTGAAGGAGAGAAAAATAGTAAGTCTATAAAAGCATATACCAGCAAATCATTATGTAGAGGCACCAATTGCATCATAGTGGAGAGAAATTAAAGAAAAACAACTGGAAACTATAGATTGAAAGCCACTTTTGCTACCCAACGAGAGAACATCAAACCACATAAAATTTACACACACACACACACAGCTCCAATAAATTAAACCATGAAATGAAATGAACTCTCGTATTATTAAATTTTTGGAAGTGCTTGTTACGTTGCTTAACAGAATCTTTCCATGTCTTCTTTTCTTCTTCTTGTTTTCTCTCTCTTCTGTTTCTATGACTATACTCTTTTTCAATTTATTTAATTTAATATCGTACGGAAAATCCTACTTGTTCGAATAATAATAATAATAATAAAAAGCGGTACATAACCAATATCAAATTGATTAAAATATAAATAGGCATATAGAAAGCGATGTAAATCCATTAATTCAAGTTTTGAATAGAATTAGAAAAAAAATAACTTTTTTTGTGAGATACATATAATGAATATGAATAAGTAAATACAAATGATACTGTTTGACTGGTAAAAATAAAAAAATGAAATTAATTTATCTATAATTGAATTGTTTTTGACTGAGGCATGATGATTAAGATGCCAAACAAGAGTGGCTATCTTTTTCAAAGAATGAGTCGTAATTATTTTTTCTTTTATATCTTGATATATCTTTTACAAATTGCACCAATCGTTTTGTTCAGAAGATAGCGATGTGAAGGCGCAACTAACACAATTAGACATAATATAGTATCGAGTCTTGTCGAATGAAATTAAAAGGAATAATGCTCCCTTTCATAGCTATCTTTCATATGATAATGACCATATTAACAGTTAACATACCACATTAATATTTAACTTGAACTCAAAGAATGACCTAACTCAGATAATTCCCATACTAGAATTTGGTCTAAACACAAAAAGACAACAAACTCTTTAACCTTTTGTCATCTCTGGTCAAATTGAATTGGATCTGCTGCGATCCGAAATATTATGAACATTAATTCTAAAATCTCTACTTTTTTAAATCCAGTCGTCTAATAAATTATGTACACGTATCTCAAAATAGCTGATTTTTCTGTACACGAATCTTGAAATAATTAAACAGATGAATTTGAAAAAGCAGGGATTATAGGGTACTATTCATGGGTAAAGAATCGCGGCAGATTCGGATCCTCACAAAACAGGTTTTTTGTATGGCAAGAAAGGATGAGAAGAAGCATTTATTCATTGAGTGTCAGAGTGCAAAGGAGCTTTGGAGTTGGTATTAAAGTTCTCTTTGTATGATACACGAAGAACCAAGGGTGGGATTTGGAATAAACCACCTTGTCTTTTCTTTAATAAAAGTGAGGTGCAAATCATTCCAATGTAAGAAACAGAGGATTGGTATATTGATGTGGCACCTTTTCTTTCGTTCATCATTTATTGGGAGATAAAGAGGCAACATCAATTTTCAGTATATAATCACAGTTTTCTGGATGTATAAATATTGAACAGTACATTTTCTCTTACTATAATCAGGGGCGGACACATAATTTCTGTCAGAGAGGAACAAGAACCGGACCCATAAATAAATAAAAATAACATATTCTTACATACTAAAAACAACAAAATAATATCATTTTACATATTAAAAAACAACAAAGTTGGTCCGGACATGTAAATTTCTAATAAAATTTCTTTAAAAAAACACAATTTCTCATTAACAATGCTTTTAAAACTGATCTAACAAGTTTTTCAGTTCCAGAGAGGGACAAAATAATACCGAACCCGTATTTTTTCAATAAATTTCAAAATCTGGGGGGGGGGGGGGGGGAGGTGGGTCCGCCCCTGCCTATAAAAGTTTCAAATACGTCAGAAAACTTAAAACAAATAATATAAAGTCAGTTTTTCTGTGCATATATATGTTAGGTATCAGAGTGAATGGATTTTTTTAGAAATTAAAATTTAATTCTTCAGGAAAAGGAATGATTATTTTTTTAATAGATGGAACCACACTAATAATATGGTGTTCCAGCATTTTTCAGACGCTTGACCTCATCTTATCATTAGTGTGGTCTGTGGTGCAGTTCTATCAGCCTGTCTATAGTGAAATTGTATCAATTATTGCAGTTTCACCTATTTTTCAAAGAGAAAAACAATCAATCTCTTTTTTGAAATTTTGATTTTTTTTAATTTCTAAAGAAAATTGAGTGAAATAATATTTGACAGTTTGCTCCTTTAATTTTAAAAATTAAGAGAGAGCTTCTGGTAGAAAAATTCAAGATTCAAGTCAGTGAACAAGAAATAGGTGTACACCTAGTATTGAAATACGTACAAGATAAAGCCCACTGGGCCCACAACATCTGGACCTATACTAGGCCATATCTTTTTTTTTTTTTTTAAATAATGTAGTCATTGACAAAATTACTCAATTAATCAACCAACAACTCCTTGATTGCCATGACAATGCTCTGCTATACTCTAGCTGTGCATTTCAATTTTTCAAAAAGTAAAGAAAATCTCAGTTTGAAAATGGAAAAAAAAAAAAAGAAAAAGAAGGAGAAAAGGAACGTGACGGGTCTTTCCAGTCGCCTCTCTCTTGGGCTTTAGTTGTTGTTCATGTGATTACGATACAATAACGAACCAATGTTTACTGTAAATTATATAATGCTACCATGTGTGAACCATATAAATGTATATATTGTCATAATTAAAGAATCTAGGCCTTTGGAAATATGTGTGAGTCATGACCTAAAAAACTAGAAGTATCTGAAATTATGTGTAACTAACTAACTCAGCATCTAGATATCATGATGGTTAATTAAATTTTATGATAAACCCATGTTACATATAAATATATACAAGTCTTAGCTAACACAACCCTATTCCTTTGGGAATCGAAGTACAAATATAATATCTTAAAGTACAAACATATTCAAATAAAAAGGCTAAAGGGAATGCACGTAAAAAAACCCAAAAGAAATCAGGAATCAATCATCAATGATAGAAGCACTAATTAAACAATTCAAGCCATCTACGCGTAAAAATTCTTCATAAATTAATGTTTAAGACATGCATGTAACATACAGAAATTAGAAGGAAAAAAAAAATGTATAAATGATTAATAAAGAAAAGAGGAGGGATCCAATTACGCCATTTTATGGTGACACATCTTGACACCATATATTTATAAGTTATTTTTGCGATTTCAAAATTCAAAGAGTCGATTCGAACTGTTTAACATGATATTCATATTAAAATGTGCTTGCAGATTTACATTTTGTGGAATTTTTTTTTACTATTTATATAGAATTTTTAAAATCGTTATTTTTCAATGGTCTAGAATTATCAGTAAACAACAATTTTGTACTCTTAATAAATACTAAAAAAAATCTAAAAAATATAAAATTTTGCCTCCAAGTGTATTTTAATATGGAGATCATATTGAATGATTCGGATCGACTGTTTAAACTTTAAAATTACAAAAATAATTGATAAAAATATGATGTCTAAGATGTGTCACATTTTGTATCCCTCTTCCAAAGAAAAAGTAGAGGAGTGTGAATAAAGATGAAGGTGACAAAAGTGGAGAGAATCAAAAGAGATAAATTAAAACAAAAGACCCCTTAACAAGCCGTGCACTGACACTATAAATCCACAGCATTTGCCCTGCTTCTCTCTCCATCCCTCCAACTCTCCCTTTCAGTCTCTTTCTGAAATGGAGCTCTCTTTCTTGATTTTGCTTATTTGCTCTCTTTTCTCTCTGTCTCACTCACAGAAATCTTACAATGCGATATATAGCTTTGGTGACTCGATATCTGACACCGGTAACATGTGCACCAGCGGGTCGTGCCCCTCCTGGCTAACTACCGGCCAGCCGCCTTATGGCGAAACCTTCTTTGGCAAGCCGACTGGAAGGTGCTCTGACGGCCGGATCATCATGGACTTCTTGGGTATAAACTTGTCATCAAATAAATTAATCATCTTCTAATTTGCTTACATATATAATTAATGACCACATAAATGCTTTGTAGTTTAACTTGTTTAGGTTGTACTTAAATTCTAAACTACCATAAATTTTTGGTGCATTTAAAATTTACATGGTGGTGTAGGTGTACTTTTTTTTTTTTTTTCACGGGCTTCTGTTCTGTGGGACCTTAGTAAGTTAGTATAGCATATTATACTGCTACATATAATCAATATGTAGTTTTGTGTTGGTGAGACATGAATGCACTTGTACCTCTGGCATTTCAATCCTTTTATTAGATACAAGTTGTCATGTGTTATTAATTAAGCACATATATATCACACAATAAATATTTTTGTTCAAGTACAGTAACAATTTACTTGGATAAATAAATTATCATTTCACTTATATATGTCCATAATGAACTTAATTTATATATGACGAATTTCATGCAGCTGAATATTTTGGCTTACCACTGCTTCCACCGTCAAAGGCGAGCGGCACCAGCTTCCAGAAAGGCGCTAACATGGCGATTATCGGTGCCACCACTCTCAATGCCGATTTCTTCCAATCGATAGGTTTGAGCGACAAGATATGGAACAATGGCCCCTTGGACACACAAATTCAGTGGTTCCAGCAGCTCCTGCCTTCGGTTTGTGCCAGTGGTATGCACTGCAATATATATATGTTTATTTTTTTTCTCTCCTTGTCTTTGTTTGTTATTGGTTGGTACATACATGATGACTTGCCTCAAAGACATATCTAATGGATATATATATATATATATATATTTATTAAGTAGAGAAACAGCAAAGCAGTATCTTACTAAGATCCTCTGTTTAGAAAAAAAAATTCAACTAATGGAAAATTTATATTTTAAATTTTATTACTTTCATTTGACGAAATTAATTTGGGTTGTTATATATATATGCACAGATTGCAAGTCTTACCTTAGCAAGTCACTCTTCATCATGGGAGAGTTTGGAGGAAATGACTATAATGCCCCTTTGTTCTCTGGCTCCAGCACAGATACTGTGAGCACTTATGTGCCCAAAGTTATCCAGACAATATCTGACGGTATTGAGGTAAGTCAAGATTTGATTTGGATTTCATCTAACCCTACATTACATTACATAGATCTATCACCATCAGTGAATCTGACTGACAGTAATTACTTATTACTGTGGTCATTTCCTGGCCTGTAAGGCTGTAAGGAGTTAGTTCCCTTTTGGGGTATGGGACCCACTGGCAGAAGTAAATGTTTGATCTTACATAGCTCTGTTTAATGTAGTAATAATTTGTGCACTCAGCTATTCAAATTCTCTGTTTCTTTAGAAAGTAATTTCTTCCCAATTAAAATAGTATGCCAACTGCAACTGATAAGAACAAATCCATTACAAAAGTAGCTCTAATAATACTACTGCCTACTGGCCTATTAGCAATCAATTGCCTTTACTTCATCAAACAAAAAAGGTGATTGTTAGAATAATAAAATAAAGTAAACAGGATTAATAATTTAAAAAATAAGTGATATCATAGAAACAATAATAATGAATTAAATATAAGAAACTGGTTATATATATATTTTTTAAATATATATAAATTTGTCTCCATTTTTGATTTAACAGAAATTGATAGCATTGGGTGCGGTCGACATAGTAGTGCCGGGTGTGCTACCAATCGGGTGCTTTCCTCTGTACCTAACCCTGTTCCAGAGCTCGAATACCGGCAACTACGATCAGAACGGCTGCCTGAAGAACTTCAACAGCCTCTCTACATACCACAACTCGCTGCTCACACAAAAGATATCGACGCTCCGCACCAAGTACCCCGGCGCACGGATCATGTACGCCGATTTCTACAATCAGGTCCTGCAGATGGTTCAATCCCCTCAGAGCTTTGGTTAGTTCCTTTTTAACCTGTTTTTTTCTACTTCTTACTCTTTGTTTCTTTCTAACCGCATTTATTCTTGATATTTTTGCCTCAGAACCACATACAAACATACATACTACATTTTTTTCGTATTTGGGCACAATTTTTTTCATATATATATATAACGAGTAAAACTAGAGTGTTCTTGAGTTCACTAAGTCTCTTTGCGAATTTAACTTTAAAATCTATCAGATTGATTTTAAATGACGAATCCAAACCGTTGAAACTCTTATACTGTACGAGTGATGTGTCTACATGCAAAAATTTTAACATTTTGAATTAATTATGTATAGAGTCAAGTGGTAAAAAATTATTCAAATAATGAATGCATTTAAATTAATTTATAAACCTTCAACTTTCGACCGCTTGACTTAATACTAAATTAATTTGAAAGTTTAAATTTTTTGCATGCAAATGCATTACTCATAAGGTATAAGAGTTTCAACGATTCAGATTCATTATTTGAAATCAATCTGATAGATTTTACAGTTAAGTTCACAAAAAAGCTTGGTGAACTCAAGAGCGCACTCAAGAGCACCCTAGTTCTACTCTATATATAATAACAGTCAATGAAAATTAAAATGAGGAAGTTGAATTCCACAAGTTAATGATTTATGGGACAAGGGTTTGAGTGTCGTCATGCAATTGGACACTGGTTTAGGCGTTGACTGGTTAGGTGTAACTAGCCGTTTGTAGAGAATTCAAAATATGACAAAATGTGGTTTGGTTGAAACTGCTATTTTTTAGTAGCTAGCTAGCTAGTAATTACTTCTGTTTATTCACATGATATAATTATTATGAGAAAATGGGCAATTAATTATGTCTATCCACACCGGTTGGCATAATAGACTAATAGCCAATAAATTAAAAAAAGTTTCACTTAACCATAAAATAAACCAAAGAAATCTATTACATTTTATCTCAATCATCAATACAAATGCAACGTGCACAAGTTTTGTCATAATGTCAAATTTGTCAATCAGCTGGGTCCCAGAAAAATGTAGTTAGATAGAGACATGCATATTTGGAAACTACAAAATGACGCTTCAAGTTTCATTCTTTGCCAAAATTGCTCCCTTGGTTTTTCTTTATTTTAAAGAAGAAAAAAAACATAGCATGTGAATAACCCAGCTAATGGTACAAATGTAAACAAACAAAAATTTCTACAACTTTTGTATTTATACTTATACTGAATTCAATAAAGAAATTAATGGTGCTTTTTGTTATTTAAAATGAGAAAATTCTTGGAATTTCTAAATGAATGATACTAATTAATCAATCATTGCATAAAAATTTTACACACTTCAAAATGAATGGGGTTTAGCTGGCTAGGTAATGTTGTTATAATGCAAAATAATTTATATAGTGGGGATTTGAGATTGACAACCACTCATGCTGCAAATGGTATTCTATTCTGTACAGGATTCTAATAAAGGGAAGTTGTTAAACCAAAAGCTACCAGCACTTTAACTAGTTCCTGTTCCTTGATTGCTAGGCATATATAACAACTTTATTTTTACTATTCCAGTGAAAGTGATGTCTTGAATTCTGGTCAGTTGGTGCTGGTATTCAAAATTATAACATGTAGCATATAATTGGTATATATACTGATGCAAGAAGTGGGTTTGCATCAATTATGAATCCAATTACATAAAATAATAAATTACAAACAAAATTTGGTACTATATATACTATTATAAAGTGTTACTATGAGAAAAGGGGATATGCCTATTTGGCAGTAATTAATAAGTGTCAAACTGTACTTGTAAGTAGCCTCATAAATAGTGAAAGAGGAGACAATAAAGTAGGAATCACATTGCACCACCCAGTTGATGGGTCACCCATTAGTTGATATATAATCAATCAAATGCCTGTGAACAAAATAAATTATTTTATAAGCACAATTATATAGTACTTTTTTATCATGCAAAAAAATTATTCTTTATTTTTTTTTTGTCTAGTAGAATTAATATTCACCGAAAATATTATTGCATGTGACTGATGTACCTCAGTACATGCATATCTGTACTATACATCATTATATTCTCGCGGTGCTACATAATTAGACAGCTATAAAGCATGGAGAGAGGTGACAACAAAAAAATTGAGATCATGAGCATTTTGTCTATACGGCTATACGCCTATACCCCAAGTATTTTTTCTTGTCTTTTTCACACAAAATGTTCATTTTTTTTGTCAGATTCACATGCACTTGTATAAAGCCAAAATATCTCAGATTACTTTTCTTTTTCAGTCGTACCAGGCTACCAGCATTGTTTGATATTTTTTTTTAAATTTCACAACAGTTTTGTATGAAGCACCTTCATTTATTTTATTTCTTTCTGTCTCTTTATTTAGTCCTTGCAATTTATCCTTAATTTACCCCAAAAAAGAAGATCATAATCTGATTTTATCTGCAAATTTTTTGTTATTACAGGACTAAAATATGGTTTGAAAGTTTGTTGTGGGGCCAGCGGTCAGGGTCAGTACAACTACAACAACAACGCGAGATGCGGCATGTCTGGCTCGAGCCCATGCCCGGATCCACAAAATTACTTGATTTGGGATGGAATTCACTTGACCGAGGCTGCTTATCGATCAATCGCTGATGGCTGGCTCAAAGGTCCCTATTCTAGCCCTGCAATTTTAGGTTAGAT
Source organism: Carex arenaria (assembly GCA_964058825.1). NCBI lineage: Eukaryota > Viridiplantae > Streptophyta > Magnoliopsida > Poales > Cyperaceae > Carex > Carex arenaria. The sequence goes on along the minus strand of CAXKVW010000360.1, from coordinate 443,004 downwards.
GACTTACATGCATATCTAGTTACAAGCTACTATGCAATCGAAGTCTTTGGTTATGTATATTTAATTTGCATTTAACTTAAGCAAATAAGCAATTGTGCAAATTAGAAAGGATGGGTTTGGTTTGCATTGTGTTTTTAGGGTTTGGAATAATTAGTTTTTTTTTTTTAATTTAATCCAATCAATTCATTTTATGGTGTTATTTGAAGAAATAGATGTGTGTTTTCTGAAAGAAACCCTAATTATTGTTCCTCTTGTAAGATTGTGTATTAATAAATGATGATGTTAAAATTGTTTCTTTTTGTGCATTTATGATAGTATGAAATTAAAATTGCTTTCTGTGTTTATGTAAGGACAATGTGATTAATTAACTAACTATCAGACAGAAACAACTATATTCAAATAATAATAATAAAAAACTATGTTCAAATCAATTGAAAGCACGTGGCAAATAATGAGTTTATCTGGCCCAATTGCCCAAACTACAGTTATTTTATGACCCAATTTCTGAGCAGCTAATGCTTTAAAGGGCCTACAATTGGGCACCTGTTTGGTCGTTTGGAAATTTTTTTCTAAGAGCTAAGCCCATTACATATACAAGAATGGGCTTGGGCTTAGGACCAATAACATCTAGGCTTGTTTAATTACTCGCAAGTCCAATTGGGACATTTTACTGCTAGAAAATGGCTTAGACAGGTCTTCCAAAAAAAAAAAAAAAAACATCAACAACAACAAAAGATTTAACTTATGATGACATAAATATTTTTTTGTTACATACTATTTCATCAGCTTTTATTCATATTTAATATATAATAAGTACTTATTTCAGAAGTTATTATAATAAGTACTTATTTCGTCTTGAGTCTTGGCGTTTAAATCACAAAAGGGAGCAATGGGTGTTAGGCTCCTCTCCAGTAAAGGAATTTCACTGGACGGACTATTTTTATTTATACCATATTAATAAAAATAATAAATCAAATAATTACTTTTGCTGGAGATTATAAAAAATAGATAGTAGTAGGTCCGGTGGGCATCAGACCTACTTTTAGGTTCAATTAGCTCTGACACCGTACGATTAGCATTAAAATTGGTGCACACGGAAATTGAAACAGAAATGCACATATTTTAATGTACTTAGCACGGATCTTAATGCAATCGAATGGTTATTTCACCCATCGAACCAAAGTAGGTCCGATGGGCATCGGACCTACTCTGAATTCTATAAAAAATGCCACGTCCGCCAAAATGAAATGATGTACATAGAAGGGCCTGTCTGCTACTTCATTTGGTGGACACATATTTTTTTTTTTAAGAATTCAGCTAAGTAAAGCAAAAAAAAATATGTCCGTCAAATGAAATGGTGGACATATTTTTTTTTTATATTTCTTTACACCAAATAAAATGGCGGACGGACCCTTTTGTGTTTGTTATTTTATTTGGCGGATGTGGTAGAAATGTTTTTTTTTTTTTTTTTTCAGAAAAAGTGGTCATTTGATTTAGTTATTTTATTAATACGGTATAAATAAAAATGTCGGGTCTTAGACAGATATGGATCATTGATCATTTTGGATTCGACGGTCTAGATTGAATTGTATTGTCCGAGGGATCTTGAAGAAATAGACAAATAATAAAAGGTGTACAGTCAGAATTAATATAAACCATCCAATTTGATAATTGTTTTAGAAAAAAAAAAGTTGAAAATTGAGTCTTTATTTTTCAGATAAAAATTCAGGTACAGTCATACAAATATATTTTATAAGTTAAAAATGAAAACAAACACTTGACTTTAAAATATATATTTTCTATTCAACTTTAAAATCTGAGACCTTTCACACAAAAAACAAATATTGAATGTAGCTATTACATCAAAGGCTAATTCAATATAACTCAATTAATTAATAGTTCAAATTTATTTATACCAATTCGATATAATTTATATTACTGGAAAATCTATTTATAACTATTCGATAGAATTTATGTTATGTGGAATCTATTTATAATAAGAGGAGGGTTGAAATGCCTCACAACCAATGTCTTTAAATGCAGTTTCTATGCGGTATGCGGAAGATAACCGCATACCGCATATAAGGTATGCGGCTGTATATATGGATTTTAAAATGAGAAATCATATATATATATATATATATAAATAAGTATGCAGTAATATGCGATAATATTAGATATTATACAAATAAATATGTGATAGTAACATGCGGCCGCATATGTGAAATTGCATACATATTTCTATATAAATTACAACCTAATATGCATATATGCGGCTGCATGGACGACATTTTATTACACTGCTCACAACAGTGCGCTCATTTGAACTATCTCTATTCAAGTTGTATCATGTCGGATTGACTGGTGGATGATAAAATGCCACCCAAAACTAGTTCTTAATTACATACTGTACAAGCATACAACTAACTAATTTAAACTGTTCGAGAAGTCAAGTTTCGGCTTTCCCATCAAATCAAATCTATATGCACTACATTTCTTCAGAGTATTGAAGTCTATCCTCATCATTCATCAAAGAACTCATTTTAATTAACAGAGCACTTTTTTATTCATGCAGCGCGAGTAATATGCAACGATGGCATCCGTGCGATGTATAAATTAAAAAAATTATTCTGTCAAAATCTTCATCCTCTCTGATTTAAACTGAATTTAATAATAAAATATAATACTTTCTGTGTGAGAGGTTATAAACTTAAAACTCGGCTAAAAAATATTTTGTGAATATTGAAAGATGTTGAGTAACTTAATCTCAATAACTAATTAAACAATTAAAATATTTCTTGTATATTTAATTAATTTGAGCTGTGTGCATCAAGATTCGGACTACAAATTTAAGTTGTGATCTCCTGTCGCTCTGTTGAGATGTCGGTGGATCATCTGATGTGGCTTTAAGATTCGTGCATTTTTTTTTTTTAAAGATTCGTAAGTACCTGCTGTATAAACATAAAAGACTCTTCGTCCCGAGTTGTCCATGCAACACGACAGACGATCAAAATATCACTTTAAATAGGCAAAAAAAAAAGAAGAGGAAAATATATACTACATGAAAATAGTTTTGGTCAGGACTTGTCCGGGAAATTTGTAATATCATGTGTCATATTTTATAAGACGGTGCAATTAATGTGAATCTTGTTTAAATTTTATTTTGCTCAAATTTTCATTCTTACGGAGGAGAAAGATACAATTATAATGTCGTGCGTTGAATGGTGAACAAGTTCAAGGCAATATTGTCTCAAACAATAATTAAATCTAATTTACAATAATAACATGCAACCAGTGAAATTCATAATTTTTTCTTTCTTTTCAATTTGTTGAATTAGTTTCCAACAATGAATTCTTATTGTCTCATCTATTTGATGAGGAGAGTTCAAATGCACTATCATTTTGTGTTCCAATATGTTTTATATTATTTATCTTCGTTTTCAAGGTCCAAACAATCGATCCGAACCACTCAATATGATATTCATAATAAAAAATGCTTGGAGACCAAATTTTATATTTTTTAGAATTATTTTACTATCTAAATAAATAGTAAAAAATTCTGAAAAATATAAAATTTGGTCTCCAAGTATATTTTATTATGAAGATCATGTTGAGTGGTTCGGATTGACTGTTTAAACTTTAAAAACAGAGATAAATAATGTGAAATATATTGAAAAAAAAAGATAGTTCATATGAACCCTCATCTATTTGATATTCATGAAAATATGAAATAATATTTTTGTCTATAATAAAGAACAATTCAACACACAATCCAATACAACTACATTTGTACTTTATTTTGTTCCTCTGTCTTTCTCCAATTTTCTCAATAAAGTATTTATATCCATAATTAAAAGGTATCTTATCAGAGGCACCTCTGTCAACGGGTTGACAAACCCACCAACACGCATGTATTCATTTTATCAAAAAAAAAAAAAAATTAAAACAACCAATAAATACCATAGTCATGTGAGAAAATGCTCTGGGTCATGTTATTTATTTCATAAAAAATATTTATTTTATTGCCATGTAGACCATATATTATTTCAAATTGTTGATTTCTTTAAAGGTCAAGTTCCACCTATTATTTTTATTGAAATTATTGGTAGTTTGACATTTCTTATTTATGACCAAGTATAGCAATTAGGATTGCTTTGTTGTGTGCACCACATTTTAACAATTTGGAATTTGTATCCGGGTATTTTTGGTGGCTAGATATTCCACTAGGTATATCAATTTTTAACTGCTTAAGATATTGTATATACTTCCTAGTTCAAATAACCCTTATTTTTCACATTTTTAATATTATTATATATATATTTTTTATTTTATTTTCCTTTGATTTGGTTTAATTTTAATTGAACCAAATTTAAGTATTTTAGAAAGCAAATTGCATCTTTTCAATTTGTTACACAAGCGTTACACAAGCTCAAACTAATTCATTACCTCTATCTATCATCCGTATAGACAACTTGGCAAAACTAATATTTTTTAAGCTAAAGAAAGCTTGTTAAAATGTATCAATCTAACAAGTTGTTGATGCAAATAATATATACTAATATACATATATTTTATAAAATATGTTAAATATGTGATGATTATGACAATGTTGAATTATTCAAAAGAGGTTATCATTATCATACTATTAGTATGTACTTTTAATTAATTCTCTAATGTGAGAACATGTCAAATGCTGTCTTAATAGATTATTTATTAAATAAACCAATTTGAGTGATGTCATGAATGTGATTTTAGTTTTTCTTAAAAAAAAAATGAATGTGATAGGTGTCGAACACACATCTCAACTTTTCTCACAATTTGTATGGAAACTGGAGATGTCCCTGATAATGTTAGATTCAGATTAGTCCTTTCTCTGTGTTTTTATCTGTGTTTATAATAAATTAATTAAATAATTATAAAGAAATATTTATAATTTTATAATTTAACACTTGAAATGTGCTCAATACTTTATGTATATCAGATAAAAAAAATATCATATTTGATGTAAATTTTAATTTTTATTAAATAATTCAAAATTGATACTTATTGATATTCAATCTTTGATGTAACATCAGTTGGCACTCAAATTATACTTAAGTTTAAAAGAGAGCCAATTAACAAAAATAACATCATACTTGATTATTTTCTTCTTTTGAAAACTGAAATAAGTACAACTTTTTTGGTAGTGTTGATAGTGTCACAATTCTATATGATATTGGTCATAGGTGGATTTGAGTAATAGGTATGTGAATTGATCCTCATTTTTTTTTTTTTAAATTTATGTATTATTTTCTATATAATTTTAGAGTAAAATGTCATAATATTATAAAATTAATTCTCATTCTTCATAGAGAAGTTGGAAAGTTTTATATTATTGATCCTCATATGTGTTTTATTTTTGTAGTTCAAAAATCCAATCCAACTCTATCCTGCCAACAATAAATACATATTAGGACTAAAGTGTTCGCTATTATTTATTTATTGTACTTTTTTGTGTGCATAATTTTTTTTTATGAAAAATATGAGTCTAGCCCATATTTAATTAATTTATGTGCATAATTTTCAGTCTAACGCCAATTTTAGCGAAATATGTATTATTGAAATTAATTAAATTCGACGCTGCAATTTCTATCCTAGTATTGTCCCATAACATCATGCAAAAGAGATAGGAGTAGGTCCCATAGTTCAATTAGCTCTAAAACTCTATGATTAGCATTAATATTTGTGCGCACATAAATTGAAACAGACCAGTACGGAATTTATTTAGTTCACACGAATCTTGATGCAATCAAATGATCATTGTACCCATCGAACCAAAGTAGGTCGTTGGGCGATGGCATCGGACCTACTCTGAATTCCATGCAAAAGGGACTAAAAAACTTGCTCGTGACACATGAGCTAGCTAGCATATGCACTTTAGTTTAGAAAATTTTCGATATTACAAATAAATATTAACAGTTGAATAGGTACCAAAAAATAAACTTATTTCATTAAAAAATAATTCCCAACTTCATAGTTAGAGTCTGGATATTTTGAGTTTGTTTCTGGGCCGTCTGATCAGATTTCCGATCAATCCGGTTCAAGTTAAAAGTTCACCAAACCTCTTTATTATTTTTATAGATTATAATCAAACAATAAGAATTCTAATTCAAAATTTAAATTATTTTAGCGGATCCGAATTGTATCCCGATTGTGAGGTCCATTGACCTACCGATTTCGTATCACATAAAGTAACTCAAAATTGTGAGTTTAGATCTAAATCATCAGATATTTTGAGACAAATATTAAACAACTACGTATATTTTATCTCAAATCAGATTAACTTAAATTTTGATCGGACGGTCCGGATCTAAACTTACCTAAGAGGATATGGACTCTGGACCTACCAACCCACCATTAGAGGTGGCAAAAAAGCTCGTATCTCGTGACTCGATTATAACTCGCATCTGGCTAGCTCGCTAACAGCTTGCTCGTTACTGGACTGAGTTGTTAACGAGCCAGCTCGCTACTAGCTCGGTCCAGAATTAATGAGTTTGAGCTGGGGCCTAGCTTGCTCATCAGCTCGCTAGCTAGCTCGGCCAGGCATCAATTTGTGAATTTGTATGGATTTGTGTGGATTTTATACTGTTCAGTTTGGTCCAGCTCGGTTCAACTCGGTCCAAAAAGATTTGTAAAATTTATTTTCTTCTTAAAACAAGGTCCAGCCAGACCCACTGAGCCAGCTCGGCAGCTTGCGAGCTAGCTCGGACTGGCTCGTCATGAGTTTGAACTAAGATTTTAGCTCGGAAGTCCTAGATCCAGCTCGCTCGGTCTAGAATTAACGAGCTGAGCTAAGGTCCAGCTCGGTCCGAGCCAGCTCGTTTACAGCTCTACCCACCATAGAGGATCAGATTCTTCAAGAGGATTTCTAGTAAATTAGAATCCGAATATGCTGCGATTCTTTTGAACAATACTCTACAATTCCTATTTTCTCAAATTCAAATGTTAAATTATTTTGAAATTCGTGCACACAAAAAATCAATTATTTCCAATAAATCAACCTTCCAAGGTGTCTAGCTACACGTGGGTAATGGTCAATGTGACTTGGTCTTGTTCGGCTTCTGCTCTTAACTCTTATTATTAATTGCAAGGAATTCACCGAGTCTATGTGCGGATTTGTATTATAGATTTATAGGTGTCTGTTTCTTGTCTACAAATTTTAGTTTTACAAGGTCAAATATGTCCATGCTGTAAAATTTTAGGAATTTATGAAAATAAACTATTTGAACCGTCTGATACTACCTTCTCGAAATTCCTACTATATGTCCTATTAAGCTAATTTTGAAAGGTGGAAAAATATAATAAATAAAATAAAATAACACAACATATATAGTTTTAAAACATATCATTCTAGCATATATATATATATATATAAATATAATAAGAGCTGAACAAGGTGCTTTATAAAGCATGACTTTCTCTTCTTATTTCAATTTTCAAAGTTAAAATAATTGACCCGACTCAACATCATCTCTGTATAGAAATGCGCATGGAGATCAAATTTTATATTTTTTCTAATAAACTTGTACAAAATCAACAATATCATATTTTAATCTTCTAAAATACCATTTAGTTAATAAGTTGCAATCAAGAATATATAACAAAACACGAAAAAAGCAAAGCGCCAACTACATTTGTCATTCTGTGCTTGGGCACAACTGATGTGTTGAAGTGACCAACTTTAAGTAATCATTGATCAATCAACTGTACAATAAAATTGGAAGGTTTTCTGGTTTTTGGTAATCTCGTTCTCGTGTACAATTGTTGAAATCCTCACCATTCCGGTGCTACTGGAGAGATGTCCTAATAACATGCGCCAACTGGCAGTATAAAAATCAGAGTTTTGATCCGTACATGTGGCAACGACTTGTACCACGTCAATATGATGTTTCGGAGAGTTGACTTGTACATCACATCAATATCTATTTTAGTTAGACGGATTCAATTATCAATTACCGTTAGATAAACTTTAAGATTCGTGCACAATGTTTTAAATTTCGTCCGCACCTGCTTTGCTTGTCACACACGCAAATACTATTCCTTTCTCTTAACAATATGATGCTACAAAACTACAAATTAGTTTTTGTGACTCATTTGGGGAAAATTTAACTCCGGAGAAGTTACAAAAAAAATAAAAATAAATTGAATTATGATATTCACGGTTCAAAATTGTAATTCGAGATAGCTATATTTTTCAGTTTGCAAAAATCATTCTCAATCTGAGTTTTGTTAATTTCAATTAGAATACCATTTTTGTTATTTCACCAAACTTTCATAAAATTACTGTTGAAATAAAATTTATTGTCAGTACGAAAGCACTTGGAGAAATAAAAAAAATTAATATTTTAAATTCAAGAGTTAATTAAAAATGAGGTTTATTCTCATCGAAGGTTTGCTGTACTTCGACAATTATCATTGATTGATTGAAACTAATCAAAACTCTAGGTGAAAAATGACTATCACAAATTAAACATTTGGTCAAGGGGTTGGTAAAAGGAAACAGTTGATAGTTAATTATAAGGGGATTCGTATCCTCTGCGTTAACTCAAAAGGAATCTCTTGAGTTAATGCATCTCAGCCATCCAATTTGCTTTAAGATCAGTGCAAACTAGATCTGCACTAATATTACATGATTTCTGTGTTAAAATCAGATGACCGAGACGCATTAACTGAAAATATTATTTCTTAGTAAAGTTGGAGATTAAGTCACTCAACTGTTTTAATATTTATAAATGACTTCTCATACGTATTTCGAACTTTCATATGGAGAACATTGTATGTGGCATTTGACCAAAGACTGATTCTTATGTCTCGTTCTTTTTATACAATTGTTCATTTTTATAGGCATCAAATAATGCATATAATTTTATGTATGATAATTTCAACATTTATGGATAATTTAAAACATTCCCGAGAACAAACCAAATAAGGATGTGAAAAAATAACACTCTTTTTCTAGATAGACGAAATTAGGTGCATATATTCTCATCAAATTTTAAATAGTAATTTTTTCTTCAAGTTATGATGTTTTTCTTAATAACTGAAGAATTATGGGGTGGAATAATAATTAACATTTGAAACTCCTCTGAAATTAATTAATTAACACAAATGGAATATAAATACATGTTCATAAATTAAAATTAATTGTGTTGCCATGTGTTAGGTAAATAATATCTCGTTGAAATCTCCCTTCGAAATAAGAAATTAAATAACCAAATTTCTAGGCAATTAAGAGGCATCATTGTCTCTTTGCCTCGATCAATTGGTTGTTGGATAAGCCATATTAATTAATCTGTATTAAAATAGGGATCATAAATGGTAATTTCTTCATTTAAAATCTTAAGGCACGACTCATTCAAAGTCGCCTTTTGCACGTAAGAACATAATCTTCCTCTCCATTTTTCTCAATAACAAAGATCAACCTAATCTTCCATTACCTACATACTTATCTTAACAAAACGCTTAAATGTCTAGTACTGGACATCTCCAGTTTTGTTGAAAATGGAGTTTGTTTATTTTCAATAAAAAAGAAAACCAAATTCAAGAAGACTTTTCTTTTTCTTAATTTTTTAACCGTGTTCCAATAAAATTTGGAAAAACCAACTAGAAGTATATATGAAAATTAGCATTATTGCTCCATTACATTTACACTCCTAGCAAATCTATACTATATACATATATATATAACAAGTATTCAACACATCTATTCCTTCCTAGATAGCTCTTCTCTGTCCCCTTTCTCCTCTCTTCCATCACCTCTAACCATGATTGATCTTCCCATCTTCCTCTCTCTTCTCCTTATCTCCTCTGTATATATCAACCCTCTTGTCTCGGCTAAACAATATGCCGCCATATTCAACTTTGGCGACTCGCTTGTAGATGCCGGCAATCTCTGTACTGATGGAATTCCGGCGTATCTGGCAACTGCAAGGTTGCCTTATGGCATGAATTTCTTTGGTTACCCGACGGGCCGCTGTTCCGATGGTCGCTTAGTTATTGACTTTATAGGTATAGATATAAATACTTATTTTCAATTTTTTTTTTAGTTTCACTGTTTGTTGTGATCATCTGGTCATAGTCTCATAAACATCATCAAGCATTTTAATTTTGACAAAACATATATATATCAGTTTTCCAAGGTGCAAATTCATGCATGGAGAAAGGAAAATGATGAGAATACATGCAATTATGTAATTATCTTAGTTCTCAAAACAAACATAAACATTATCTTAGTTCAATTATATAAAAAGATTTCAGGAAGTGATTCTTTTTCATATGCATATACCTCCTTAATTTTGCATGATCATCTTTGTATGTTATCATTTGGTATAATTAAGTCAATGGTATATGATCATCCAATTCTCTTATTTGCAAATAAAAATTTCCAAGGGGCCTATGTGAATGACATAATTATATATAGAGTTATTTTCTTAATGGGTTTATTGTTATATCTTTCATATTTCTTATATAGTTTCTCTTTAAAACATAATAACAGCTCAGGAACTGGGGCTTCCATTACTTCCACCATCTAAAGCGAAAAATGCGACATTTCATCGTGGTGCCAATTTCGCAATCACCGGTGCAACCGCACTAGACATAAGTTTCTTTGAGGGAAGAGGCTTAGGAAAAAACATATGGAATTCTGGCTCTCTACACACACAACTCAAATGGTTTCAAGAGATGAAGCCTTCCATTTGCAACTCACCTCAAGGTAAACAGACAATAGTAATGGTTTTAAAATAATGATTTTGCTTGTCCGAAAAAGAATATCCAAATTTTATTTTTCGTCTTTTTTCTCACTTGAAAAAAAAATTGAATCATGTATATCTAAAAAGTAATTATGCAAAAATTTTAAAGCAAAAGTGTGTTCTCTCAACAAAGGATGGACAAAATTTTCTGAACGATATATAGTTAACATTTTTCATCATTTTATACCAACAACTTTTCAACTAAGCCCCTTGAAGAATATGAAAATTAATCTTGGTTTCTTTTTTGGGTGTTGCAGAGTGCAAGGATTTGTTTAGAAGGTCTCTGTTTGTAGTTGGCGAGTTTGGAGGAAACGATTACAATGCTCCTGTATTTTCTTTCAGAAAAATGCATGAAGTGCACGAAATTGTCCCCTCTGTAGTCGAATCCATTATGAAAGCAATTGAGGTACCCTTTTAAATTTCGGATTAAATATTGTCAAATATTCTTCTGTACATAGGGGTGTGAACGGGTACGGTAAGAATTAGGTAGAAGCATTTTCATATCTGTACCCGTTACAAATTGTCTTTATCCGTATTCTACTTTTATCCGTTTCAAATTATCTTACCCGTATCCTACCCTTATCCGTTATGATTGTTGGATAACAAAATAGTTACCAGGTAAATAACGGACAATACTAATATAATAATAATTTTTATTATTTATTAAATAAAATATTAAAACATATACATTCATTTCACGTATGTATAGTTCTTTATTGAAAAAAAATTCTAATCATGCTATGCGCAAGTAAACCAATTAAGTTACAATTTTCAATACTTATTAATATATAATATATATAATTTTTTTTTATAATTACTCGATCGGGTAACGGATACGAAATAGGTTTTATCCGTACCTTTACCCGTTTAGATAATGGAAAAAATCTTTACCCATATCCGTACCCTATAAGTTTATGAAAAAAAAAATCTTACTCATACTTGTCTTATAGGATACGGTACGGATAAGATATACGGATAAAAGAGTGCCATTGACACCCTATCTGTACATTATTATGGGGACCATTCTGTATATTCTAAATTTTTTACCATGTTCTACACAATGGAAAATTTTATAAAATTGCTCTTATTCCAATGAGGTATTGGAAATAACATGGAAATCATCCTTTGGTTGGTTTGGTGGTTGAATCCAGAGGCGGATGTACCTCAGTGAAATGGGGGTCAATTGACCCCCCTATTTTTTCAAAAACCAATAATAAAAATATAAGTTTGTTATATAAATTATACTTAAATGCTACAAGTACATGAACTTTGACCCCCATATTATTTATGAATTTTTTATACTATTGACCCCCATTATATTTCAAAAAAGAATAACTTGTGTACAATCTTGGAAGACATATATCATTTTAGAATAATTTTTTAATAAAGAAACCAAGTAACCAACAACAACTTTGACCGTGAGACACTCCTAGTATTTAAATATAATATCTTTCATTTTATATTCTTTTCTTCTAGTTCTCTCATTCTCTCTCCCAACATCATATTATAGTAAAAATATAAAATGGCAAAACTGCGAGACCTCCAAATCCCTATTTTCACTTTTATCTTATTTTAAATCTGAAAATTTAAATCATTACGGGGTTGTGCCAGTGCACCTGTGCCTCCTCGTCTTGTCCGGCTGTGACGGCATCCACATCGTCTCGTGTCAGGTTATTCTCTTGAGCTCTTTATATATTTTTTATGACACCTTGACATTGAACCTTGATTACTTGAATTGCAACTGTGTGTTTTGGTTATCTCTTAAATTGAATTCCTGATATGTAAATTAGTAAATATGTATCTCAATTTTGTGGTTGAATACTTGAAATCTTGGATCTTTTTTTTTTTATTAAAAGAAATTATGTTTGAATCTTTTTTTAATTTGTGTTTGACCCTTATTTGGTAAATGTCTGGCTCCGCCCCTGGTTGAATCTGTTTCGTTTTTTTTTTCTTTTAGTGAGGAATATTCTACATAGACTATAAATACCAAGTACACATATTAAATCATATGACATTCATCTAACTCTGTTTTCTGGAAAAATGTAGAAATTAATTGCAGAGGGAGCAGTTGAGTTTGTGGTGCCAGGTGTTTTACCAAACGGTTGCCTTCCAGCGTACCTGACAATATTTAACAATGAACAAGTAGCAAACTATGGTGCACAAAGTGGTTGCTTGAAAAAATTCAATACTTTAGCTTGGGTGCATAATTCCATGCTTCAACGTGCCATTGTGAAACTGCGCAGCAAACATCCTGGTGTTAGAATTATCTATGCAGATTATTACACCCCAATTGTACAATTCATACTACAGCCAGAAAAATTTGGTTAGTATCCATTCATTGTTCACCTTAATTAATTTCTTCCAATTATTTTTTCTTTTCTCTTTGGGGGAAGAATTGGGGATGCATAATTTTTCTTTTAAGTATCCCAATCAGGACCAGACCTTCCATTAAATTAGGTTTATATTATTGCGTTGTATGCTTCCTCATTTTGGGATTCTGAACTTAGCTTTCAACATTGCTTCCAAAAGAAACTTTAAATGTTTGACACCAATTATATACACTGGTTTTGCTGTGACATCCTATTTTGTAATAAATAAACAGTGCATTTAGTTTTCTAGAACTTGATTAGAAGTGTTGTATTACAACACGGCTTCTTTCAAATTATTGGCTTTCTTACATGCCAAAGATAGGTACACCAAAAGATTTGTTTAGGTAGCTTTACAATTATATATAAATCTATAATGATCACATTGTATTCTTCAATAACATACATTTCTCATTTCTGTATATACTGATAAAATTTGCACATAATTCTGATTATGACAGGGTTTTATAAACAGACACCCAGAGCATGCTGTGGTGCGCCTGGAATGGGCTCTTACAACTTCAATCTGACAGCAAAATGCGGTGATCCCGGCGCCACTTCCTGTGCTGACCCGAAAACTCATTGGAATTGGGATGGAATTCACTTGACCGAGGCATCTTACGGCCACATTGCCAAGGGCTGGCTTTACGGCCCATATGCCGATCCTCCTATTCTCTCTCGTGACAGCCCGCAATAGCGCTACATGGCCGGAAATGAACCGAGTATTTTCCAAATAGTACAGTGATTTTATCTCTTTCTGTCTCTTTATTTTTAGCCCTTGCAATATATCCTTGATTTACCCCAAAAAAAATATCATAATCTGATTTTATCTGCAAATTTTTTGTTATTACAGGTCTAAAATATGGTTTGAAAGTTTGTTGCGGGGCTAACGGCCAGGGTCAGTACAACTACAACAACAACGCGAGATGCGGTATGTCTGGCTCGAGCCCATGCCTGGATCCGCAAAATTACTTGATTTGGGATGGAATTCACTTGACCGAGGCTGCTTATTGATCAATCGCTGATGGCTGGCTCAAAGGTCCCTATTCGAGCCCTGCAATTTTAGGTTAGGTGACTTACATGCATATCTAGTTACAAGCTACTATGCAATGGAAGTATTTGGTTATGTATATTTAATTTGCATTTAACTTAAGCAAATAAGCAATTGTGCAAATTAGAAAGGATGAGTTTGGTTTGCATTGTGTTTTTAGGGTTTGGAATAATTAGTTTTTTTTTTTTTTAATTTAATCCAATCAATTCATTTTATGGTGTTATTTGAAGAAATAGATGTGTGTTTTCTGAAAGAAACCCTAATTATTGTTCCTCTTGTAAGATTGTGTATTAATAAATGATGATGTTAAAATTGTTTCTTTTTGTGCATTTATGATAGTATGAAATTAAAATTGCTTTGTGTGTTTATGTAAGGACAATGTGATTAATTAATTAACTATCTGACAGAAACAACTATATTCAAATAATAAAAAAAAAAACTATGTTCAAATCAATTGAAAGCACGTGGCAAATAATGAGTTTATCTGGCCCAAACTGCAGTTATTTTATGACCCAATTTCTGAGCAGCTAATGCTTTACAGGGCCTACAATTGGGCACCTGTTTGGTCGTTTGGAAATTTTTTCTAAGAGCTAAGCCCGTTACAGATACAAGAATGGGCTTGGGCTTAGGACCAATAATATCTAGGCTTGTTTAATTACTTGCAAGTCCAATTGGGACATTTTACTGCGAGAAAATGGCTTAGACAGGTCTTCACAAAAAAAAAAAATCAACAACAACAAAAGATTAACTTATGATGACATAAATAACTTTTTGTTCCATACTATTTCATCAGCTTTTATTCATGTTTAATATATAATAAGTACTTATTTCAGAAGTTATTCAAATAAGCAGTGGCGGATCCAAACTCAATGAATGGAGTCAATTGACCTCCATTCATTTGCAATTTTTTTTTAATTTATACCCTATTTTTTTTAATAAATTTAAACTAAAATATATGAATAAGGTGAAATTGATCTTCATTCGTAATAGAAAATTTTTATATGCTTGACCCCATTCACCCCCATTCACTCTCATTTATATTTGACCCTCATAGCCTGAAAGTCTAACTCCGCTCCTGCTAATAAGTACTTATTTCGTCAAGTCTTGGCGCTTAAATCACAAAAGGGAGCAATGGGTGTTAGGCTCCTCTCCAGTAAAGGGATTTCACTGGACGGATTGTCTTAGATCCGAAATTTTTATTTATATCATATTAATAAAAATAATAAATCAAATAATTACTTTTGCTGGAGATTATAAAAAAGAGATAGTAGTAGGTCCGGTGGACATTGGACCTATTTTTAAGTTCAATTAGCCCTAACACCGTACGATTAGCATTAAGATTGTTGCGCACGGAAATTGGAACATAACTGCACGGATTTTAATGTACTTAGCACGGATCTTGATGCAATCGAATGGTTATTTCACCCATCGAACCAAAGTAGGCCCAATGGGCATCGGTCCTACTATGAATTCTATAAAAAATGCCAGGTCCACCAAATGAAATGGTGTACACAGAAGAGCGTGTCCGCTATTTTATTTGGCGGACACATATTTTTTTTTTTTTAAATTCAACCAAATAAAGAAAAAAAAATATGTCCGTCAAATAAAATGGTGGACATACTTTTTTTTTTTTTATATCTCTTTACACCATGTATTCTATAGTAAAAAAAAAAGTGTGTCCACCAAATGAAATGGTGGACGCGCCCTTTTGTGTCCGTTATTTCATTTGGCGGACGTGGTAGAAATGTTTTTTTTTTCCTTTAGAAAAAGCGGTCATTTGATTTAGTTATTTTATTAATACGGTATAAATAAAAATTTCGAGTCTTAGACAGATATGGATCATTGATCATTTTGGATTCGACGGTCTAGATTGAATTGTATTGTCCGAGGGATCTTGAAGAAATAGACAAATAATAAAAGGTGTACAGTCAGAATTAATTTAAACCATCCAATTTGATAATTGTTTTAGACAAAAAAAAGTTGAAAATTGAGTCTTTATTTTTCAGATAAAAATTCAGGTACAGTCATACAAATATATTTTATAAGTTAAAAATGAAAACAAACAGTTGACTTTAAAATATAAATTTTATTCAACTTTAAAACCTGAGACCTTTCACACAAAAAAATATATTGAATGTAGCTATTACATCAAAGGCTAATTCAATATAATGTCAATTAATTAATAGTTCAAATTTATTTATACTAATTCGATATAATTTATATTACTGGAAAATCTATTTATAACTATTCGATAGAATTTATATTATGGGGAATCTATTTATAATAAGAGGAGGGTTGAAATGCCTCACAACCAATGTCTTTTTTAAATGCAGTTTCTATATGGTATGCGGAAGATAATCGTATACCGCATATAAGGTATGCGGCTGTATATACGGATTTTAAAATGAAAAGTCATATATATATATAGAGTATTGCTATTATGCATTGCGAATTAAAGCGGGTGCTTTAATTCACACTCATATCGCGATTTTCAAAGTTCAAATAGCCGATCCGAACCGTTAGATGTGTTCTCCATATTGAAATGTGCTTGGAGACCAAATTTTATATTTTTTGGAATTTTTTTACTATTTATTAAGCCACTTTGAAAATCGCTGATCCAACGGTGGCTCATATTGAACAGTGAAATCGTTGGATCAGCGAGATGTCGGTGGATCATCTGATGTGGCTTTAAGATTCGTGCATTTTTTTTAAAGATTCGTAAGTACCTCCTGTATAAACATAAAAGACTCTTTGTACCGAGTTGTCCAGGCAACACGACACATGATGAAAATGTCACTTTGAATAGGTAAAAAAAAAAAAAGAGGAAAATATATATTACATGAAAATAGTTTTGGTCAGGACTTGTCCGTGAAATTTGTAATATCATGTGTCATATTTTATAAGACGTGCAATTAATGTGAATCTTGTTTAAATTTTATTTTGCTCAAATTTTCATTCTTACGGAGGAGAAAGATACAATTATAATGTCGTGCGTTGCATGGTGAACAAGTTCAAGGCAATACAGACTCAAACAATAATTAAATGTAATTTACAATAATAACATGCAACCAGTGAAATTCATAATTTTTTTTCTTTTCAATTTGTTAAATTAGTTTCCAACAACGAATTCTTATTGTCTCATTTTTTTGATGAGGAGCAGGAGCAGATTTAGGATTTTCATCAAGGGGGAAATATTCGAATCAGGTTTAAATAGCTAATAAGATTTTAACCCATTAACTAATTAGGTATTTGATAAAAAATAATAATTTAACTTATACTTTATAATGCTATGACTTGTAATTTATGATATTCTAACTTATAATTATAATTACAAATCATATTTCAAAAAAAATTATTTTAATTTTAACTATAAATTTAACCCGAATTATCAATTAAACATTCAGGGGGGTAATTTTTTTTTTCCAGAGGGGGCAAAGCCAATCGTAACCGATAAATCTCCACTAAAACTCAAAATCTAGGGGGGGGGGGGGAGGGGGGGGGGGGTTCAACTAATGAGGAGGGTTCAAATGCACCATAATTTTGTGCTCGAATATGCTCCACACTATTTATCTTCATTTTTAAAGTCCGAACAGTCGATCTGAACCGCTCAATATGATCTTCATAATAAAATATGCTTGGAGACCAAATTTTATATTTTTCAGAATTATTTTACTATCTAAATAAATAGTAAAAAAATTATAAAAAATATAAAATTTGGTCTCCACCATATTTTATTATGAGGATCATGTTGAGCGGTTCGGATCAACTATTTGGACTTTGAAAACAGAGATAAATAATGTGAAGTATATTGAAAAAAAAAATGGTTTATTTGAACCCTCCTCCTGTTTGATATTCATGAAAATATGAAATAATATTTGTCTATAATAAAGAACAATTCAACACACAAAATCCAATACAACTACATTTGTACTTTATTTTGTTCCTCTGTCTTTCCCCAATTTTCTCAATAAAGTATTTATATCCATAATTAAAGGGTATCTTATCTTAAATTCTCAATCAGAGGCACCTCTGTCAACGGGTTGACAAACCCACCAACACGCATGTATTCATTTTATCAAAAATAATAATAATAATTATTAAAACAACCAATAAATACCATAGTCATGTGCGAAAATGCTCTGGATCATGTTATTTATTTCATAAAAAATATTTATTTTATTGCCATATAGACCATATATTATTTCAAATTGTTGATTTCTTTAAAGGTCAAGTTCCACCTATTATTTTTATTGAAATTATTGGTAGTTTGACATTTCTTATTTATGACCAAGTATAGCAATTAGGATTGCTTTGTTGTGTGCACCACATTTTAACAATTTGCAATTTGTATCCGGGTATTTTTGGTGGCTAGATATTCCACTAGGTATATCCATTTCTAACTGCTTAAGATATTGTATATACTAGTTCAAATAGCCCTTATTTTTCACATTTTTAATATTATTATATATATATATATATATATGAGCCTCTATGCAACGGCTCAAAATTTGAGTTTTCAAAATCCTAACGGCCGATCCGAACCATTCAATATTTAATCTGTACTAAAATGTACTTGCATACCAAATTTTACATTTTTTTGAATTTTTTTACTATTTATTAAGTATGTTACAAAACTGCTGTTTTTGAATAATTCTGGATCACTGAAAACAGCGGTTTTGTAACATACTTAATAAATAGTAAAAAAATTCAAAAAAATGTAAAATTTGGTATGCAAGTACATTTTAGTACAGATTAAATATTGAACGGTTCGGATCGACCGTTAGAATTTTGAAAACTCAAATTTTGAGCCGTTGCATAGAGGCTCCGGTGCTATCCATAGCACCCAAGCCTTACTCTATATATATTATTTTCCTTTGATTTGGTTTAATTTTAATTGAACCAAATTTAAGTATATTAGAAAGCAAATTGCATCTTTTCAATTTGTTACACTAAGCGTTACACAAGCTCAAACTAATTCATTACCTCTATCTATCATCCGTATAGACAACTTGGCAAAACTAATATTTTTTAAGCTAAAGAAAGCTTGTTAAAATGTATCAATCTAACAAGTTGTTGATGAAAATAATATATACTAATATGTATATTTTATAAAATATGTTAAATATGTGATGATTATGACAATGTTGAATTATTCAAAAGAGGTTATCATTATCATACTATTAGTTTGTACTTTTAATTAATTCTCTAATGTGAGAACATGTCAAATACTGTCTTAATAGATTATTTATTAAATAAACCAATTTGAGTGATGTCATGAATGTGATTTTAGTTTTTCTTTAAAAAAAATGAATGTGATAGGTGTCGAACACACATCTCAACTTTTCTCACAATTTGTATGGAAACTGGAGATGTCCCTGCTAATGTTAGATTCAGATTAGTCTTTTCTCTGTGTCTTTATCTGTGTTTATAATAAATTAATTAAATAATTATAAAGATATATTTATAATTTTATAATTTAACACTTGAAATGTGCTCAATACTTTATGTATATCAGATAAAAAAAATATCATATTCCATGTAAATTTTAATTTTTATTAAATAATTCAAAATTGATACTTATTGATATTCAATCTTTGATGTAACATCAGTTGGCACTCAAATTACACTTAAGTTTAAAACAGAGCCAATTAACAAAAATAACATCATACTTGATTATTTTCTTCTTTTGAAAACTGAAATAAGTACAACTTTTTTGGTAGTGTTGATAGTGTCACAATTCTATATGATATTGGTCATAGGTGGATTTGAGTAATAGGTATGTGAATTGATCCTCATTTTTTTTTTTTAATTTATGTATTATTTTCTATATAATTTTAGAGTAAAATGTCATAATATTATGAAATTAATTCTCATTCTTCATAGAAAAGTTGGAAAGTTTTATATTATTGATCCTCATATGTGTTTTACTTTTATAGTTCAAAAATCCAACTCTGTCCTGCCAACAATAAATACATATTAGGACTAAAGTGTTCGCTATTATTTATTTATTGTATTTTTTTGTGTGCATAAATTTTTTTCGATGAAAAATATGAATCTAGCCTGTATTTAATTAATTTGTGTGCATAATTTTCAGTCTAACGCCAATTTTAGCGAAATATGTATTATTGAAATTAATTAAATTCGACGCTGCAATTTCTATCCTAGTACTGTCCCATAACATCATGCAAAAGAGATAGGAGTAGGTCCGATAGTTCAATTAGCTCTAAAACCATATGATTAGCATTAATATTTGTGCGCACATAAATTGAAACAGACCAGCACGGAATTTATTTAGTTCGCACGAATCTTGATACAATCAAATGGTCATTGTACCCATCGAACCAAAGTAGGTCGATGGCCGATGGGCATTGGACCTACTCTGAATTCCATGCAAAAGGGACTAAAAAACTTGCTCGTGACACATGAGCTAGCTAGCATATGCACTTTTGTTTAGAAAATTTTCGATATTACAAATAAATATTAACAGTTGAATAGGTACCAAAAAATAAACTTATTTCATTAAAAAATAATTCCCAACTTCATAGTTAGAGTCTGGATATTTTGAGTTTGTTTCTGGGCCGTCTGATCAGATTTCCGATCAATCCGGTTCAAGTTAAAAGTTCACCAAACCTCTTTATTATTTTTATAGATTATAATCAAACAATAAGAATTCTAATTCAAAATTTAAATTATTTTAGTGGATCCGAATTGTATCCCGATTGTGAGGTCCATTGACCTACCGATTTCGTATCACATAAAGTAACTCAAAATTGTGAGTTTAGATCTAAATCATCAGATATTTTGAGACAAATATTAAACAACTACGTATATTTTATCTCAAATCAGATTAACTTAAATTTTGATCGGACGGTCCGGATCTAAACTTACCTTAGAGGATATGGACTCTGGACCTACCAACCCACCATTAGAGGTGGCAAAAAAGCTCGTATCTCGTGGGTCGATCATGATTCGCATCTGGCTAGCTCGCTAACAGCTTGCTCGTTACTGTACTAAGCTGTTAACGAGCCAACTCGCTACTAGCTTGGTCCAAAATTAACGAGTTTGAACAGGGGCCTAGCTTGCTCATCAGCTCGTTAGCTAGTTTGGCCAGGCATCAATTTGTATGGATTTGTGTGGATTTTATACTGTCAAGATCGGTCCAGCTCGGTCCAAAAAAATTTGTAAAATTTATTTTCTTCTTAAAACAAGGTCCAGCCAGACCCAGTGAGCTAGCTTGGACTGGCTCGTCATGAGTTTGAACTAAGGTTTTAGCTCGGAAGTCCTAGGTCCAGCTCGTTCGGTCTAGAATTAACGAGCTGTGCTAAGGCCCAGCTCGTTTACAGCTCTACCCACCATAAAGGATCGGATTCTTCAAGAGGATTCCTAGTAAATTAGAATTCGAATATGCTGCGATTCTTTACCCATGAACAATACTCTACAATTCCTATTTTCTCAAATTCAAATGTTAAATTATTTTGAGATTCGTGCAAAAAAAATCAATTATTTCCAATAAATCAACTTTCCAAGGTGTCTAGCTACATGTGGGTCATGGTCAATGTGACTTGGTCTTGTTCGGCTTCTGCTCTTAACTCTTATTATTAATTGCAAGGAATTCACCGAGTCTTATAACATGCACCAACTGGCAGTATAAAAATAAAAATAAATAACGATAAAAATCAGAGTTTTGATCCGTACATGTGGCAACGACTTGTACCACGTCAATATGATGTTTCGGAGAGTTGACTTGTACATCACATCAATATCTATTTTGGTTGGACGGATTCAATTATCAATTACCGTTAAATATACTTTAAGATTCGTGCGCAATGTCTTAAATTTCGTTCCCACCTGCTTTGCTTGTCACACACGCAAATATTAAGATACATCGGACGGTTATGGAGCTCATTAAACCGATAGGCATCGGACCTATTCCTTTCTCTTAACAATATGATGGTACAAAACTACAAATCAGTTTTTGTGACTCATTTGGGGAAAATTTAACTCCGTAGAAGTTACAAAAAAAATAAATAAATTGAATTATGATATTCACGGTTCAAAATGGTAATTCGAGATAACTATATTTTTCAGTTTGCAAAAATCATTCTCAATCTGAGTTTTGTTAATTTCAATTAGAATACCATTTTTGTTATTTCACCAAACGTTCATAAAATTACTGTTGAAATAAAATTTATTGTCAGTACAAAAGCACTTGGAGAAATAAAAAAATAATATTTTAAATTCAAGAGTTAATTAAAAATGAGATTCTCATTGATTGATTGAAACTAATCAAAACTCTAGGTGAAAAATAACTATCACAAATTAAACATTTAGTCAAGGGTTGGTAAAAGGAAACAGTTGATAGTTAATTATAAGGAGGATAATCGATTATTCAAGTTAAATTCATACATGTCTCCGTATTTTTTTTAGTGAAGTTGGAGGTTAAGTCACTCAACTATTTTAATATTCATAAATGACCTCTTATCTGGATTTTAAACTTACATCCTCTCATACGAAGAGCATTGTCTGTACTACTTGACCAAAAACTGATTCTTATGTCTCTGTTCTTTTTACACATTTGTTCATTTTTATAGGCATCAGATAATTCATATAATTTTATCTATGATAATTTCGACATTGATGGATAATTAAAAAAATTCCCGACAACAAAATAAATAAGTATGCGAAAAAATAATATAATTCATATATATCAGTCTTTTTCCAGATAGACCAAATTAGGTGCATGTATACTCATCAAATTTTAAATACTATTTTTTTTTAAGTTATGATGTTTTTCTTAATAACTGAAGAGTTATGGGGTGGAATAATAATTAACATTTGAACCTCCTCTGAAATTAATTAATTAACACAAGTGGAATATAAATACATGTTCATAAATTAAAATTAATTGTGTTGCCATGTGTTAGGTAAATTACTCTCTCGTTGAAATCTCCCTTCGAAATAAGAAAATAACCAAATTTCTAGGCAATTAAGGCATCATTGTCTCTTTGCCTTGATCAATTGGTTGTTGGATAAGCCATATTAATTAATCTGTATTAAAATAGTAATTATAAATGGTATTTCTTCATTTAAAATCTAAAGGAACGACTCATTCAAAGTCGCCTTTTGCACGTAAGAAACATAACTAAGCTCAACCACTGAATATAATTATTAAATAATCTTCCTCTCCATTTTTTTCAATAACAAAGATCAACCTAATCTTCCATTACCTACATACTTAACAAAACGCTTAAATGTCAAGTACTGGACATCTCCAGTTTTGTTGAAAATGGAGTTTGTTTATTTTCAATAAAAAAGAAAACCAAATTCAAGAAGACTTTTCTTTTTCTTAATTTTTTTAACCGTGTTCCAATAAAATTTGGAAAAATCAACTAGAAGTATATATGAAAATTAGCATTATTAATTGCTCCATTACATTTACACTCTTATCAAAGCTATACTATATACATATATAACAAGTATTCAACACATCTATTCCTTCCTAGCTAATTCTTCTCTGTCCCCTTTCTCCTCTCTTCCATCACCTCTAACCATGATTGATCTTCCCATCTTCCTCTCTCTTCTCCTCCTTATCTCCTCTGTATATATCAGCCCTCTTGTCTCCGCTAAACAATATGCCGCCATTTTCAACTTTGGCGACTCGCTTGTAGATGCCGGCAATCTCTGTACTGATGGAATTCCGGCGTATTTGGCAACCGCAAGGTTGCCTTACGGAATGAATTTCTTTGGTTACCCGACGGGCCGCTGTTCCGATGGTCGCTTAGTTATCGACTTTATAGGTATAGATATAAATACTTATTTTGACTTTTTTTTTTTTAGTTTCACTGTTTGTTATGATCATCTGGTCATAGTCTCATAAACATCATCAAGCATTTTAATTTTGACAAAACATATATATAACAGTTTTCCAAGGTGCAAATTCATGCATGGAGAAAGGAAAATGACGAGAATACATGCAATTATTTAATTATCTTAGTTCTCAAAACAAACATAAACATTATCTTAGTTCAATTATATAAAAAGATTTCAGGAAGTGATTCTTTTTCATATGCATATACCTCCTTAATTTTGTATGATCATCTTTTTATGTTATCATTTGGTATAAGTCAATGGTATATGATCATCCAATTCTCTTATTTGCAAATAAAAATTTCCAAGGGGCCTATGTGAATGACATAATTATATATAGAGTTATTTTCTTAATGGGTTTATTGTTATATCTTTCATATTTCTTATATAGTTTCTCTTTAAAACATAATAACAGCTCAGGAACTGGGGCTTCCATTACTTCCACCATCTAAAGCGAAAAATGCGACATTTCATCGTGGTGCCAATTTCGCAATCACCGGCGCAACCGCACTAGACATAAGTTTCTTTGAGGGAAGAGGCTTAGGAAAAAACATATGGAATTCTGGCTCTCTACACACACAACTCAAATGGTTTCAAGAGATGAAGCCTTCCATTTGCAGTTCCCCTCAAGGTAAACACACAATAGCAATCGTTTTAAAATAATGATTTCGCTTTTCCGAAAAAAAAATATCAAAATTTTATTTTTCGCCTTTTTTTCAGTTGAAAAAAAAATTGAATCATGTACATTAAAAAAGTAAATCTGCAAAAATTTTAAAGCAAAAGGGTGATCTCTCAACAAGGGATAGATCATAATTTTCTGAACGATAGTTAACATTTTTCATCATTTTATACCAACAACTTTTCAACTAAGCCCCTTGAAGAATATGAAAATTAATCTTGGTTTCTTTTTTGGGGTGTTGCAGAGTGCAAGGATTTGTTTAGAAGGTCTCTGTTTGTAGTTGGCGAGTTTGGAGGGAACGACTACAATGCTCCTATATTTTCTTTCAGAAAAATGCATGAAGTGCACGAAATTGTCCCCTTTGTAGTCGAATCCATTATGAAAGCAATTGAGGTACCCTTTTAAATTTCGGATTAAATATTGTCAAATATTCTTCTGTACATAGGGGTGTTAACAGGTACGGTAAGAATCGGGTGGAAGTATTTTCATATCCGTACCTGTTATAAATTGTCTTTACCTATACTCTACTTTTACTCGTTTCAAATTATCTTACCCGTATCCTACCCTTATCCATTATGGTTGTCGGATAATGAAATAGTAGAGGGTAAATAACGAGTAATAATAATATAATAATTATTTTCATTATTTATTAAATAAAACATTAAAACATATACATTCATTTCACGTATGTATAATACTTTATTGAAAAAAAATCTGATCATGCTAAACACAAGTAAACCAATTAAATTACTATTTTCAATGCTTTTTAATATATATAATATATATAATTTTTTTTTTATAATTACTCGATCGGATAACGGGTACGAAATAGATTTTACCCGTACCTTTACCTGTTTAGATAACGAAAAAAATCTTTACCCGTATCCGTATTAAGAAAAAATCTTACTCATACTTGTCTTATCGGATACAGTATGAATAAGACATATGGATAAAAGAGTACCATTGACACCCTATTTGTACATTATTGTTGGGACCATTCTGTATATTCTAAATTTTTTACTATGTTCTACACAATGGAAAATTTTATAAAATTGCTCTTATTCCAATGAGGTTTTGGAAATAACATGGGAATCATCCTTTGGTTGGTTTGGTGGTTAAATCTGTTTCCTTTTTTTCTTTTCTTTTTTACTATGTTCTACACAATGGAAAATTTTATAAAATTGCTCTTATTCCAATGAGGTTTTGGAAATAACATGGGAATCATCCTTTGGTTGGTTTGGTGGTTAAATCTGTTTCCTTTTTTTTCTTTTCTTTTAGTGAGGAATATTCTACATAGACTATAAATACCAAGTACACATATATTAAATCATATCACATTCATCTAACTCTGTTTTCTGAAAAATTGTAGAAATTAATTGCAGAGGGAGCAGTTGAGTTTGTGGTGCCAGGTGTGTTACCAATCGGTTGCTTTCCAGTGTACCTGACAATATTTAACAATGAGCAAGTAACAAACTATGGTGCACAAAGTGGTTGCTTGAAAAATTTCAATACATTAGCTTGGGTGCATAATTCCATGCTTCAACGTGCCATTGTGAAACTGCGCAGCAAACATCCTGGTGTTAGAATTATCTATGCAGATTATTACACCCCAATTGTACAATTCATACTACAGCCAGAAAAATTTGGTTAGTATCCATTAATTGTTCACCTTAATTTCTTCCAATTAATTTTTCATTTCTCTTTGGGGGAAGAATTGGGGATGCATAATTTTTCTTTTAAGTATCCCAATCAGGACCAGACCTTTCATTAAATTAGGTTTATATTATTGCGTTGTATGCTTCCTCATTTTGGGATTCTGAACATAGCTTTCAACATTGCTTCCAAAAGAAACTTTAAATGTTTGACACCAATTATATACACTGGTTTTGCTGTGACATCCTATTTTGTAATAAATAAACAGTGCATTTAGTTTTCTAGAACTTGATTAGAAGTGTTGTATTACAATTTACAACACGGCTTCTTTCAAATTATTGGCTTGCTTACATGCCAAAGATAGGTACACCAAAAGATTTGTTTATGTAGCTTTACAATTATATATAAATCTATAATGATCACATTGTATTCTTCAATAACATATATTTCTCATTTCTGTATATACTGATAAAAATTTGCACATAACTCTGATTATGACAGGGTTTTATAAACAGACACCGAGAGCATGTTGCGGTGCGCCTGGAATGGGCTCCTACAACTTCAATCTGACAGCAAAATGCGGTGATCCCGGTGCCACTTCCTGTGCTGACCCGAAAACTCATTGGAATTGGGATGGAATTCACTTGACCGAGGCATCTTATGGCCACATTGCCAAGGGCTGGCTTTACGGCCCCTATGCCGATCCTCCTATTCTCTCTCGTGACAGAGCGCAATAGCGCTACACGGCCAGAAATGAACAGAGTATTTTCCAAATAGTACAGTGATTCTCCATGTGCAATTGTTGTAGAGATGGAAGATGTTTGGTTGGTGTGTTATTTCTTCTTGTTTTAATTTGTAGATTGGTATAATTTGGTCAACAGAAACAAGTTTTTTTTTTTTTTTTAATCTACCTGTTGCTCATATATATATCTTAGTTATTTTGGAAATTGAAATAGTTTTGTTGATTAAAGGATAGTACTTTGTGCCCCTTAAAACAATGCTGATCCCTTGACTCCTTATAACGTGAGCACACTGTACTCTGAATGTGACAAAAAACAAATTATTGAATGTCAGGGATAGGTTAGCTGTATATGTTGTTAGGTGACCAACTAATCATTTCATTAAAACAAAAAAAATAAGGATTACAGTGACAACGGATGGTACTTAGAAAGTGAAACAAAATATAAAATAAAGGAGAATAAGATCGAAGAAGATTCCAGTGTCGAAGGTAATTTTGCATAAAGGAATCTACTTTGTGAGATAGGAAAAATTGAAATTAGACAAAATTCAGATAAGAGAGGGTAAAGTTCTACGTACTAAGTCAAATTTTCAAACTATAAAGATTAAACGAAAACAAATATTAATCATATAAAATATTTATACTGCGCACATAGTACTCATAATATTTTATTCTAATTTATATAAAATTTTATGTGTAAGTACATAAATTATGGTGGTCATTTGACTCTTATATATTGTCACAATATGAATTGGCCTCTAAAAAAAATTGACAGAATTATTCATTCAAAGTAGCACATCTTTCATATGTAGGGGTAGCAAAAAAGTTCGTAGCTCGTGGTTCGATCGTGATTCGCATCTGACTCGCTCGCTAATAGCTCGTTTGTTACTAGAAGGAAGCTATTAACGAGCTAGTTTGCTACTAGTTCGGTCCAGAATTCACAAGTTTAAGCTGGGGTCTAGCTTGCTCGACTAGGCTTCAATTTGTGAATTTGTATGAATTTATGTGCATTTTATACTGTCCAGTTTGGTTCAGCTCGGTCCAAAAAATTTGTAAAATTTATTTTCTTCTTGAAATAAGATCTATCCAGACTCAGTGAGCCAGCTCGTCAGCTCGCTCGTGACTCAGACGAGCCAGTTCGTTGCTACCGTAGAACTCATATGATTTTTTCGTTTTGTCACTATAAATTATGCATTGTACGAAGTCAAAATAAATAATTCTGTTTCTATCTTTATGGGAGTAAAAGAGAGAAAAGGGAATAAGAGGAATAAGATGCTAGGCCAAAGCCAACTGTTGGGCTGGTGCTAAAGTGTGTAATTGATATGGGCAATTTATATGAATCACACAAGGCCTCAGCCCATTTATCTCCTATATCTCATATTTAATAATTGTAGGCCAGAGGCCCAAACACCAGTTAGTATTCTAAGGGCGTGCTCCAGATGAGGTTACGTGGAGGGAGGGAAAAGGCAAGTCTACTGTGCGGAGGTGAGAGCTCGTTAGACCGCACCTGATTGGGCGAGATCACCTGCTCCAGAAGATGGGAATCAGAGAGGGAGCAGAGATTGCATGTTACTGTTCGGAGGTTACCTCGTGTTGATTTTGACAAAATCCATCACCCCCAAATCGGGGTGTAGCTTCTACTGTTTGGAGGGAAAGTCGTTGAGTTCACCTCCCTCCTTGTCTCTTCCCCTTCTTCTACGAGCTCCAGATTTGGAGCACAGCCTAATGGGAATCTCTATAATATCAGACAAAAGGATCAAGCCCCGTTGTGAATAGAAATGTAATCAAAATCGTTCAGGGCCCTGATAAATTGATGTTCTTTTAACTGATTGATAATCTGTTTAACATTTTTTTTTAATTTTTTTTTAATTTTTTTATATTTCACTGAAAATTATGCAAACATGCATAGGAAGAACTAAATGGGGGAGCACGAATTGAAGGAAAACATGAACATTGCAAGTCAATTTTTATGAAGCCAGCCTTTCAGTTTTCAATGTCAAACATCAACATTGTTTGACTTTGAATGTATATAATTTTTATGGGGCCAGCGTAATGGATACCTTACATGTTCATTAGTTTGTTCATTGTTTGACTTTAATGTATAATTTTTAAACATGATAGCTACCGTATTGTCTGATTAAAAGTGCCGTTTTTTATTTTATTAATTTCACATTTTCAAGTATTTTAACTAAGTCATGGGAGTCACTAAGCAAATTTTTGCATTTTTCCAGCATATATACTTTCACTAAGCAAATTGTTATTTCTTACTTTTGGATATACTTTTTGTATGCTAAGTCTTACTTTTGGATATACTTTCACTAAGCAAATTTTTTTTTTGTATGCTAAGTCAAACTAGGCATTTATTAACAAGGTTGCCTAGCAATGGATTTGTTTTGTTTTTGCTTCTTGATCCTCTGTAATGCGCAGTACAGATCTTACCTGTACAGCTTACCAGTGAGACTGGTACTTTGTAATGTGCAGATCAAGTCGTACTATGAATTCATATCTTCGTTTTAGAGTTCAAATAGTTGTTCTGAATCACTCAACATGAACTCCATATGAAAGTGTACTTGGAAACCAAATTTTATAATTTTTTATATAATCACTACTTTTGAATGATCCAGAACCTTTAGATTTAGTGATATTCTACTTATCTAAAACAACAATAAAATAATTATAAAAAAAAGTTAAACTTGGTCTTGAAGTTAATTTTCATATCAAAATTATGTTGAGCGGTTCGAATTAACTGTTTAAAATTTAAAAACAAAGAAATAAATTCATAGTACGGCTTGATCTATTCATTGCAAAGTACCATAACCTCATGACTCTTTCTATATATATAACTTATTATTTTCTGCATTTTGTATGACCTTCAAAGCACAAAACGGAAGCTTCACCCAATTAGGAGCAAACTTTGCCTTAGTTGGCGGCACTACTATTCATGTAGATTTTCTTTCGGAATAATGATTTGTGAAGTATCAGTTGTTTTACAATTCTCTAGACTACCTTTTCATGGTTTGTGTAATTAAAAACTACCTGGTGCAAGCACAAGTGCACATACTTGAAAATCTTCTAAACCAATTAAAATTACAAAAAAGTTACTTAAGATCAGGTCCCAAATACTATAGTCCGCTGATTTTGGATCTATGATACTTTTCAAGATATATATATTGCAATCTAAAACTCGGATTGGCGGTTACAAGTTGGATTAGATTATGTATATTGATTGCTAGTAATCTGACCCTTTTTGGCGATCCGTCAGGATAGAGATTAGATAGCATTTCTTAATTTGGATGGATAGGATTGCAATATTACTAATTTGCGAGAAGACTTTTCAAGTTAATAAATGCGCATTCATTAATTGTATAAGCTAGTCAAATGCATATCTTTAAATGGCTAGGTTAATATATTATATAAATTAAAGAGCAATAGGAGTCAGAAAGAAGAGCCTCTGATGCACCATTAGCCATTACTGTTCTCCACAACAAAACATGGAGTTGTCTATTTTCTTCTTCCTCTTTGGTGTTCTCTCATGCTATGCACATGCAGCACAAACCA
This sequence comes from Carex arenaria, assembly GCA_964058825.1. Lineage (NCBI taxonomy): Eukaryota > Viridiplantae > Streptophyta > Magnoliopsida > Poales > Cyperaceae > Carex > Carex arenaria. Next base: position 412,304 of record CAXKVW010000360.1, on the reverse strand, counting down.
CTCAATCCTTTACCTCAATATTCTGCTTTGGAGATTCGTATGCTGACACCGGTAACTTTCCAACCTTGGCCGCAGCTGCAGGGTGGCCAAGCATCTTTACCAGCATCAATCCACCTTATGGCGAAACCTTCTTTGGACACCCGGCTGGCCGCTGGTCTGATGGACGATTGATCATAGATTTTATTGGTATGAAATTCTTTCCTCAAAATCTAACAATGTGAGTGCCACTGGCCACTGGTAATCCCTGTTCATAACTTCTTATTTGTGTTTCATCTCTCTTAATTAACTACTAGAAAAAATAAATTGTCATAAGTAGAAAATATTAGGTTCAACTTAATTGTATGGCTCATTAATGGCCAAGAATTCTCAATATATTGTGCATCTAATCAATAATAGCACTTGAATTAAAAACTTCATAAGAGTTTCAATCTAATTACTTAGGAACTTGAATATCAGAGTTTGTGTGACTAGGAAACATTGTGTAATTAATGTATAATTTCGTATTAGATTTGATCCAGATTGATTTGGAATCTTGGATCAATTGTTGACCAAATGTGTTGAAGGATGTAAACAAATGTATCAAATTGTTACAATATTAATTGAATGGTTGTCAACGGATCAGGCCTCAGAACTATTTAAATACAACATGCATTTTCTTAATTTAACAACATGCATCTTTTAATTAAATTACTAAAAGTTGTTGTCTTCATTACCCAAAAAATAAAATAAAAAACCTCTCTCAAGTCCACAGAGCATTTGTGGTCTCATATATACTATTATAAATCAGCGATTTTAACATAGAATACAGAGAGGTTAAATTTTTGCCTAACAATAAAAAATAAGAATGAGAATGGGGCAGTAGCACAGATGGCTAGGAAAAGGTCTAAGGACTCTAGGATATTCAAAGGTCGAGAGTTTGAGCCTCTGTCACCAGCACTTCCTAGGACTGTTGGATATCTAAATGCTGAGAGTTTGAGCCTAGATAATACAATAATGAGGGCACCATTCGCGAGGAATTTTGTCGGTATACCCTCACAGATACTACCGCCGCCAATAGAAAAAGCACCTTTTTATCGGTATACCCTCACGGATAGTTACTATTTACCCTCGCGGATACTCTCACATTTTTGTCTACAAAGCTTTAAAAAAATTACAAATGATGGATTTATTGCTACAAGTAGAAAACAAAAAGAGAGAGTATAATCGGTAAAAGTTCATCTCAGGGATATTATGCTAAATATCTCCAGCTTGTGTATCTCTAATAGAGTAGATTTTGTTATATATTTATGTACATCCAGGTATATAATCAACAACTTACATGATTTATTGTCGAGATTCTGTCGGTATACCATCGCAGATACTACTGTCGCTAATAGAAAAGGCACCTTTTTGTCAGTATACCCTCGCGGATACTCTCCAATTCTTGTATATTTGCATATTCATTTTTGTTAACTAACTGTACTTATTAATTTTCCACGCTAGTTCCTAAGAAAATTATTAGATTTAAGATTAAAAAATTGAATGTATGGTCCCAAAATTGCATATTAGTTCATACTAGCTTATCTATGAATGAATTAGGACTTTCTGAGTAGACAATGCATTTGAGCTTCTTGAGGTTCATATACTAATAATTTTAACTTGAAGATTTCTTCATTATCAACATCAAAGGGAGGTCCATATATTGAGCAACATATTAATAGAAATGAGATCTTCAAATAAAATTATGAACTATACTTTGGGTTGATTTGCATATGTTTCTCACTTGCAACTTCTCTCTCTCTATCTCTCTCCCTCATTAATTTAGCTGAAGCATACGGTCTTCCTTATGTACCACCATACAAAGCATATAATGGAAGCTTCAATCAAGGAGCTAATTTTGCTGTCGGAGGCGCAACTGCTATAAATGTCGAGTTATTTGAGGAAAAAGGATTTGTGAAATTTAACATGATCCGTGATTCTCTAAACTACCAACTTGCATGGTTCGACGAACTAAAGTCTTCCCTTTGCAACTCGACAGAAGGTATAATTATATATACTCTCTCAAATAAATAAATTAAATTTGATCTTATGAGCAGATTTCAAAGGCAGGCCAGTTTTTATAAGTAAAAACTATGCCAATTCTGATTACAGGACACTAACAGTTGTATGCTTTTTTAAGCTGTTGTGTAACACACATCAATTAATCTATCTACATATGGCAGAATGCAAGCACTATTTTAGTACAGCACTCTTTACTTTTGGTGAGTTTGGTGCGAACGACTATAGCTTTATGTTGCAAGCTGGAGTTAGTGTTCAAGAAGTGAGAAACACATACGTGCCTCAAGTCGTTCAACTAATTTTGGCAGCTGTTGAGGTAGATTACATCAGTGACTAGAACTAAGCATAATTTTATTAAGACATATATACATAACATAATACATGTAATTTTTTTTTTTCTGAGAAAAAGTAGCACAGAGTGCAACCTGTTTCAACTTTTCATGAAACACACTGAGTTTTGTACAAAACTACAAATCACACAATGTTCCTGCATAGACTTAATTCACCCTTTGCACAATGCACAAATGAGAAAACATTATAACATCCTGTACCAATCTAAACCTCAGAACAACCCAAGATCAAGCATAAAAAAATATAGCCGCAAAAAAATAAAAAAATAAATAACAACCCATGCATATACAACAGAAAAGAAACATAACATTTTTCATAGCATCCACTTAGCACCTTAGCGGCCTGTTGGAAGTATCAGCAGAGCAACTTGAATTGCGAAAGCTCTCTCTACAGGCCGGTTTGAATAAATGATGATTCCTTTTCTTTCTTTAATACTCTCCATTAGCAAGTTATCAGTGCCGGAGCAATAGCTGTGACTGTAGCTGGACAACTTCCGACGGGATGTGTGCCAATCATCCTAACACTTTTTCAAAGCTCTAACACAGGAGACTATGAGCCCAACACCGGATGTCTCAAAAAGTACAACGATTTGGCCTTCTATCACAACTTGCTACTTCGCCAAGCACTAATGCAGCTCAGGGGCAAGTATCCACATGTGAAACTTAGTTACGCCAACTATTATGATCCAATCATCAATATTATTAAATCTCCAAATCATTTCGGTATATCTCTTGCTTTGCTACTCATTCAAATATAGTTACCATATATCAGATATTCCATGCATGTTTGGGTTCTTTTTAATAGAAATTTAATTAGTAACTCATCCAAATTATTTTGGTACTTTTTGTTTTATCTTTTAGTCTTTTCTTCTATTGGGGTTCTTTCCTCTTTGTCTTGTCAACAATTTTATTTGGTTTAATAAAATTTATTATTAAGCAAAGCCTCCTTAAAAAAAGGTAGAAAACATTTACCATGCTAGAAAAGTTGTAGCTAGCTCCCTCTATTTCCTACTATATATATAGCATAAATGTTGATTAGTTTAGCTGGCTATTATAGGTATAATTAACACCCCTCTCCAAGTTTGCTGTGGAAAGGATGGCCCGTACAACTATAACACAACCGAGCTATGCGGCATGCCCGGTGTCAACGCATGTCAGACCCCATCAACATATTTGCATTGGGATGGTGTCCATTTAACCGAGGCTGCTCATCGCTACATCGCAACAACTTGGCTCGACGGTCCTTATGCTGATCCACCGATAAGAGCTTCACACAACTAAAATATAAGTGAGATAATTGCAAGTGAGATCATATAAAATTCCAAGGATATGATGTTGCGACCACCATTAATTGTTCATTGTTATCAATTTGCTCCAATGGTCCTGGAAGCATGCCGTGTTGCATTTAGTTCTGCTAGAACCTAATATATATATTTTGTTTGTCTCCTTATTTTTGTCAATTCAAATGATTTGGTAGAAGTGATTAATTTGTGTATTATTTTTTACTTATTAATTACTAAGATCTGATCTACTATATAAATTTTGCTATAAAGCTATGTGAAATTTTCATCTGCTAACACATTAAAGAAATTATTTTGCCTGATAATTAATCACTCGATTGAAGTGACATATTTCTATATTTAATTAAATATCATTTCATGCTATGTTCTTATATTGTATTAATTTTGAATACATAAGAAAAGAAGAACAAACTTCCACATGCGCAATTTATACACACACACACACACATATACAAAGAGAGGTTGACTAATATCAAGTCTTTTTTCAATTTTAGAAGTCCAAAACGCCGATTCAAACCGTTAGATGTGTTCTCTATATTAAAATGTGCTTGGAGACCAATTTTTTATTTTTTAGATTTTTTTTACTATTTATTAAGTCACATTGAAAAACGCTAATCCAACGGTGGCTTAACCAAACAGTAAAACTAGAAGCCATCGTTGAATCAGCGATTTTCAAAGTGGCTTAATAAATAGTAAAAAAATTTCAAAAAATATAAAATTTGATCCCCAAACACATTTTAATATAGAGAACACATTTAATGGTTTGGATCGACGTTTTGGACTTCGAAAATTGAAAAACAACTTAGTTGCACGGGATCTCAGGAATAACTGATTTGATATTAGCCAACCTCTATATATATATATATTTTTTCTTGTGACAATTTTCCCTAGGATATTTACTCGGCCAAACCCAGGAGTTCAAAACAATAACAGGAATAGAGGTTCTACATAGCAGAATATGAGAATAGTGCATGTAATAATTTCCAGACAATATTACCCCTGCTTTGCTACAGAAAATCCTACGTGGCAACAATATTAATAAAAGATTTTGTCGAAGTTCTGTGATTCTATCTCTCGGAATCCGCATCTGCTGCTGGTTAATTGGTTGCATAAATAACAATCGAACGCTCCACATTACATCTGATATTTTGATCCCAAAGGACACTTGTCTCATCATAACCGTCCATTGATTAAACTTTTTGTTTTTGGACTGTAAACGTTTCTTTATTTGATTAAACTGTTTATGCACAAACTGTGCCATATTACTACGGTCTAAAACAGCGGATGAGGACTAGAGGTGGCAACAAGGAGCTGCTAAAGAGCAAGCTATATCTCACTTGTAATCAGTTTGTTTGGATTAAGTTGAGTGAGCGAGTTTGGATTTTAAGTTTCAAGCTGAAACTGTTGCTCAAAATCAGGGGCGGAGGCAGGATTTTGACTAATAGGGGTCAAAAACATAAAATGTTATGTCTCCAAGCTATACACATTTTAATAGTCTATTTTTTCATAAAAAATGAATAGAGGTCAACTATATAAAATTTTTAGAGAATCAATAGGTGTCATTTATTAGGTACTCTTAACATTTAACTATAAAATATACAAAAGTAGCATATATAATAATTAGTTTTTGAAAATGAATGGGGTCAATTGACCCCCATTTGATACATGTGCCTCCGCCCCTGCTCAAAACTTATCCAAGCCATAGTAATAAGACTCGCGGTATATTCACATTTTATTAGTTTTTTTGACATTTCTAAACCGAACTCTGAATAAAAAAAAATAAAAACATATAATATGTTTTATTCGTGAATAAAACACATATGAAACACGAGTCACAAATTATTAGCAATAAAAATGCGAAAAAACGGCTCATGCAATCTAATAATGGGCAAGCCTGCTATGAATTGATTTTAAAAAAAAGAGGTGCTGAGTGAATTAATTTCAAGGGAGTCGAATCCGCTCCAATTAGTGGAGCACCTGCCATTTTGGATGGTAAATTGGCTGGATCCGCTCCAATGTTGGAATGTTGAATCACTTTTTTTTTTTTTGATGGGGATTTTTTTGTTTTTGCTTCCTTATTGTACCAAATTATTCCTGAATTATACTCGAATTACAAATTATTAATCCCGCTGAACCGAATCTGAACTATTGATTTGTTACTATAATCCAAGTGAACTAAGCTGGCTTGTTACCAGCTTGATATGTTCATAAATTTATATATTTTCTTTAATTTTTTGCTATATCTTAAATTTTCATAGCATATCTTATTAATTATGACTAAAATAAAATGACATTTATATGGCTAATTATTAAGGAATTACCATAGTATCTCAAATTTGAAGTGAACAGATCCAATTAAAATATTAAACTACGCATAAATAGCTCGTTACTGACCGAGCTGGCTCGTGTCGGACCAGGCCAAACTCAAATTCATTAATTTTTAGCTTGAGTTTGTGGCAAGAAAGCTAGTTTTAGTTCAGTCCATTAATAAACGAGTTGTTACTAATCGAGTCACGGGTCATAGCAAGCGGGCCACGGGTAGGGGTGTAAACGGATCGGATCGGATATTATCCGGATTTATCCGGATCCAGAAAATGGTGAATTCGGATATTCGGATACGGATCCGGATTCGGATAATTTTTTAACGGATACGGATACAGATACAGATACGGTTTACAATATGTAATCGGATACGGATACAGATACATATAATTATCCGTATCTGACATTTTCTTTATTTCGGATATCCGAATTTTTCAGTTATTCAACAGGCCCAGCATCTTGTTACCATAAACTTTTGGATATTGTCTTTATCCGTTTCTCTATTCTGAACAATCTTAAACTTTTGAGTCTACAAATAATATATTTTAATAATGGTTTCCTTATAGCCTGTGTACTATTGGTGCCTATTTTTTTGTTATTTTAATATTGGCCATCTTAACTTTTTTATTTTTTTATTTTTTTATATCCGTCTCTCTATTCAGTATGGTTTTTTTTATTAACAATATGGCATGATTAGTGTCTATTATTTGGTTAACATGATATATGTTTCTAATTTATGAATGAAAAAAATTTACATTTAGATTTTACTTTTTACTAAATATATATTAGTACTTTATTTTTAATTATCTGAATTATATTCATATCTGTATCTGTATCCGTATTCGTCCAAAATCCGATCCGTATCCATATCTGTTTAATATCCGATCCGTATCCATATCCGACACTATCCGTATCCGTATCTGAAAAATCATAACGGATAAGGATACAATTTGACCACTATCCGATCCGTATCCGACCGTTTACACCCCTAGCCACGGGCCTCGGGCTTTTTTACCAGCCCATTAGGACTATTGAAGTCAAAAGTATCCTCTCTGTTGGTGCGCGCAGATGAAAAAAAGCAAGCTCGAGTAGAAATGGGGCTTCCTGCTTCCGGTCCTCTCTACAACTCCGGCGCTGGCGATAACTCCGGCCATTTTGTACTTTATCACTGTTGCTGGTTTAGCGATCCCGCTCGACGGCTCCACCTCTCGTGCCTTTCACCTTAGTCTATCGCGAAATAAGCAAATTTGGGTAATTCGTACAATTTCATGAGCTGGAGGGTGAAGTTTAGCTAGCTAAGGTAAATCTAGCTTCAATTGCTTTGGCACAATTTTGTGAAAACTTTCTTCATTTGGTTTTAATCAGTAAGGTTTAGTTAATGCTTGACCAGTCACCAGTGTGAAGCCTTAAAATACACGAGAATATTACATGTAGCTAGTTAATTGGACTTTACTAAATTAGTTTCTGTACATTTATTGAAAGGAAGTAAACAACAATCGAAACTCAATTTTTCATTTTGAGGGTTAATTGAGGCTTGATTGCTCAAATTAAATCTCAATTCATATATTTTTATTTGAAACCAGAGGAAAAAGTGGGCTAAGCCTGAAATTCCTAATTTGGAGGTATACTTCTGTTTCTAAACCATTATTAGCATGCCTAACAACTGGTATGAAATAAGTATTTCAAATAATTTTAATGATTATCAATTGCATACCTCTTGGCCTTTCTCATTGGCTCCTCTTCCAAAGGCTCTTGTTTCGGTACATCACCCTTATAACATTGATTTAGTATAACAGTCAAGTTTCCTTTCAGATCAAACTTGATTTGGATAATAAGCTGGGTTAAACAGGTTGAGTTGCTGTGTCGAGCAGTTTGGGCTGGTTTTTGGGTCTAGATGAGCTTTAGCTCAGTCCAAGGGAATTCGGGTTTGGGAATAGTCATGTTCGAGGGGCAGGTTGATTTGTGTTTTGGGTCATTGACTTTTCATAGAATCAAGTTCGATATGTTTCGGTTTTTTGGCAAGTTCTTCAGGTCGTGTCAGAGTTTTCCACTGATACATTGAGTTTGTAGTAGCTTACTTATTGTTTTAATTTTCGAACTATAAAATCTGCAATAGATAATGATTCTTTGTTTCCCTGTCAGCATGATGTTAATTGAGATTTAATCACTATTTATCTGTATTTTGGAATATTTTTCGTTCTACATTGAAAATTAATTATAGGAACGGAGACATTATCAATAGATTTGCTTATATTGTGCCTCAATTCCAATAATAAAGTATTTCTTCTTGGAGTAATTGTAGCTTTTATTTTTGGTTCTTTGCTTGTTTTCCGTACAGTGACTAGGAACTGTGCATCTGTTGTTATTTAAATAGGGTGCATCAATTTATGTCTTTCTTTTGCTTTGCTCTTTCAGTACTTGATTAAGATTCCCAGTCAACTAGGGAACGCGTATCCTCTGCATTAACTCAAAAGGGAATCTTTTGAGTTAATAAATCTCAACCGTCCGATTTGTTTCAAGATTCGTGCAAACTAGATCGGCACTAATATTGAAAAGCCCCCTATGTCATAGGCCGGAGCCGGATTGGCTCCGTTTAAAATCAAATGGTTGAGATTCATTAAATCAAAAGATTCTTTTTTGAGTTAATGCCGAGGATACGCGTTCGTCAACTAGGTGATGAAGATTACCTGTTAAATAGGGTGCATCAATATAATGAATGTTGCTTTCTTATATTTGTTGACACTTCAAACTATGTCGACAAAGTCAATTAGGTGATTAGCACATTATGTGATTCTTATTTCACACCACATCAATTCTAACAACAGCATTGCAATTCTATTATAGTAGAAAGTCCAGAGATCTTACAGGTTATATATACAGTGACAATACAATCAAACTTTCTTGAACATCCAAACCTTTGTTTTCCCTCTTTGATCTAAAAATGAGTATTTCTCTTCTGTTTCTAATCCTCTTCATCTCAATTCATTGCCATGCCAACAATGACTGTAACAAGTACACTTCGTTATTTTGCTTTGGCAATTCATATACTGATACTGGTAATTTGGTGATTCTGGCTACCCCGACTGTTTCAGAGATATGGATAAACAAACTGCCTTATGGAATGACCTTTTTCCACCACCCAACTGGTCGATGCTCTGATGGAAGATTGGTTGTGGATTTTATAGGTACTGGAGTCTTTGTATTACTGAGTCGATGTGTTAATTAAAATTTATTTTGTAGAAATTTTATGGTTCATGATTCAATTGTTACTGTGTATAAATGTTCACAAAAGGAACCTTTTTCCTTTTTTTATTTGAAATTGTAGTTCAAAAACTTGGTCTCCCTCTAGTTTCACCATATCTTGCTCGTAACAGAAGCTTCCTTCATGGCGCAAATTTTGCTGTAGCTGGAGCCACAACAATTGAAACTTCATATTTCTTGAAGAACAACTTGACAACTCTGCAATTGTTAAATAGTTCACTTAATTTTCAACTAGGATGGTTTGATGAATTGAAGCCCTCACTTTGCAAGTCAAGAAAAGGTATATAATTGGACATAGAAGTTATAATATGATGCCATTTCTTTGTTTTATGTTAGTTTCATTAGACTGAGGGTTACTTTGTTTGTCAGACTGCAAGGCTTATTTTAGTAGGTCCCTGTTCATGTTTGGGGAGTTAGGTACAAACGACTATAACTTTTTTCTTCAAGGAGGAATGAGCGTGCACCAAGTTTTAGCCCATGTGCCTGAGGTCATCAAGACTATTTCATTGGCCATTGAGGTACACTATGAACAGTATTATACATATATCTCTGGCTCATCTGCTATTACCTTCTGGTAACGGGAATAGGCTAATAGTGATATTAGTAATACTAATGACACACTTCTGAATCTTTTTCTATTTATTTTTTGAATTAAATAGATGAAGTTCTCTATTATTGCTCCAACTTAGTTTACTCGGATTGAAATTTAGTGCAATTTAGCAGAAATTTGATTTTACAATGAATAAATAAACAATATGACAGGCATGTAGTGGTTTAGCAAACTATGGAAATAGGGGTTTTGTAGGGGCTTGAAGAAATTTTATTGGTGCCTACAGAGGGTAATTTAGTTTATAGGCCGGTACATGCAACCAGGCCTTCAGGGTAGGTAGGAGGTCGGCATACTGTATTATTGTATGCTTGAACTCTACTTTTCCCTATATAATATATATACAAATGGTATGAAGTATCATTTTTCTAAACAAGATAAATAAATATACAAGAAAAACATTTTTAACACAGCTAATATGTTATGAAATCAACATATGCAATCCACTAATATTGTATTGTTATAATTTTGAAAGCAAGAAGTCTATTCTAAATAAGACCAAAGTTGTAGTTGAAAAGGTAAAAACTAAAAAATTAATTAATAAACAATTAAATATGGCAATAAAAATAAACTCAGGTTCTATGTTCTTGCACAGCATGTGATTAGGCAAGGAGCAGTTGGTATTGTAGTATCAGGACAATTGCCAACTGGATGCGTACCACTGTACCTGACACTCTTTGCAAGTCCCCACAAACATGACTATGACAAGGAAACAGGCTGCCTGAAATTTTTTAACTATTTAGCACTTCATCACAATGCCCTTTTGGAGGAGTCGCTAAAACAGCTCCGTTCCAAGTATCCCAGAGTCAAGATCACATATGCTGATTTTTATAAGCCAGTTCTCAAACTTGTGAAGTCTCCTGAGCGTTATGGTAAGAATTACTTTCTATTACATGACTAAGCTAATGAGTGATAAACAAACACTTTAATTTCAGTGAACCAAAGTTGAGCAAATCCAGTTTTTGGTACCACAATGTGTTTGATTGACCAGTTGGATATAGTACCTTTGTTACTGTAGGTCTTTTTCTTTATGGTCCCTGCATCTATGAGGGTTTATAGTTAATATTTACTTATTTAGCATAATTAAAGAGCTTGAAATAATTTTCTCGTATCACTATGAAAAATAAACCAAATTGTCTTATTGAATATTAATACTTATTTATGTTTATAAAGTTATAATTTTGGGGACCTAGTTCCTTAATTGGTATTAAATTAGTATAAGCAATTCATGACCCTATCACTGATATGTATAATAAAGCTGTTACCCAATTTTGATGATTGGCAAATTGTACAACAGAACTTTTTTCCAAGGATGATACACCCTGGGCAATTAATTTAGTTGGCACAGAAAAATGATGCCTGCTATTCATTGACAGTTAACACATTTGGGCAATTAATTTAGTTGGCACAGAAAAATCATGCCTGCTATTCATTGACAGTTAACACATTTGACTAGAGTACGAAATATTTTGATCCATTTGTCTTTTGTTCAAGTCAACTTCAAATAATAACATAATTGAGGCAAATTCCTTCAAATTTGGTAACTGGCTTGCAAAATTAGGGAACTAATATTTCTAATGTCATTTTCATTTCTGCTTCAACTGGGAGACATATAATTTTTGACTCTTTCACTTTTACCATGTAGCAGGGAAAAAAAATAAAATTATTAATTGATTCAAGGTTGTTTTCAGCACCCATCTTTATAACATATTCAAAACTCATAATACATAAAATAGCAACTAGAACTCTGTAATGGACAACTAATGTACAGATCTCTTGAATCAATTCCAATGGATTTGTTGTTGTTGTTGTTGTTATTTTATGCTATAATTGTTTCAGGGTTTTCTAAAACTCCACTGAGAGTTTGCTGTGGAGAAGGTGGCAGCTACAACTGGAACAAAACTAAGATCTGTGGTATGCCAGGTGTTAAGGCATGTAAAAAGCCATCAGCATCTGTTCATTGGGACGGCGTTCATTTAACCGAAAGCGCACACCGTTACATTGCCACCAGTTGGCTTAATGGTCTCTATGCAAACCCACCAATTCTAGCCTGAGTACTAATTTTGTTTCATTGTATTTGGCTGCTGTTCTTTTTTGTTAGAATATATTTTATCCAACTTTACGAGTCCTAATCGAATAATTTTGTGGAATATGGTGTAGCTAATCAGGACGATATTAAATAAGGAAAACATGCATGGTTAGCTTTGGTAAGATATTAATATTCAAAAAGGCTAATTAGAAGGAAGAATATTATGGATTTATAGCAATGAGCAAGTACAATTAATATACAAGTTCGTGTATTTAAGTATGAATCATGTACACATTTATTTTTATATCAAGTGTGAACTGTGTTGAAATTTATACTAACATCAAAATATAATACATTAGGGGTATGTTTGGATGCACAAGAATAGCTACTGTTTTTAGAATAGCATTGCTATTCGGAATAAGGTGCATCCAAACGAGAAATAGAGTTACTCAGAATAGCTACTGTTCTTAGAATAGCATTGCTATTCGCTATTCTTACAAAAATATGGAATAACATTTGTTGCTTTCAATATTAATACTAATCTAATATTTAAACTAATATTATATTATATTTAATATTTAAATTAATATTATATTGTATTATATTTAATCTACTATTTTATTTAATACTAATATAATATTTAAAATAATATTATATTACATTTTAATATTTAAATTAATATTATATTATACTATATTTAATCTAATATTTTATTTAATACTAATCTAATATTAAAAATAATATTATATTACATTTAATAATTAAATTAATATTACATTGTATTATATTTAAACAAATATTTTATTTAATACTAATCTAATATTTAAAATAATACTATATTATATTTAATATTTAAACTAATATTATATTACATTTAATCTAATATTTTATTTAATACTAATCTAATATTTAAATTAATATTATATTACATTAATATTTAAAGTAATATTATATTATATTTAATATTTAAACTAATATTATATTATATTTAATCTAATATTTTATTAATACTAATCTAATATTTAAAATAATATTATATTACATTTAATCTAATATTTAATCTAATACTAATCTAATTTTTAAAATAATATTATATTATATTTAATATTTAAACTAATATTATATTTAATATAATATTTTATTTAATACTAATCTAATATTTAAAATAATATTATATTACATTTAATATTTGAATTAATATTATATTGTATTATATTTATTCTTATACATAAATTATTAAACTGTAGCTATTCCTTTCAAACTCTATTCCAAATATGCAATTCAAACAACTTTTTCACTGTTCTGAATAGCACTATCACTACAGCAAAATGACCCTTCTGTGACTGGCCAAATCGATCACAGAAGGGTATGGCGTCGATCACAGAAGGGTAAATCGGTCACAGAAGCCCGAAATCGGTCGCAGATGGGTCGGTCGTAGTTGCTCCGTCACTGATGTCCTCCTTGCTGATGTCACTGGTCACAGAAGGCTTAAAAATTGGTCACAGAAGAGTATTTAAAACAGAAAAAAAATAAAACAGAAAAAAGAAAAAGAAAAAAGAGAAATCAAAACGGAACAAAAAAATGGAAATAAAACAGAAAAAAGAAAAACAAAAGTAATAAAGAAATAAAACAGAAAAAAATTAAAAAAAACAGAAATAAAAGAAAAAAGACAGAAAAAAAAAGAATATAAAACAGAATATAAAACAGGAAAAAAACAGGAAAAACCAGTAAAAAACAGAAATAAAAGAAGAAAAAAAGAAAAAAAACAAAATATAAAACAGGAAATAAAACAGAAAAAAACAGTAAAAAAAAACAGAAAAAAAAACAGAAAAAAAAAAAGAAATCAAACAGGAAAGGAAGAAAACAGAAAAAATAAAAAAAAACGTTAAAAAACAGAAATAAAACAGGAAAAACATTATAAAAACATAAAAAAAGAAATAAAAGAAATAAACCAGAAATAAAACAGAAAAAAGAAATAAAATAGACAAAAACTGTTAAAAAACAGAAATAAAACAGAAAAAAACTGAAAAAAAAGAAAAAAAAGAAAAAAGAAAAAGAAAAAACAGAAACAAAGCAGAAAAAAACGGAGAGAGAGAGAGAGAAAGTGAGAGACCGAGAGTGGTGGCCTTTCGCGCGCAGGTGTCGGTGGGGTCGGGCGGCGTTGGGTGGTGCGGCGTCGGGCGGCATGACAGCATAATTTTTTGTTTAAACCTAAAATGCACGGAGAGAGTGAAAAAGAAAGGGATTTGGCGGCCATATTTTAGGAGATACCCTTTTGTGACCGGTCCAAATCGGTCACAGAAGGGTAAGGTGCCGGTCACAGAAGAGTTTTGTCGCCGAAAGTTTTTATTTTTATTTTTTTAATTAGTCTTCAGCGACCGGTGATCAAATCGGTCACTGATAACCAAAAATGTTGTAGTGTATTCTTAAACAATAGATATTCTTATTTACTATTTTAAACAGTAGCTATTCTAGAGTTCATCCAAACGTACCCTAGCAGTTTAGCACTAAAAGCAAAATATCAAAGATCTGACTAAAAAATATTAAAAGAAAAAAAAATGCAATGTAAAAGGACATCGTATTTGACTATGAAAGATATTTTCAAAATGGGAGCAGCTTGACTCAAATTGAGTATGGGTTCCATAACCGTCTGATCCATTTTAAGAATCATGCATGTTCACTTTAATATATGTGTGCACAGATCTTAAGGCTGATTAGACGGTTATGAAACCCATCGAACCCAAGCTGCTCCCATTTTGAAAATATCTTTTCATAGTCAAATACGATGTCCTTTTACATTGCATTTTTTTGTTCTTTTAATATTTTTTAGTAAGATCTTCAATATTTTGCTTTTAGTGCTAAACTGCTAATGTATTATATTTTGATGTTAGTATAAATTTCAACACAGTTCACACTTGATATAAAAATAAATGTGTGCATGATTCATACTTAATACACGAACTTGTATATCAATTGTACTTGCTCATTGTTATAAATCCATAATATTCTTCCTTCTAATTAGCCTTTTTGACCATAGGCCTAACTTATTTCTTCCGAATCAAGTGCACAACTTCTTCCTAAATCAGATTATATATTTGTGGATGAAAATGTTTGAGCGACTGTTAGCTCGACATTAATTAATTGCTTCATTTTTCTCTCATTTTCATTGCATTTAAGAGTTACTCCAAATTCCACAACCGATCTCACACGCGGATACTGGGGACCAAAAATACCATTAAGTATATTTGACCTCGTGCATTTCTTCATCTTTCTTTATCAGCACGTGACACTTGGAATTAGAGAAGGAAATACGTGACACGCCGTGATTTGGTCACGTGACGTGACGTGACTAAAATAGTGACGGATGGTCACGTCACACGAATAGTCACATCACATGTAGTCACGCCGTGACCATATGTGACGTGATCACACGTGACATGACGTAAATTAGTCATGTCAATTTTTTTATATTTTAATTTAAATTGTTGAAAATTTACAAAAAAGATATAAAAAATTATTATATAAGTAAATAATGTTGTAAATATTATTTTTTTAAGAAATGTTGCATCTGATATTACTTTAAAGATTCAAATTACAAACATTCATTACACTAAACTAAAGAAAATAAAAATCAATACTACACGAGTACCAATATCACTGAACTTACACTAAAATAAAAATCTGAATACTCTATACATATAAAAAAAGTTGGATACTCTATGTTTCATAACGTGACGTGACGTGACGTAACGTGACTGGTTCGCGTGACGTGACGTAACGTGACGTATATTTTCACTGGAATATGGCCATGTCATGCGTCACGTGAGTCACGTCACGTAATCGACACACGTGACGTGACATGACGTTAACGTGATGTGACGTGACTAGTCACGCCATGACAAATTTCCTTCTTTATTTGGAATTAGAGGTTGCATGCTGACAGGGAACGGTACCTAAATTCAGTGTCTAGTTGACTAGTTGTTTATTATTTTGTTGAAGAATAATTGACATGCCATGCTCAGGACGGAATTTAGAAAATTAAAATTGAAAGGCTGATTTGGTTTTTTATAATGTAATTTTATTTTATAAGAGGAGCTAAAAGGTAATATTTAGAAAAATTACAAAATATATAAATGAAAAAAATTACAAATTTGTAATTATAGGAGTGTTTAAGCCAACCATAAGCAATGCTTAGATTCCAATCATAGTTGTGCTACTTCTTCAAAAACTTATTGGATATGTTTTAACGACAAATCCAAACTGTTAAAACTGATCTACTTCACGAGTGATGTATTTACATACAATGATTATAAAATTTTGAATTCTTTTAGTATAAAGTTAAGCGGAAAAAAAAATGAAGATTTAAATTAATTATAATGCATTTATTTTTCATAATTTTTTTATCGCTTGACTTTATAATAAATGAATGCAAAAAAATTAAATTTTATATGTAAATATGTATCACTAGTAAAGTAGTTGGTTTCAACTATTTAGATTCGTCAGTTGAAGTGAATTCAATATATTTTTTAGAGGTAGCACGGCATGTTACTATAGTTCAGATAACACACTAGACTTTCTTTTATTATTTACGTTGATGCATAATATTTGAATTATACTTCTATTTTTCACGAAAAATTTCTTATGCAAGATTTACACTTTAAATAATTTCCTGTTGACATTTATATATGTTAATTCTTTTGATGAGAGAAAGTAGCAGCGAGTGCAACCTGTTTCAATTTTTGTTGAAACAAACCGAGTTTTGTACAAATTACACACTGTTCCTGTATAAACTTATAATTCAACCGTTGCACAATGCACAAATGAGATAGTATAACATCCTGTACCAACCTAAACCACCCTAAGACTTGACAGTCGGTCCGATAGGCATCAGACCTACTTTGGTTCGACGGGTTCAATCACTGTTAAATTTGATTGAAGATTCGTGTGCAATGCTTTAAATTTCGTGCGTGTATGTTTCGGTTTTTATGCTCACATATCTTATGATGGATCGGACAATCATGGAGCTCGTTGAACCTAAAAGTAGGTCCAATGGGCATCGGACCCACTCCATTCTCCCACCCTAAACCTCAGAATCGCAGATCCAGCATAAACAAGTAGTCTCAAAACACATTTTTTTTTTATTACAACCCATATACAACAGAAAGGAAACATAAGTGAACCCAGCTAGGGTTTTGAGAGTCGCTTAAGGTGCTCGTGCCATCTCCACTGCAGTGAACAAGTGCTTCCATTTAGGGATTCGTTTTTTTTTTTTTTTTTTTTTTGCTTCCTCTTTGTCGATGTAGAGAGAGTGGAAAAGTTGCGTCTAGGATTCAAATCTGGCCATCACTCCTTCACTCTCCCTCGAAGCTCCTCCGTTCCGCCTCTTCAGTAGTTTTTGTTTTGTTATTAGTGTTGGGGAATCATGAAGGCCAAACAATTACGCCTTATCTAGAGATCAAACAATTACATCTCATCTAGGGGTCAAACACTTACATCCCGGGGAAGAAGAAACAATCCCCACCTTAACCTAAGGACCGCCCTATGCCAAAGATACCCAAAACATAATCTTTAGTGCGGAATACAATACCTGATTCCATAACGTTGGCCATGGAATCTTAAACCCGAAGT
Source organism: Carex arenaria (assembly GCA_964058825.1). Classification (NCBI taxonomy): domain Eukaryota; kingdom Viridiplantae; phylum Streptophyta; class Magnoliopsida; order Poales; family Cyperaceae; genus Carex; species Carex arenaria. The sequence goes on along the minus strand of CAXKVW010000360.1, from coordinate 394,769 downwards.
TGGAGCAGCAACCGTCTCCGTGAGCGCGAGACAAGACTCTAGTTCTTCCTTCTCGCCTTTTGATTGGATCTTAGATTAGGTCTTCCAAAGCAACAAGATCGCCTCTTGAGAATTCCTCTCCAATTTGCTAAATGGAATTCTCCTCTCTATTCTTTGATGGTGGAAGAAAGGAGAAGGCACTCAATTTCTGTAGAAGAATAACTTCTGAAAAGAGTTGGTTATCTTGTGCCTTGGGGACCCATCTATATATAGTTTACACATTCTGGCAGCGCGACTGCGAATCGGACTCTGCTGCTTTTCTGAGAGAAAAGCAGCAGGCTGCTTTTCCGATCTCAGCCATTCAAATTTGTTGAGATTTGTGCATAGAAAAGTTACTTTATCGAGATACGCAAATTGAAAATTTTGAATGGTTGAGATCGGAAAAGCAGCAGGCTGCTTTTCTCTCAGAAAAGCAGCAGAGTCGGATCCGCGCGACTGCGGGTGGTCCACCCGCACTGGATCTCACTGCGTCCGCACTGAGATGATTCGCGTCCAAATAACCGCCTTAAAACTCAGCCCCAAATTTTCACTAAGTCCCCAGTGCGTCCGCACTGGATCCCAGTGCGTCCGCATTACGCTCGGACTTTTCTGAATTGAACTTCAGAACCTGAGTGCGTCCGCACTCAGGTCCAGTGCGGGTGAACCACCCGCACTGGGCTCCCTGAAAAATCCCAGAATTTGGCTAAGTACTGAGTGCGTCCGCACTCAGATCCAGTGCGGGTGAACCACCCGCACTAGACACCAACTGCGTCCGCACTGGGGTTCCAGTGCGTCCGCATTACGCTCGGACTTTTCCTGGGTTGTCCGAAGTTCTCAAAATTTGGCTAAGTACTGAGTGCGTCCGCACTCAGATCCAGTGCGGGTGGAGCACCCGCACTGGGAGCCCAAAATATTTCTAGAATTTGGCTAAGTACTGAGTGCGTCCGCACTGGGATCCAGTGCGGGTGGACCACCCACACTGGGCACTGACTGCGTCCGCACTGGGATCCAGTGCGGGTGGACCACCCACACTGGACGTCCAAAAGGCAGTTTTCTCAATTGCAAATTTCAGAATCAGTCCATCAATGATTTGATCTTTGCCCAAATTGTTCTACACACTTATGGACCACATCCTAATGAATACATATATTGTCTAATATCTTAATTCCATATTAGATCACTTTAATTGTGACAATCTATTGACAGTAAACAATTCATAATTATATTACATATATGCTCAACGTTGGATTAAGATCCAACAGTTAGTTCTTTAGTTTTTGTTTTGGATGATGTTTGTGATGATGATGATGAGCTCTCTTTCCTCCTGCCTCTCCTCTTCTCCTCTAGTCTCGGCTTCTCGCTCACCTATACCCTTTCTTTTCTGCTCATCTGTTATTTTCCTTTTTTCTGATCTCTTACTCCCTTTGCCGTGATATTCTCACTGCTCAGGTGACCGTAAGGGCAGAACTAGAAAATCTTAATATAGGAGGTTAAAACTTAAAATACATAAATTATAGTTGGTGAGAATTAAACTCAAGTTTTCCACTATCACAAATCTCTAACCACTAGACTATAACTAAACATGAGATATTTATGAGGAGGCTACTCTATACAAAATATTTAACAAATTAAATTAAATTAAATTTTAGTACATGTAATTATAGGGGAGGCTTAGCCACCTTTTGAATAACTTTAGATCTACTCCTGGGTGACCATCTCTTTGATGACAGTTCCTTTGACTAGTGGGCTAGATGTTGTCAGTTGCCAGCTTCATCTTCTATTCAACAACCTCACAGCTTCCGGCATCATCATGCTAGTGTGAACACTCCTGCCAGTGTGAATATGGGCTCATTCAATGTTAACATTACTGCATGTACGAATCGGGCTAGAGCAAGTGTCATGTACTCTCAACACACGGTCAATCAATTTGGGAAGTGGCTTCAAATCTGAGTGTCATGTACTCTCAACAAACGGTCAACCAATTTGGGAAGTGGCTTAAAATCTGGGTGTCATGTATTCTCAACACACGGTCAACCAATTTGGGAAGTGGCTTCAAATCTGGGTGTCATGTACTCTAAACACACGGTCAACCAATTTGCGAAGTGGCTTTAAATCTGGGTGTCATGTACTGTCAACACACAGTCAACCAATTTGGGAAGTGGCTTCAAATCTGGATGTCATGTACTGTCAACACACGGCCAACCAATTTGGGAAGTGGCTTCAAATCTGGGTGTCATGTACTCTCAACACACGGTCAACCAATTTGGGAAGTGGCTTCAAATCTGAGTGTCATGTACTCTCAACACACAGTCAATCAATTTGGGAAGTGGCTTCAAATATGAGTGTTATGTACTCTCAACACACGGTCAACCAATTTGGGAAGTGCAATCTGGCCTCATCTTCAAGTGCGTTATTAGTCTATGCAGGTTTTATGTCTTTCACTACTAATCTTCAGTACTTCTATATTAGACATAAAGAAAACCACCTAGGCCGGCCACCAGTCAGCTATCAAGCTAATATGGACATGATAGAAACTTTTAGTTAATTCGTATATTGCTAATATATACTTTTACTTTTTCTTACTTCATACGTAAACCTGCATTTTATACTATATTGATTTTTGAAAAAAAAAAATACTGACAGTTTTACTCAAAAAAACAGAAAAGAAACATCACATTTTTCAGCAATTGCACCAACTTCACGGCCTTTTGGAGCCCTGTTTGAGCAAATGATGATTGTTTCTTTTAAAAAAAAAATCACTGCAGAACCGAATCTATTTTTCTTATAGAAGTTGGTTTTGAGATTTGTGTCAGAATAAAACAGACGACTGAGATATCTTTATCCACGATCTGGTAACGCGTTGGATCTGAATTCACAAACTGGGCAACCGAATGTGGCTTTCGGATCTCATTCTACACGACCCAGTAAAATGTTGGATCTGAATTCACAAACTGGGCCTCGAAGTTGGTGCGCGCAGATGAAAAAAAGCAAGCTCAAGGAATACAAATGGTGCGGCACTTCCGGTCATCTCTACTACTCCAGCTCCGGCGATAACTGCGGCCATATGTGTCTTTACCACTGCAGCTAGTTTCGGCTATTTGGTTGACATCCCCTTATGCTACTCCCGGTCCACCTCTCTCTCTCTCTCCTCGCTGTTCTCCTTTATTTTATAACTCGTGCCTTTCTCCTTCGAACAATTTCATGGGCTGGAGGATGAAGTTAAGCTAGCTAAGTTAAATATAGATCTAATTGCTTAAAATACAATTCTGTGAAAACTTTCTTGATTGGATCTTAATCAATTTGGTTTAATTAATGTTTGATTAGTGTGTATATCTTTTGTGATGTTATCCTAAAATGCACGAGAATATTATATGTAATTAGTTAACATGACTTACCTGAAATTAGTTTTTGGACATTTATTGAGAGGAAGTAAACAATAACACTGAAATTTAATGTAAATAATTTTGATTTTTGTTGGCAAAAATTGAAGCTCAATTGTGCATTTTTTGTGGGCTAAGTTGAGGCTTGATTGCTCAAATGAAATCTCAATTTCATATATTTTCATTTGAAACCCGAGGAAAAAGTGAGCTGAGCCTGAAATTCCTAATATGGTGGTGCACTTCTCTTGTTACCATTCTAGCATACCTCTTGGCCTTTCTCAATGGCTCTTCTTCTCTCCCCCCTTCAATGTCTCCTGGCCTGTCTTACTTCTTAGCTCGAGAAATGATTCAGACAATAGGTGTGGTAACAGTTTGTGGTTTGATTTTGAGGAAACAATGGGCAGGTTATGTCGGTTTTGAGTTGGGTTCAAAGACCCTTGTAACATTGATTTGGGATAACAGTCAAATTTTCTTTCAGATCAAACTTGTTTTGGATAATAAGCAGGTTAAGTTGATGTGTCAAGCAGTTTGGGGGCGGCATGTCGAGCAAGTTGATTTGGTCAGTTTGAGTTTTGGGTCATCGACTTTTTATCATGGTTCTGAAATTTGGAATCGGAATCGGAATTGGAATCGGGTTCTTGACTGTGGAATCAGAATCGGATGAATCGGCCAGAATCGGCCGAGTTGACTCGGAAACTCGGATTTTTTTGACAAAAAGCCTGTTTTGTAACTAAAACATAGGAAGTAATTGGTAAATAAATAATTTGTAAAAAAACTATGTTAAGACAGAACATTACACTCAAATAATTCACTAATTATATAATGTAATACAAATATTATAAATTAAACACACTTTTTATTGCCAGAAGCTATGTCGAGCTGACTGGATTATCTCATCGTCCTCTGTATTAAAATACAAATGAGAATATTGTTGTACAAAATCAAAAAAGAAATACATTAATATAGTGTGAAATAAAGACATTAATTTATTGTAATTATTTAAAAATAAAATATATCTAATTTTAATATAAAATAGACAAAATAAAATAAAAAAATTAACCAATATTTAGAAGAAAAATAAATCTTTTAATTTCTACTTGCAAATTTTCGGAACAATCAAAATTCTAACCTAGAAATATTTATTTTGCAAAAAAAAAAAATATCTTTACTTTACTTAACCACTGTGACACTTCTGACAAAAGCCGTGCACCCTTGTATATTTAATTGAAATAGGGGTCCTTTGAACTTGGTATGAAGTATGAACCTGGTCTATCACAAAACAATTTATGTTCTCAAAATAAAACTATAAGGTTCATGTACACCCAGTCTATTTAAGATTTTATAATTCTTTCAAACCTTCCTCTCGTCTTCGCAGAAGAATCTGTTTTCCCCAATTCTCTTCGATGGCCATGGAAAGATACAAAATTGGTTCGATTTAATCTTCAAATCAGTTTAATTTCGCTCTAAACACAAGAGAAATAGTGAAAATTTGACCGATTGTTTCGATTCACAGTCGATTTTATCGAATTTATGCACGTAACTCACAAAACCGAGTCAACTTGGGAAAAATCAGCTCGCCTCCGGCCGATTCTGGTTCAACTCGGCCGAGTCAACTCGGAATCGGCCGAGTTTCAGAACCATAGTTTTCATAGAATCAAGTTCGATCTGTTTCAGGTTTTAGGCAAGTTCTTCATACCATGTTAGATCTCTCCACTGCTACATTTATTTGATAATAGTTTACTTATGAGGGGTTTTAGTTCCATTGTTTGGTTGTGAGTACCCAAGTGGTATGTTCAATTGCAATCAATGTAAAATTTTCCAACTCATGTGTTATTACAAACTATGAAACGCCTCACTTGCCCATACCAATACTGGTAAGAAATCTGTAGCCATATCCTGTATAGGTATTTTTTCGTCGGCATTAACACTAGTCTAAATTCAAATGCCACATAGGGATGTTATTATTTCAACTTCAATTTTATCTTGTTTGTGATCTAATTTTATTTTAATAAAATATGGAATGTAATTTATTTTATTTCATGGCTTTGTTATGATCGATTCCACTTTAAGTTAAAATTCTTATTTTTTTTATTAATTTATCTCAAATTTTTAATTTTTTGTTTAAAACATTCAGTTTACTTCAATTTCTCTTTGTATTAATTTTTTTTGGTTAAATTATTTTAAGAAACAGCAAATTTTTTTATTAAATTGAATTTTCATTTAGTATACTTTCAATTAATTAATTAGTTTTTTTTCTGCTTACTGTTAATTTAATAATTAATATTAACATTTTTAAGCTTCTATTTCAAAAATAATTGTTATGAAATTCACTACTAGTACATACAACTTAGCAAAAGATCTACATTATTACATCAAATATAGCCATCAACTTAATTATAATTGCATTGATTTCATTGGTAATCTTGATATTTAATAGAAAAATTTACATAAACTTGGTCTTATCGTACCTATACGAAACTACATATATAATATTTACTGATGCTTTATCCTTATTTTGGTACTTATATTTTAATGTGATCCCTTGTGTTTTTTGTTTTGTTTCAACAAGCATTTTGAAAACATAATAAGTAGTGGAGTATAGCTGTGTTCTAAAATTCTCCATTTGTTTGCTATTCTACCACTATTATTTTTGTTGCTGAATGATCCTATTGGCATTTGCCTATATTACAATTTATTCAAGTTTATATACTCTTCTTTTAGGATTTGTCTTATTTACAATTTATTAAAGTTTATATATAGTCTTCTTGTAGGATTACAAACTCCGCAATAGATAATGTTTTCATTCTTATAATTAATTTTCAATGTAGAAAGATTTTTTTTTTCCAAAATACCAATAATAATGATTAGATTTCAATTTACATGATACTGACATGGAATGAAGAAAATGAGTGGTTGAATTTTATTTGCTTGTGGCAATGTATCTTTCAACGACATATTTTTTGCTTGTTTACTGTACAGTGGCTAGGGGTTACATGCATTCATTGTTGTTTTAATTGGGTACTTGCTCCATCCTGGTATGATTAAGATTCCCACTGACAAGCACATGTTAGTACTTTATTTTGTATTCTTATATTTGTTCAAACTTTAAACTATGTAGAGAAAGTCAACTAGGTGATGCTTTGAAATTGAAAACACATGATGTGATTATTATTTTACACACCATCAACTCTAACGATAACATTGCCATTATTTTAGAGCAGAATGTCCAGAGATTTAAAAGATTACACGTTGACAATACAAACAAACTTTCTTGAACATCCAAACCTTTGTTTTCCTCTTCAAAAATGAGTCTCTCTCTTCTGTTTGTAATCCTGTTCATCTCAATTCATTGCCATGCCAACAATGACAGTAACAAGTACACTTCATTGTTTAGCTTTGGCGATTCATATACTGATACTGGTAATTACGTGATTCTGGCTACCCCGACTGTTCCTGATATATGGATAAACAAACTTCCTTATGGCAAGAACTTTTTGCACTACCCAACTGGTCGATGCTCTGATGGAAGATTGGTTGTGGATTATATAGGTAATATTCTCCTTAGTATTATTGAGTCGACGAGTTCATTCATATTTATTTTGTAGAAATTTTATAGTTCATGATTTAATTGTTACTATGTATGTTCTTTCTTTTTTCTTATTAATATTGTAGCTCAAACACTGGGTATCCCTCTAGTTCAACCATATCTTGCTCATAACGGAAGTTTCCTTCGTGGTGCAAATTTTGCTGTAGCGGGAGCCACAACAATTGAGACTGCATTTTTCTTGAAGAACAACTTGACAACACAGCAATTATTAAAAAGTTCACTTAATTTTCAACTAGGATGGTTTGATGAATTGAAGCCCTCACTTTGCAAGTCACAAGAAGGTATATAATTGGACATAGAAGTTAGAATACATTGCTGTTTCCATTTGTATTGTAAGTTTCATTAGACTTACGGTGACTTTGTTTTTCAGCGTGCAAGGCTTATTTTAGTAGGTCCCTGTTCTTGTTTGGTGAGTTTGGTGCAACCGACTATACCTATTTACTTCAAGGAGGATTGAGCTTGCAGCAAGTTTTAGCCTTTGTGCCTGAGGTCATCAAGACTATTTCATTGGCTATTGAGGTACTTTATGAATGATATCTTACATAAATCTCTGGCTCATCAGCAAGAACCTTCTGGTACGACAATAAGATAACAGTGATATTAGTAATACCAAATACCAAATTACCAATGACACTCTTCTGATACTTTTTTATATTGATTTGTTGTATTAAATAAATAATTCTCCATATTATTGCACCATCTTAGTACTGATTTGACATCCAGATTGAAATTCAGTGTAATTCAGCAGAAATTGGATTATACAATGAACAAATAAACAAGAAAATTGATGTTCCAGGCCTTTAAGGGTTTAGCAAACTATGGAAAAAGAGATTTTGTAGGTTCCTGCAGAGGGTAATTCAGTCTATAGACTGTTACATGCTACCAGGCCTGTACGTAAGGTAGGTAGGAGGTGGCTGTGCTGTCTTGGTGTATATTTGAACTCTAATTTTCCCTGTATAATGTTAAGGGTGTAAAGTACCATTTTTTCTAAAAAAAGCTAAATAAATAAATACACAAGAAAAGCATTTTTAATACGGCCAATATGTTATAAAATATACATATGCAATGCACTAATCTTGTATTGTTATAATTTTGAAATTCAAATATAACAATAGTTATAGATGAAAAAGGAAGAAGGTAATTAATAAACAATTAAATATGGAAATAAACATAAAACTCAGTTTCTATACTCTTGCACAGCATGTGATTAGCCAAGGAGCAATTAGTGTTGCAGTATCAGGACAATTGCCAACTGGATGCGTACCACTTGTCCTAACACTCTTTGCAAATCGCGACAAATATGACTATGACGAGGAAACAGGCTGCTCGAAAAAATTTAACTATTTAGCAATTTACCACAATGCCCTCTTGGAGGAGTCGTTAAAACAGCTCCGTGGGAAGTACCCCCAAGTCAAGATCACCTATGCTGATTATTATAATCCAGTTCTCAATCTTGTCAAGTCTCCTGAGCTTTATGGTAACAATTACTTTCTATTACATGAATCAGCTTATCAGTGATAAAAACACTTAATTTTAGTTTTAATCAGACTTGGTTTTGGTACCACAATGCATGTTGTTGGCCAGCTACCAGCTATTATAGTTAGATACTGTATCTTTGTTACTTTTTTTATTTTCCCCTTTTCCATCTGTGAGTGGTTTAGTTAATTTAGCATAATTAAGATTAAGAGCTTGTGATTGTCTCATATCACTATGAAAAACAAACCAAAAATATCTTGCAGAATATGAATCCCTTTTTCTGTTTAATTTATGTTTAATTTATGAAAAACAAACCAAGATTAAGAACTGTTGCCCAATTTGGGTTAGCAAATTTATACTATGATTTTTTTTTCAGAGTAAAGGATGATACACATTTGACCAGAGAAAATTTGGGTTAGCAAATTTATACTATAGTAAATGTGTTAATTGTCAGTGAATAGTAGGCATGATTTGTCCCTGCCAACTAAATTAATTTCCTTGAGTGTATCACCCTCAAGGCAATTAATTTAGTTGGCACAAACAAATCATGCCTACTATTCACTGACAATTAACACATTTGACCAGAGCACAAAGTGTCTGATTCATTTGTCTTTAATTCAATTCAACTTCAAATAATAACATACATAACTGAGGCACATTCCATAAATTTGGCAACTGGCTTGCAGAATTAGGAAACTAATATTTATTATATCATTTTCATTTCTGCTTCAACTGAGAGACAAATTAATAATTGATTTAAGGTGGTTTTCAAGCTAAATGTTATGACAATCGATGATTTGTAATTATTTTAATTATTGCAGGGTTTACTAAACCTTCACTGAGAGTTTGCTGTGGTAAAGGTGGCAGCTACAATTGGAACATAACTGAGATTTGTGGTATGCCTGGTGTTAATGCGTGTAAAAAACCATCAACTTCTGTTCATTGGGACGGTGTTCATTTAACCGAAAGCGCACACCGGTACATCGCCGCCGGCTGGATTAATGGTTCATATGCAGATCCTCCAATTCTAAATTAGTACTAATTAATTTAGTTTAATTCTGTTTGGTTGCGGTTCATTTTTTGTTGTATATTTATCCAACTTTACAAGTCATAATCGAGTAATTTTATGGAATTGATCTGAAGTATATATATAAAATTTTATTAAAATTTTTTTGGCGATTGCTTTTGTAGGAATAACCGTTGGTTAAATTAAACCAGCTACCTTTATTACACCCCAGATGGGCTGTGAAAAAAATAAAATAATAATAATAATAAAGTATTATGTTTTCGGGGAACTTGTTTCATCTTTTAGGGAATTTTGTTTATAAGATCTAAATTTTCCCTTTTGTGTGGCAGATGATGTGTTTTATTAATCATGATTTTTTTTTATATGTTTTAGAAATTTAAATTAATGTAGGAGTCATATTTAGCTAAATAAATTTGTAATGAATTCATAGTTGATAGATAACATTTTTGTGTAGGATTCACACGTTATTAAACAAATTTCTATAAGTTTACAAATCAAGCACATGTTCTATACAAATTTGTTTATTTTATTAAATTTGAACCATATACAAATTTGTTTTTATTATGTGTGAACTGTCTAAAAAAATTTATATATACTTCAAAATATATTACATTAGCACTACAAGAAAAATATCAAAACATCTGACTAACAAAGATTAATATAAAAAATTCAATATAAAATGTCATATAGTAATTGACTATGAAGGATATTTCCAAGACAATTAATGTTCCGAGTGTTACTTTCATTCATTCATTCATTATTAATTTAGTAGCCATAGCCCATAGGCTTGAACAGAATGAGACCTCATGTAACATTTCGTAAAAATATAAATGTGATATATAATTATTTGAAAATAGATTCAATCAAATTAGAACATTTAAAAATTATTTTTGTAATATTTTATAAAGTTAAATACTTATATGAAAATTCTAATAACCGTTCATTAAAGAAAAGAATAAATTGAACAGGCGCCGGACGGTTTCAGAGCAGTTTTTATCTGATAACAATTTTTATTTAATAATTATATTAAATCCACGGTTTCGGATCAGTTTCTATTTGTCATTTGTACTCCCGACAAATGCAACTCTTCTATTAATGCACCAATTTGATTATATCGTAATTGATAAACATTCCTTATCTGTTTTATATCCGAGAAAAAAAAAACCCAAATGAAAAGAAAGAAAGTAAATGAAAGAAATATTTTGTTAAAGTTTTCATATCAATTATCAATGTCTGTTTCGAATTCCGACTATATCGCAGTGATTCTAAAATGTCGTTATAACCCGGTTTGAAATTCTGAATATCTCGTTATCAGGAAATCATATTTCTCTATAATCGGTGTTTTCGTTATATATGATTGATTTGGATATTGGTATTGTATATTGGATTGTGATGGAATATTTAACGGGATAGCGGGTCTGAGGTTGGAATTTGATTTGTTCGATACACTGGGGTTGCTAGTTATGGTCAGGACCGATATGCGGAGAATGCTAGTCGCAGTCAAGTTCGATGGTTGAAAATGATGTGACTTGTTTTACAGATAACCTAGACCAACGTGCTATTACTAGTTAAATATGCATGCATAATTATATATATATATATATATATATATATATATATATAGAGTAAGACTATCATGCTTTGCAAATTAAAGTGGGTGTTTTAATTTGTGCTTATATTTCTATTTTCAAAGTTCAAATAGTCAATCCGAATTGCTTAACATGATCTCCATATTGAAATGTGCTTTGAGACCAAATTTTACATTTTTTTGGAATTTTTTTTTACTATTTATTAAGCCATTTTGAAAATCGCTGATCTGGTGGTGCAAATTTTTTTACTGTTCACTCAGATTTTCAAATTTTTACTATATATTTGTGTGAATTAATTCAACATATTTGAATGGTTGTTAAATTAAGTCAATTATAGAGAAACAAGTCGTTAAATAACCGGTTACTGAGCTTTGTAGCTGACTTCTTTTATTATTTAGTTTTCCTTTCTGTTGGCGATGTAGGTTAGCGGAATAAGAAAAAGTGTGATGATGGTGTTATAATCACGCTCCGGATAGTCAAAATCTCAGGTGTGACACCTCATAAGCTGACAACAGGGAAAATAATGTTCTAATATTTATGTACTTTTGTATCTCATAGATGAATAGAACTAGGTTCTTGTAAAGTTTATCAAGTCTCTCTCTGAACTCAACTCTAAAATCTATCAGATTGATTTCAAATGAAGAATCTGAACCATTGAAATCCTTCTACTTTACGAGTGACGAGTTTACATACGAAACTTTCAAATTAATTTAGTATAAAGTCATGTGGTCAAAATTAGAAAGTTTACAAATTAATTTTAATGTATTTATTCTTTGAACGTTTTTTTTTATCATGGCTTTATACAAAATTAAATCCAAAATTTTAATTTTTTGTATGTAGACGCATCACTCGTAAAATGGAAGGATTTCAACAGAGTTAAGTTCACAACTTCTTCCTAAAATTCTACCCTAATGCTGATCACGTGTCACTACAAGAAATATAGGTTTTCTCGGCGCTCAAAAACGCCACCAAAAACTATAAAAAACGCCTTTAATTGGCTTTCCCGGCGTTTCAGCAAGTGCCGCTGATACCAGCGTCGGGAAAAGCATTTACCGGCGTTTCGAGGTTCTTATGCCGGCATTTGTCAAACGCCGTCCGAAATTAGGATTTCCCGGCATTCAAGAAACGCCTGCTAAAATTTTAGCCTTTGCCGGCGTTTATTTGTCCTTTTCCCGGCGCTTCAAAAACGCCGGTAAAAACCACAAAAATATTAAAAAAAAATATCAAAATTAGTATTTCCTGGCGCTTAGGAAACGCCGGTAAAAACCACAAAAAAAATTAAAAAGAATCTCTTGCGCAGAAAATCCATAACAAGAATTATAACAAGAATCCTAAAAAAAAATTACTACACGACCACACATCTAAAATCCGCTGACAAACATAACAAGAATTATATACAACATTTCACTTGAACAGAAAATCCAGAAAACACTCAACTTTTGTAAATAAAGTATTGAATTATTGTACCGGTCCATCATCATTATAAATCTTTTGCCCTAGCAGGACTCTCATGCCATTTCTCCCAGCCTGAAGAAAATTAGAAAAAGAAACTGAAATGAGATGGTAAAGGAATTCTTAGAGAAAAATGAAGATGCCAAATACAAATAACTCTCCAGTGAGTCCAGTGCATAAGTGTATATGATAACATCCTACAAAACTGATACCTTTGTTCTGTCGCAAAAAGCAATGCAAAAAGGGTAAAAACCATAACCTTTGTTCTGTCAGATGGCTTAATATTCTTTCCATGTATGAAACTCGAATGCTTCCATCGGCATGCAAATAAGATCTCAATAATCCCATCGAAACCATCTCGTCTAATTTGGCCCTGAATTCATCACCATTGAGGATTCAAACTAATCAATCAGCATAGCAAAACACACATGCTGAACTAATGCCAGTTATCAAAGGTTGAAAAATATGTACCTCTTGATCTTCGTCATCTTCATCGTCTTGATAGTCATCATCGTCACTTCACGAAACTGAATATTTATTCATCGCCACAGTTTTAAAAATGAGGTGGTCAATATTACAAATAAGCCTAACATTTTAAAATAAAAATTTAATTAATATTTTTCACAGTTTTTGAGAAGCACCAGAGAAGGAAAAAGAATCAGAAAAAATGTAGTACCGGCTCAAGTGTTCTTCTAAATTTGATATAATATTAACAAGTGTTCTTCTAAATTTAAAACATGAATCTTGAGAATTAACTACCTCCTGTACTGTGAAGAATTGCCTCATTTTTTTCCTTGAGGCGCTTTGACCTTCCTATACTAGAAACCATCTTCAACTCACCAGGACAAAAGAGCTTCCTTCAACTTTAATATAGCAACTAATCAAAGACTGTTTTCTACAAAATAATCTTTTCTTTAATTCGAATTTCCATTCCAAAATATTGCTTAAGTTTTCTACATTGTCAATCCAGTATTCTCTGAAATTCCCATTAGAAAAGGCTTATCTTACAACTTTTTACATCCTGTCAAAATATCCTGCACCTTCCCAGAATTGAACCAGAATGCAGAAATTTTTTCAGAGAACTCCCTAATTCATACCAGAATTGAAAAAAAGGGGCTGGTACAGTGCTGGTACAGATGATTATAAAGCAAAGTTTGTCATCGCTAATCACAGCAATTGGGCCAAAGTATCAAAATATCAGTTTAAGAAAAGGGCGAACAAAATGGCGGAGGTGGTGGGCACGGTAAATATATATATTGTTGTAGTGACCTTAAAAGAGAGAAATGCGGAAACCATAATGACGGTAAATATACAGTATGATGCAAAAACATAATGTCATATACTAAAAATCTTACCAGGAGAAATGCAGAAACCATAAGGACAAAAAATCTTCTATAGTGTTTTCTACCAATGCAATTATCAGCCACTGATAGATAGGAAAAAGAAGCACAAATTAGTTAAACCACAAGTAGCGGCATGTTGAAAAAATGATAATCATGAAACAGATTTAGAGTAAGAAGTCGTACCCTGCAATGATGATCAAAGCCCTCTTCTTGCTAGAAAAAACTGATTTTGTAGTATAACTTGCATACAATAAAACCCTGGGCTTGGATCAACCAAAAATAACCATTTGCTAAATTAAATTCTGAGTTAAAGACACCAACTAACTCATTTTCTGCACCAACCCAATCCAGTGTAATAAATACTAAATCCCCCAAATCCACCACACCTTATGTCCTCAAATCACTCCCAAATACTCAACAAGACATGAACAACACCTTTGCAAACCAAATTGCAGAAAAAACTAACCCAATTGGTGATGAACATGATGAAATCCAGATCCCCAAATCCAATCCGAGTCCAATTACATTCAACACCTCTTCAAACTTCAAATTGATGCCTGCAATCCCTCTCGTACCCTCAGGCGACCTCAAAATAGCACCTAATGCAAAAAAATTGAACCTGGGGAGAATAATACAATTAAAATCGTGAAGAAACAAATCAAACCGAAGAAAATTGGTGGCACCACCATCTCTGTCGATCGCCAGCTTCCGACAAGTACACCAATGCAGTTCTCCCGTCAAGGTGAAGCCAAGAGTGATATTAGTTTTAATTTTTAAGGAATATCAAGATCAGTTTATGAGAAACCAAAAATGCTAACCAGCCTTTATTCACAGACACCTGGAATCTGATTGTCAGCATATTACCCATAAAAATTCAACTTGAAAATTTAGGTAATATAGGTCACCGAACAACTAAAGCCTCAATATCTCTCTAAAATTCAACTTGGAAATAAACTTGTAACTTATTAAATCGAGAATTCCAATTATAAAGTAGAAATTACCAATAATACTCATAGCATATTGAGTTGATGGGATTTCATCTTAGGAAACAAATGACACTGAATTTCTATGATAGGTACAACAAAATTCAGAGATTTAAAAAAATCACAAGGCACAGTTGCATTTTCTGATATCGAATAGAAAAAACTATAGATATAAACAAAAGAAAAAGAACCTTTGAAGTGCAAATGAACTCTCAGAGGTGAATGTTTATCCAAGTGTCGCAATTTACCAAATGGCCATTGTAAGTCTCCCTATTTCGTGTAAAATTAATTAGGTTTCACTTTTCTCCTTGAATTTCACCATTACTGTCTTGTTCTATTAGTTTATGAAATTTATCTTAATTTGTCAAGAATGTTGCAAATTGCAAAATTCCCAATTAAATTCAAGATGCAGTACGTATAAGAGAGAGATAGGGAGAGAGAGAGAGAGAGGAGACTTACCTTGAGTGACGGAGTTCCAGAGAAAGAGAATACCAGCGGAGTGGAGAGGAGGGAACGGCGAGGTCGCCAGCTAAAGTCGCAGATCGAGAGAAAAAAGAGGCAGTAGCAAGGTTGCCTTGAGTGACGGAGTTCCAGAGAGAGAGAGAGTGTGTACCGGCAGAGTGGAGAAGGGGAACGGCGAGGTCCCAGCCGAAGTCGCGTCACCGTCGCGGATCGAGAGAGAAAGGAGGCAGTCGTAAGGTGGAAGAGGAGAGGAAGAGAAGACTGAGGTGAGCGGAAAACAGAAGCGGAGAGCCGCGGAGGCAGAGAGCAGCGGAGGCGGAGAGCCCTAGGCGCGAAGGTTTGGGTTGGGAGGCAGAGAGGCGGGAATGTTTTGGGTCTGGCGCGCGATATGGAGCGGATTGATCACGAAATATATTATTATTTTATTAACCCAAACTTAAGCCGGCATTTGATATCGCGCGATCAAATTTCACAGGCTATACTTGCGTTTCTTATTAGCGCCGGCTGGGTTAGCGCCGGTAAAGGCGTATTTTCTTGTAGTGTGTTGAGATTCTATTTTTTTGGACGAGCATGTTTTCAGCAATTGTTAGCACGTTTAGAGAGGAATTAAAAAAAATAGATTAGGTAGGCTGAACATAAAATGTATGTGTTGTTTTTGATATATAAATTTTAAGTCTTCACAACTATAAAATTAAATTCTAATTAACCACTAAATTACAAGTATACAATTAATTAGCATTTTTTGACGGAAAAAACTATATAAAAACTTAAAAATAAATTCAATTAAATTTCAATAAACATAATTAGTTTTTAAAAAAAATTAAAAGATGATTACTGACCTTCTGACTTAGACTATAAATCTGCCATGAGCACGTTAATTTATTTAATTTTTCTCTCATTTTCATTGCATTTTCCATCAACCGGTTAATTAATGCGTCTTTTAAATAAGATATTTGATACACAGCTGTCGTGTATGTTTATATGGTAATTGCTATTAAGGAATATTATTTTTCGTCACTTCGTATCTGTGATTATGCTATAGTATTTGATAAGATTAGTTCTTTTTGTTAAATTTTCGAACTCAGAATAATTACTAGAATGATTATTTTCCTTTCAAAATAATTAATGTAGGGTATAATTAATATTGTAAATAATTAGTATTTTAAAAATAAAATTGAGTATGGAATAGGGTTTGAGCAGTAGAAGTATGGGTTTTGTTGCGAGAGAGAAATAGGAGGGTGTTTTCGGACAAAAGCCGACCAGTGCAACTGCTTATTAATGATACAACAACCGATGTCACCTTCTGGACACAGTCCTGAAAACACAGTAGGCTAGGGTGGGCTAACATGGGAGCAACTTTGCCAAATTGGTCGTTGCAATTGGGACAAGCTAGTTTTAGGAGGCGTTTTAATCCGAAGGGGTTATCTTTGTATATATGTAATAAGCTATGTAGTTTTACCTATTGTGCATAAACTATTTTATCAATATATTTGTTGACAATCTTATTGCCGACTATAAAAAAATAATTAAGTAATAGAAGTTACACAAGATGATTTATAAATTATATACTTAGTTTGGTCTTAAAAATTAAGGAAAAAACACAATCTAACTTTTACAGATAGAGAGGGAAAAATGGCCCGATGGAACCGGCTCTATCACGGAACGGTGTAGTTACGGTACGGAATGGCACGATACGTGTGACTGTTTTGTGCCGTGACTCGCGTGTCGCGTGCTGTGGCCATTCGCATGCCGTGACCATCTTTTGAAAATTTAACACGGCACGACACGTCACGTAAAAGATCCGGTTACGACACGGCACATAGTCACGCGAGTCATAGGACTGGTAAGTCTTGATCAAATGGTGAATAATGAATAAACTAACCTAAATTAAAAAATATAGTTAAATGTGAGAAACATGACCAGTTATGTTTGGACACATCACGCGAATAATCACGTCACGAGAGTCATCGCGTGACTCACTTGCCGTGACCAACCCTCGACATTTTAGGCACAGCATGGCACGTGTGACTATTCATTTGGTCACGGCACGACACGTGTGACTATTCACTTGGTCACGTCATGACACGACATGAGATCAAAGTCACAGCATGTTAGTCACAGCACGACACGTTTTTTCCACTATCAACAAACTAATAAATTTAAACAAGCTAAAATATAAATAACAGTCCAAATGTAAAGCAGTCCAAAATACATTTGTACGTACTATATCACACACATGAATCTAAAAATGTCATGACGTGACCATATATGTCACGGCACGATATGGTTTCGTCATGACACGACACGTGTGCTGGTCATATACTGTGACTATTCACGTGATGTGACCCTCTTTTGATTTTTTTTGTTACAGCACATCACATTACGTGAAATATCTGAAATGTTAATAACTTAATTAACTCAAATTTTTCATTCTCTATGTCATCATTAATAATTTGCTCATCAATATTCGTCTGAAGTACAAAGTGTTTTAAAATTATATATAACTTGTGGTTTCAAGCACCGAAAAATAATGCAAGGTATCATAAAGCTTGCTCATGAAAATGAGGGACCGTGGTATACTTCATAGAAAAGTTCCTTGGTCACTACTATAATATAAGATGGAAAAAAATTGATATATACTAATTCAATTGAACCACATATAAGAGCTCAGGTTCCTTCATATCATATCATATCTATTTTTTATTTTTTTTTGTTTGCTACAGGAGGAACGCTCAAAGTATATTTGATGTCTTGAAAAGCGATAGGGCCGGCCCCTACCTAATCTTTAGCTAGGAAGGCCAGAGAGAATGGAATCCGACGGAGCTAGCTACTGCTCTTGCTTTAGTGACAGGCTATTTGACTCAAGAGCATAGTTCAGTTCATTGATCATTTTGAAATCAAGTTGCTTCACATTTCAGGTGGATTGGTAATTAAGGATGCTTAATTCGATTTCGATTTCATTTCAATTTCGTTTCATTTCAAAAGGAGAATGGAGATTCAAAGAAGAAAAGAGATAAGATTTAGAGACTGAATCACATGAAAACATACTTTTTTTCTCGCGAAAGCCTCACTTAATTCCTTTATTAACTCCGTTTCTTAATTTAGTCGCTCTGTTTCTTAATTGAGAGTAGGGGCAAAACAGGTATTCAGAGAGAGTTTTCTCTCAGCTCTTAATAACTTATTTTGTGTGCTTGGAACAGCATGGTCCACTTGATTAGTATCATGAAATCGTGAACTGATACTGGGGAGTGGGGTCCAACAATTAATATAAGTAGTCATGCATTAATTTCCATTTTAGCAAAAGTGGAAATTTTGATATTTCTCTATATTGCTATGTCAGCAAGTGACCCATATTGAAAGGACCAGTCGTTAATTCTGTGCATAGTTGTTTATTGTGTTGTTGAAACTAAAGTTATTTTTGTGTATATTGTTTTGTTGGAATTTAGATAACAATCTAGGTTTACATACGGAATTTTTTTTTTAATTTATCAAACCAACTTGATTGCTTTAGTTTTTACAAAAACCATAAGAACCGAGATGTCATTTTGATTCAATTTTTTTTTTCATATCGAATTGTCATTTCGGTCCGAGCCGTTTTCATAGATTTTGAAAAAAAATAAAAAGATGTAGCTTTTGGTTTAAAACTTGTGAAAACACCTTGGATCGAAATGAAAATTCGGTCCAGAAAAAAAATATCGGACGTAAATGACATCTCAGTTCTTATGATTTTTATAAAAACCAAAGCAATTAAGTTGGTTTGGTAAAATTTTTCTTCTTTTATTTATGGTTCCTAAAAAAATTTCTTACATATGTTATATGTAGTGATTTTTATGATTTCTTGGATGACTCGCATGTTATGATTACCTCTTGATATTTTAGTCACAATATGTGTGACTGTTCATTTAGTCATAACACACCACAGCACGAGATTAAAAACATGACATATTAGTCACGGTTTCACATGCTTTTCACAATTTATATCTAACCATGGCCCAGAAGGACTCTCATTTTTGTCCTTTCTATTTATACTATTCACTTTTAAATAAAAGCGGTGGGGCCCATCGGCCGCAATTTATTTATTTATTATTTTGTTGCCTTTAATGCCCGTGGGTTTAAATAAAAGAATAGGACGTAAATCTATGTTCAAACAATCTTCTAACTAGCTTCAAACCATTTTTTACCTTCAGAAAAAAAAAAAAAAACATTTTTATCTCTACATTTTTATTTTGGTCTTGCAATTTCCTTCTACATTTTGATCATCCCTCTTTGCAGCTAGAAGCAGAACTAAAAATTTTAAATTGAAATAAAATACATAATATGTGTGAATGCTTAATGTGTGGTAAGTGAGATTTGAATTCAAGTATAACCAACAACAAAATAAAATTCTAACCAGTACATTACAAATACAGATTTAATATTTTATGGAAAAAGTTGAACTATATAATTAAAAAAAATAAAATTAAAATTTTACACACAAATCACAATTAATTTTTTGTTTTTTTTTTTAAATTATCAGATAATTAAGCACCCAGTTGTTACCTTAAAGATTTGCAGCATTATGAGAATCCTGCTGGAGCAACACTCAAAATTTGAACATTTTCAAAATACATCCTAAAAAATAGAGAAAAATCACCATCAAGTATCAACTTCATTAAATAGTACAACTTCAAACCGTCCTAAATATATAGACCACAAATCCAGTTCCAGTTCCAGTCACATGTATCTATTTACATTTCCTGTGCTCTGCTCTCCTGTTTGGTCTGTTTCATGCAATGAAGTCTTCTCCTCTGTTCTCTCTCTTCTTCTTTCTATTGTCTTTTGTTGCAAAGGCTCTCCCGCTTTTTCGCCCCAAGCATGTCGACTCTATCTTCAGCTTCGGTGACTCTTATGCTGATACCGGAAACTTTGCGGTTCTTGCTTCACCGATACTGAATGATACTATACCTACTAGTAACCTGCCTTATGGAGAAACTTTCTTTCACCGACCAACTGGTCGGTGCTCTGACGGGAGATTAGTTATTGATTTCATAGGTACTTGCTAAATTTTTGAATGTCATATGATAAAATGACCATGTGAATTTTGCTGTCTTGCTGAAGTTTTAGGATACCAGTAAAATAATAAAAGTTGTTATTGTTGTAATTAAACTACAGCTGATGAATTGGGACTTCCATTTGTGCCGCCATACTTGCCGCGCAATGAAAGTTTTTCCCAAGGAGCAAATTTCGCTGTTTCAGGAGCAACCGCAATGGATTTCGAGTTCTTCATAGAGAACAACCTCACCAGCCCTTTTACATTAAATTGTTCTCTAAACCTCCAACTTAGTTGGTTTGATGAGTTGAAGCCCTCTCTATGCAACACACCGGAAGGTAAAGATACTTAATTTTGTACCTTAATTTTCATCGAGTCAGAGTGATTGGTTCGAGTAATTTGTGTGTGCATTGCTGTTTACAGATTGTTGGGACTATTTTGCCAAGTCCCTATTTGTACTTGGAGAGATAGGAGGAAATGACTATGCCTATATGTTATCTTTTGGATGGAGCATTGAACAAGCGATGACATATGTGCCTCGGGTCATTAGCATCATTTCATCAGCCATTGAGGCAAGTTTCTATAATCCCTAGAACAGGTGCATTACTATTATTTCCATAATTTACCGTAATTAATTGCCCCGGTATGGCAAAACATTAACGGTTTAGGTACCTACAGAACTCTATTCTAGTTATCTGGTTGTCAATTTTTTCAGACATTTTGTTTGCCTGTATAATTTGCTTACATGATTGAGGCTCATTGAAACTAGACAATTAATGCATAAAATTGCACAAGCTGATCATGCACAGTATGGCAATTTTTCCCTTTCTTTTAAAATAAAATTAAAATAAATCAACATAATTACTAATTACACAGAGGTTGATAAATGAAGGTGCAACTGCTATTGTGGTACCGGGCACTTGGCCTGCTGGGTGTACTCCAATCAATTTAGCAATAAACATGAACGCCAGAGTAGATGCATACGAGCCTCGAACGGGATGCATAAAGGTACTCAATGATCTACATAGAAATCACAACCTACAACTCCACATAGAAATCACAAGGCTTCGATTGAGGTACCCTCGGGTAACACTCATCTATACCGACTATTACAGGCTTGTAATCGACTTCCTTCTGTTTCCAGAACATTACGGTAATAAGCTTACATTCTTCAATCATAATCGACTTATTTTTGTTCCCAAATTGCACATGATAAAAATGAAATTTGAATAACCTAAAATAATTACATGTATGAAAAATCAGAATTTAGTGATATCGATTGCAGGGTTTATTCGAGCGCCTCTAATGGCTTGCTGTGGAAATGGAAATAATCAATACAACATAAACTTAACAGAAGCATGTGGCATGCCAGGAGTAAGTTCATGTCAAGATCCATCGACATATGTCAATTGGGACGGTGCACACCTGACAGAGGCCGCGTACCGGTACATTGCGTCTAGCTGGCTCAGAGGCCCTTATGCTGATCCCCCCATATTATTTGCTCTTCACAACTAACTAGTATCATCCTGTTGTATACATTATTATTTTTTATATTAGATTCCTACAACATTTATTTGGAACAAATCCAATAAAGAACTCACAATGTGACCTCAGAGAAAGACAGGTGCGTTAATTATAATTAAAATGGGACTGGAATCTTCAAGAGGGCCTTCAAAAGAGATGTAAATTAGGGGGGGTCACTGTATACTGTTCTTATGGGACAAAAACAAAAAGATCATTGTCCGTTTAATTTAAAATGAATGGGCAAGATTCACAGACTGATGTATTATAAGAGGCATTTAATTTGGGCCTAGCAGATGTGGTCCTTTTAATTAAATTGGACAGACTGGGTCCATAAAAGAAATCATGCTTTTATTTCATATAAAAGCACTGAGAATGATAAGTTTATTTTAATAAAACAGTACTTTAGAGAAAATCAGGAAGACCGGGACATGTTATTTCTAAAAAAAATACAGTAGTGAAAAGTACAGTTGATTTTAATTAGTTTTAAATTCAGTTAATTTTTAGTGACATTATAATCTCAAACTTCTTACTTGTAGGGAAAATTTTATGCTATATCTTTTTTAGGATGCACTTTGTTTATCTTATGATCATTGATTATTTATTTTATTTCTAATATTAAAACGTCTAGTGAATAATTCAAGGACTTATTGAGAATGTTTCCTTTTTTTTTCTCCAAATTTGAAAAATATAACTAGAAGAATTTTTCAAGGACTCATTTATTGCACAGAAAAAGAATAAAGAAAACAAGCCATTTTTATAACTTTAGTCAATTTAGTCAAATTTGTAACATTAAATACGTTATTTCTTGCATCATATATTTATTTATTTTTACTTATATTGATTAAGCTTAGGTCGTTAGTACAAATTTTATATTGATGAGTTTTGAAAAATAATATATAATTTACATTCAAAATTTATTGAGTGAGGCTATGGTACTTTGCAAAACGCACATCGATCCGTACTATAGATTTATATTTTCGTTTTCAAAATTCAAACAACCAATTTGAACAGTTCAACATGAATTTCATATGAAAATGTACTTGAAGATCAAATTTTACATTTTTTTAATATTTTTTACTATTTTTAAATATAAGCTGAAAATCACTTATTTAAAATTTGTGAACCATCCAAAAGTAGTGATTTTTTAACCTACTTAAAAAATAGTAACAAAATTCTAAAAAAAGTAAATTTCGGTTTTCAGCTACATTTTCATATGGAGATCATATTTAGCGGTTCAGATTGACTGTTTGATAGAATGTTTTTTTCGCTCTTTAACAAAAAGTTTTTTTTTTTTTTTTCTTATTTATGTCATTGAAAAGGAAATGTTTTAAAAGGAACTTTCCGTTATGAAAATAAAACAAATAATAAATATTCAATAATATGAAGAAATAAACACTTATTATTGTTTGGCCATTTGTATACAATTTAGCCCTTTTTATATTAACTAATTCCCTATCTGCTAGAAATAATAATTTTTTTATCTCAACATAAATTAACGAATAAAAGTCTATACTAGCTACGACTTCTCTCACCATTATTTTGAAAAGAACTCCATTGTTAAGTTGTTAAGTTGAGAAAAACATTACAATAATTTTATTCTTAGAATGTTGTTAAAGCATACACAAATTCCCTGAAATTTTTATTTGTACCATATTAAAAAAAAAAAAAACCAAAAAAACCACTTTTTTTTTTAGAATTTCGAAATATGCCATGTCTGCCAAATTAAATGGTGGGCAAAAAAACAAAAGTCCGTTATTTAATAGGGCGGACACCAGATTGGGTTCGCCAAATAAAACGACGGACCTTCTATTTTTTTTTGTTCTTACAGCTAATGATGACTTTTGTTTTTATTCAGCTACATTATATATTTGAAAGGAAAAAAATAAAAACACTACAACACAACTGGACATCAGCGACCGGTATCAGAGACCGGTTCTGTCGCTGGTCTCAGATGCCCATTTTTCTCCAAAAAAAATTAAAAAATTAAAAAAATTTGGCGACCAAACTTTCAGAGACTGGTGCCATGAGTTTCTGCGACCGGTAATCACCGGTCTCTGAAAGTTTTTCACTAAAACCCGCAAAATCGAAATCCTCTCTGATCTGTTCGCGCGCACTTAGGTTTAGACAGAAGGAAAAGAAAAAAAGCAGTTTGTCAAAATCGGCGCAGCCGCCCGACGAAATCAGCGCCGCCGTTCGTCTCTCTGGCTCTCACTCTCGGTTTCTCTCTCTGGCTTTCTCTCTCCGTTTTTTATTTTATTTTTTTTCTTGCTGGTTCTTTGCCCTTTTCTCTTTCTGATCTGACTGGTGCTGTGAATTTTTTTGTATATGGCCAGTACCAGTCGGTACCAGTTCAGACCAGCACCAGTCGGTACCAGTCCAGACCAGCACCAGTCGGTACCAGTCCAGACCAGTACCAGTCGGTACCTTCTGCTGTGCCCTTTTTTTTTCTGACTTTTATGCCTTAATTAGGTCATAAATTAACAACCAATGCTGATTTTTGTGCCTTAATTGGGTTATAAATATCTTAGATCTACATTTATGACTTGTTGCATACATTTTATATTGGGCTCGGCTGAGGAGTAAATAATGGACATAGGGTGTTTTTAATTCCAGAAATAGAGACTTAATGATTAATATATCTAGAACTAATTAGTTTTTTAAAGAAGTATATATTGTTAGAAATATATTTTGAAAACCCAAAATTTTATATAAATAAATACTTATTTTAATATTAATGTTTTTAACTTTATGAATTATGGAGCTATTTGAGAATAAATTATATGATCAAATTTCCATACAAAACTCTTTATACTATTGCCACAAAAGATCGAATTAAATATCTTTTGTATTTGAGCTGTGCATGACCTCTATGCTATGTTGCAAATTGCTTCCGTTACTGATTTAATCAATTGAGTAATTACTTAATTGAAACATATAGATTGCACTAGCAGCTAGCTTAACAATTCCATTCTCTTATTCTTCCTCTTAGCTCTAAAATTCATAAAGTATATTCTCCCACAAATATTTTCTTTATAGAAAACATATTATTCTGCTATCATTGTTGAAAGAAGCTACATCAACCTCTACCACGGTTGCGCCCGCAGGTAGAGGAATACCGGCGTAACTTGCGGCAAGCTTAACCGATTAATCCTGCGCTTAGGACGGGAAGTTGCCTTAGGTCCGCATTTTGCAGCTCCGGGTAATAAAGTTTTAATTATTTTCTTTATTATATTTTTAATATAATTATTATTTATTTTATTGATCAAAATTCAGATTTAAAATTAGTTGGTTAGTTGAATATTTTTCCAACAATCTAAGGCAATAACCCGTAATCTGAATTTGATCAAATTAAAATTCTGAGTTTAATTAGTTTATAATTTGTAGAATTATTCGTGGATCAATTTTAATTTAGTTGATCTATGTTACATTATTTAATACGATTATTAGACAGAAAATAAAACTGATTACACTTCTGTTAAGTGTTTGGATAGTAACTAAAATAAATTCAGAAATCTGAATTTTAAACCTCTAATTTAAATTCTTTTAATTAGAATGTTAGTTAGAAATAAATTTATTTGAATGTATATTATATGTTAATATATAGTTATATTTTGTAGACTCCAGTTTCTTAAAGAAATTGGATCTACAATAAAAAAAAAATTATAAAAATACTGCCGAAAATTTTAAAGTTAATATGCTGATCCAATCAAACTATATAGAAAAAATAAATTGAAACCTTTTTCAGATACCCTCAAATTTGATTATATATTAATTCTCAATTATTTTCATCCTCGAATTTGATTCATTCTATATGATCAATTAAACTCCTAACCGAGCTCAGTTATTGTTATCTATTTTCATGTATTGTTTTATTGAATTTTAATTAGTAGTCAGTGTTATTACTGGAATAGATATAAAACTGTAGATTAATATTTAACAAACTTCCAAATTACGTAATAAATATTTTCTTTAGAAGTTATAAGTTTATTTTAAATTTCATCAATTTCCAAATATATTTATTAGAAATAATAATAACAAAAAGTTATTTTATATTTCATCAATGTTATCTCATTTTATAATAATAAACGTTTGTGTTATTTTATTCGAATTGAATTTTAGTGATCAAGGTTTGATTTCTTACAAACTTTATAAGTTAGATCATATTGAATAATTGTTCACAAAACTATTAAAAAAAAATCTCAAAGTTCTTAAGAAATATTTTAAGTCTGATTTTTTTTTTTTACTCTAAAATCAAGTAATTAGATTTACAAATTATTTTCTAAAAAAGAAGAATAAAATACATAAAATATTTAGTAATGGACTTCTTTGTAAGAAAAAATAAATTTTGGACTATCGGCAAATAAATCTCTAAAGTCATCGGTGAAATTTTACCATTAAAAAAATAATTAATGAAGAAACATTAACTGTGAGCAATGCTTTATCATTACTCTTGTATTTTATAACCGATTAATATAATTAATTATTATAAATAGGAAAACTGAAAAAACCTTAATTAATAATCTTATAATTGCCTATGTAATTAATTTAATTAACCACCTTGATTACCTCTTTAATAAGCAGAGAAAAAAAAAACTGTTCAGCGTTTATTTCTTAAATTAACACATCGAATTAGTGTTAGTTTCTTGTAATTAAAAAAAAAATACATATATATATAGGAGTCAACAGAGTGGTACAACCTATCTAATAAATATTAATATTAATATTGATAATTGTCCTCATCTATGTCATCGTAATTAATGCCATACAATTAGGAGAAATATTGCATTTAATATCGTGGAGGCTGTGACTTGAGAAGTCATTTACAAGAGTATAGTGTAATTTGAATATATACATTATTTAAAATAAGTAAAAAGCTACAACGGGCTAATATGATTTTTTTTATAACTGCCTCTTTTAATTCTATTTTTTAAACACCATGATTATATCTTTAATGTTCTTAATTATTTTTAATGATGGGGAAACCTGACCAAGAATGTTAAGCAGTGTAGATTCTTAAAATACATCTCACTTGTCCAATCAGAAAATGCAATATTGTTAGTTTTCGTATCTAATCAAATATTAAATTGATTTTAGATATCAATAATTTGATTTTAAGGGAAATTAAAATCTGATTTCTAAATGGATATTCTACATTAATCAATTAAACTTGACTTTGAAGTTTCTATTCGGTCAATTTATAATTTTATAACTGAATTTACATTTGCAATTGAGGCATTATGTCTTATGGTTATAGTAACCAGACTATACATTTATGTTGACATATTTTGTTCTTGAATAACTATACAAAACAATCTAGACAAATAAAATATTCGAGAAAAACTGAAATTTCTAATTCAGAAATAATTTCATTGCATGGTTACGCAATTAATTATTAAGAATTTTACCATTTTTCAGATTCCAAAACAAATTTACAAAAATAATAAATTAATTTATCCATAGCATGTCGCATTTGATTAAATAAATGAATTCAGAGAATATCATATTACAAAGTTATGTAATATATTATTATCAGTTATAATTGTCAACATTTAATGACAACTTAATATTGTAGGATTCCAATTTTATAGATATAATAATAACCCAAAAGTATTTAATATTTTATTGTTAGATGAGATAATTAAATGTATATTGTTTAAAATATCTCTGAATATAAAGAAGAAGAAGAGAATTGTGGGGGTATTAGAAAAATAATAATTGAAATAATTATGATCAATTTTATTGATTGAGGTACATTTTAATCTTAATCATGATGACTAATGTTATATTAAGAAATAATTAAATACGTTGTAAATCTTATTATTTGATATATAACAGAATAATATGAGGGTTCAAATGTTTATTAATAATCCTACCCTAAGTCATATGTGGTATGAAATTTTAAATGCACAAATTAACTTTTAATTACACAATGTTGATTATGAGTTTCATAAAATGATAGAATGATTTTTATTATGTTATATATTGTAAATTGTGGGGATTAAATTGTTTATAGAGATATTAAATTAATCCTAAGATATGTATGACATAAATATTGAATATATGTCTTTAATTTTATATGAGAAATCATGATAAGTTTAATAAGAAAGTGAAATGTGGGGGTGTAAAATAAAATATACTCATTTAACTGATCATGATAACTAATATATATTTGATTATGGTTATGGCTAATATGTATTAAATGAGATTACAATATAGTTTTCTTGTATGTAGAAAAAAAATGTGAGAATTTAAATTATCATACATGAGATGATAAAATTGATTGAGTTATACTATTCTGAATACTTTGATTATATTAGAATGCATGATTTTGACATTCTATTAAAAACGCTATTGTTGTTAGCTTATATATTTTATTCAAAAATATATGTGATTGATTTTATGTCACATGATGTTACAGATAACTACTTTATAAAATTAATGACATGTTTTTGAAAGCATTTTACTCATAAAAAAAATTGGTGAATATTATTTTGCAAGTTTCTTTGAAAAAAATATATATATATATTACTTGCATGCTCAAGCAACAAATAAATGATAATTCATTGACATGAAAATGTTGCTGATGGACTAAAATTAAAGCCTTATGTAAATATTGATGATGAACAAAATCTTACCGATTGTTATACAAAAGGCTTAAATATAGGACGAAAGTCCTAGAGTCATCGAGGGGGATGGGCTTTAGCCTAATGGGCTAATCTGGTGTGGGAACCCAACCTCTGTGATGGGCGATCCCCTGAAGGGGGTTCAATGGGTAAGAACAAGCAGATAGGTTGGCCAAGGAGCACAAGAATATTTTAGATATGGAACTTTTGTTCCAAACCCATCCCCATGGTGACCAGTGCTCCTGTGTAGTGTAATAAGATGAGTATCCCAAGTCGGTAATTCGCGAGATGTGACTCTACACACATCCCAGAGGGAACTCTTCTATATGAGAATGACCATATATTAAAGGCCGCGGCTACTGTGTTTAGGCAACCCGTAGAATATTCTCATAAAAAAATCAAGTTAATGTGCATGGCCTTAAACGCAGAACCCGCGATGTAGTTTTCTGTACTGTGTGTGTAATAATGTAAGTTCCGATCAAAGGAATCATTGTTCAAGACCTAGTTGACTCCGATCTCCTCGGACTGAAATTATTGACACTAAGCGAGATCATAACATCTTGCCCAATGCACAGTATAAACAATGGTAGCAGAAATATTTATAAGTTTTATTTAAATTTTGTTTTATATATAAAATTAAATTTTGAGTTTTGTGGGGGATTGTTAGAAATATATTTTGAAAACCCAAAATTTTATATAAATAAATACTTATTTTAATATTAATGTTTTTAACTTTATGAATTATGGAGCTATTTGAGAATAAATTATATGATCAAATTTCCATACAAAACTCTTTATACTATTGCCACAAAAGATCGAATTAAATATCTTTTGTATTTGAGCTGTGCATGTCACACCCCGTGGCCATAAATAGTGACAGAGCCCCTCCGTAAGCATACAACTTCATGTATGCTTACAAGGCAATTTAAAATATACTCTTCATATCACAATAATATACATAAAATAGATATAGATATAATAGTCCAAGTACAAACTATCTGGTAAAAGTATAACATACAAAAGGTATCTCATAAGGATACCAACCGTAAGGTATGACATAGGGTGCTATATCACAAAATAAAATATGCCCCTCTAGTCAAATAACCAAAATATCTACTAAGGTACTATGGTGACATATATCAAGGCCTACTACTCGCGTGCCTCTCCAGGATCAATTGCATCAAAACCTGTAAAAATAACCCAAAGGGTGGGGGTGAGAATATAATTCTCAGTGCGAAATTGGCCACAATCGAGTTATTGGACTTGCAATCAGACTCCATGTTCAAAAATAAAATCCACACAAAAGCACATTAGCCATTCTATAACAATATATAAGTATATGCATATGCTCGACAACAAATAATCAAATGAAGTACAATTTACGGAATTTCCAAGGTGAAGTTCAAACAAGCACATATTTGGCCTAAGTTATTTTAGTATGGCTGGTAGCGCTTACAGATGTTCCACCGAGCTGGACCCTTTATCAAACCCTCATCTGTAGGGTTACAGGCACCTACAGATGTTCCACCAAGCTGGACCCTTTATCTGACACCCATCTGAAGTGCTTTGGCTTAACCATTTACTAAGGTCTGGTTCCAAGTCATATAAAGAAAATTCACTTGAAATAATTCGAAATGCCGTAATATTCAATTGACCATCCAAATACATTACCACGTAGGGTAATGCCTCCGAGCCATAGACGTTACACACAAGTCATCCACAATCATAATCAATCACACACATATAGTCACCCACCCCTCGTCCCAACCGGTACTGGGACATAGTGAGGGCCATTCACCTAAGGCCAATAGGTTCCTGGGATCAAAGTCTGCTCGCCCAGCGGGTCAGACTTTGCAAATTCATTAAGGTCTGCTCGCCCAGCGGGTCAGACGTTACACATTCATTCACATAATTTCATAATCATCAATTTGTGGTGACTTCCAATCATAAACAAATCATAAGAGAACAATCAAGATGACAACCATACGAATATGCAAATCAACCATGTCACACAATTTGGTTTTAACCAAATTGAGTTATGCAAACAGTTCACACAATTCCAATTATGCAACAATCAAACATGCAATCCGTCCAAAAATGCAACAATCAAACATACAACATGTCAATCGAGAAAGAATTTAATTTCTGAAAATGAAACATCAAACAAGTCCAAGAACCCCGCACCTGATTATGAAAAGCGTATCGCGCCCCTATGGTTCGGACGTCTCGAAAGGTTCCGCAACCTCTTGCTCAACCGAGCCTACACCTATTTCAATCATACATAATTGATTTAATCTTTGTTTGACAATTGATACGCCTACTTGGGTTTTATTAGTTTATTTAGGATTTTCTTACCATAACTCCTATAGATTCACACAACCTATAACTTAGTTTGTAGAACCGTACACATTTGATCAATATATTCTGAAAAATACTGGTACAGAAGCTGCTGGTACGCCAGTTCGGACGACTATTTCTCAACATTTTTCCACATATGATACTCTCAAAATTTTACATAACCTTGTCATATATGTTTACTAGCATCTCAGAAAATTTCAAGTGAAAATAAGCAGTCTAGCCCCTGGTTTTAAATATTTTTCTCCAGCAGTCCGAAATTTTCCAGATTTTTGGTTTCCCCCAATTACACAAACCCTAGATTAACCAAAACCAAAATAAATTCCAGATTTTAAAAGAGAAAGAGAAATTTACCAACCAACTCCTTATTTATTTGATTAGATTAGATTAATCACAACCCTTCTCTAATTTTCAGATTTGAGATTAACCCTAGGTAGAAAATCAAGGTTTAGCACAAATTGACAAGGGAATCACCAAACGAACAATGTAGAAGTTCAATGGAGATGGATTACTCACAATTTATACAAAAATTTCAGATTTTAGCAAAACCCTAAGCATTGGAGATAAATTTCGGATTTGAGAAAAGAGGAGATAAAAAGGAGTACCAATGGCTATTATGGAGAGATAATCAAGCTTTTGCACTTCTTTCTTCAAGATTTTCAAGTTGTTGGGTGGATTTTCAAGGGAGAGGAGAGGATCTCCCTCTCTTTTTCTTTCTTTCGGAGGACCACAAAGGAGGAGAAGCAACACAGTGAAGGGACGGAGGGAGAGAGAGAGAAAGAGACTCAAAATATTTAATCTTACTTGTTCTTTTAGAGATGAAAACGTTGGTAACGTTTTTCAAAACGTTACAACGTTTTATGCTTGTGAAAATACTGAGAAACGAACTGCCTAAAATGCCGAAATTATTGAAAACGTTACAACTTTTTACAAAACGTTATAACGTTTTAATTCTCTTCAAAATTCCAATCTGGCTGTTTTGAGTCGGTAAATTTCCAGTGAAGACCGTTGTGTAACGTTTGACAAAACGTTATAACGTTTTAGAAAGAAGAGTTCACAGAAATTCAAAAACGTTATAACGTTTTCTAAAACGTTGGAAACGTTTTTGATCACTTTCTGGATTTTTTTTTTTTTTTTTTTTTTTACGTAACAGTGCATGACCTCTATGCTATGTTGCAAATTGCTTAATTCCGTTACTGATTTAATCAATTGAGTAATTACTTAATTGAAACATATAGATTGCACTAGCAGCTAGCTTTACAAGCCATTAAATTATTTTGTCCGTTTGAATTTCAATCATCAATTCCAATATTCATTTTCTGTAAAATATTCAAACGATAATATATATAATTTAATGTCTTGAATGCACATATTTGCCTATAAATAACACATGGCATTTGGAGAGTAAATCATCTATCAATCCAATAATCATCCAACAATTTCATTCTCTTATTCTTCCTCTTAGCTCTATAATTCATAAAGTATATTCTCCCACAAATATTTTCTTTATAGAAAACATATTATTCTGCTATCATTGTTGAAAGAAGCTACATCAACCTCTACCACGGTTGCGCCCGCAGGTAGAGGAATACCGGCGTAACTTGGGGCAAGCTTAACCGATTAATCCTGCGCTTAGGACGGGAAGTTGCCTTAGGTCCGCATTTTGCAGCTCCGGATAATAAAGTTTTAATTATTTTCTTTATTATATTTTTAATATAATTATTATTTATTTTATTGATCAAAATTCAGATTTAAAATTAGTTGGTTAGTTAGAATATTTTTCCAACATATATATGCTACACATCCATGAAAAAATAATTTCAAGTTAGGGATGCATAAGTTTTTTTCTTTTCTCCTTGTTTGCCACTGTCTGTTGATTTGCTACACAAGGAGCCGAATTGTACTGCACAATATATATATGCTACACTGTCTGTTACACTGTCTGTTGATTTGCTATATATACTTGAAAAAAACAAGGAGCCGAATTGTACTGCACAATATAATGTAATTAACTAACGAATTACACCAATCTAAGGTAATTTGGGCATTGTATATTGAAGGTTGAAAATGCTCCAATTCCACAATAATCTTTGCCAGTAGAAGCAAATTGATTAAGTTTGTGGTCTTATTGTACAATTTGATCACACTCAATCTATGGTTATTAATTTTCATATAATAATAAAGTGGTTGTTATGTTTTAACAGGATAGAGAAGCTGGGGATGATCCTGACATTGAAGATGTTTTGAGAGCCTGCTGTACTTAAGAAGTGTATGCATTTAGCTGTATAGTTTTTATATTTTAAATAGTTACATACATGGTTTGTTGAGAGTTTGTTCTTAGAGTAAGTGATGTTGAAATTTGTTAAAAGACTTTGTATTTAAAGTTGGTTGTAAATAGATTTAATGTGTGATGTTTATATTTAAAAGAAAGACTTTGTATAAAGTTTCTTGATTTTGTATTTAAATTTGTTAAAATTAAAACTTTGTAAATAAATCCAATATTTGAGTATCAGCAAAAAATAATTATCAGCAAAAATGTACTATCAGTGACCGTTTTTAAAGTATCAGAGACCGTTATTTTGGTCGCAGATACCCGTTTTTCTGACGTCAGTAAAAAATCAGCGACCAAAAAAAATCGGTCACAAAAAAATTATCAGCGACCGGATGACGTCATTCAGAGACTGGTGACGTCATCTGGTGGGTATCAGCGACGATGGTTTCAGCGATCGGGGCATCAGCGACCAGAAATGGGTTTCAGCGACCGGCGCCACTATCAGAGACCGGAATTCCGGTCTCTGATAGTGGATTCTGTTGTAGTGAAAGTAATGATTAATTTTATATTAAAGTATAATTTTTATATTAAAAATGGCTTCAAAACTAAAAAAAATATAGAAGGTCTGCTATTTAAGATGGAAGATTCACATACTGTGTCCACAATTTTCAGAAAAGTGACACTTTTTGAAATTCTTAGAAAATTGCAGACATGACACTTTTCGAAATTCTTAGAAAAAATAATTTATTATTTATTATTTTTTCAGTATAGTATAAATACAAATTTCGGTACAAATTCCACACCTGCTGAAGAAACGAAAAATTGCAATAAAAACATAACATGTGCGGCGAATTCACACTTAGTGAATGTGATCAATTGATGGAAATTTTCAAACGTATTCTTAAAAAAAAAAAAAAATCCAAAAGACCATTGTTTTTTTGGAAAACTAAAAAAAAATAAAGAACAATTAATAATTTGAAGATGTTAGAATAAACATTAAAGAAAATAGAAAAAACATTTTATAATTTAGATGTACTAGAAGGTCTCTGAAATATTTTACAAACAAGATTTTTTCTGGTTATAAAAAAATTAAACTATTTATTGGTGTGTTACTAGAAAAAAATAAAAAATACTTTGAATCTGAATTATTGATTCCGATTTAAAAGTCACTTCTAGTAAATAAAGAAATTATCATGATCCTTCTAGTACATTCAATTCTAAGTACTCCATCTATTTTGAGAAAAAAATCTTGACCATCATTACAAAAGTCAAATCAAATATTTTTTTTTCAAAAATAGATAGAGTATCACCACATCTATTTTGAAACATGTCAATTGGGATGGTTAATTTAGATCATTTTAAGTAAATTCAAAGATCGACTTATTTCATCTTAATCTGACTCTAGTTGACAGAAAATTTAAGTCTTTATTCTACTGTTTAGTTAAATAATAATATTTAGGAAACAAACATGACCCTAATAAATAAAAAAGAGTGAGTTTATGGCACAATGCATATCACGGGTTGATCCGTAATACGTATCAATTTTTTCATTATTTAAATCTTAGTGGTCGATCTGAACTGTTCAACATGATTATCATATAAATATGTACTTACATACCAAATTTTATATTTTTTAGAATTTTTTTTACTATTTTTTAAGATAGGTAGAAAATCACTTGATTTGAAAATTCTAGACCATCCAAAAATAGTGATTTTCTACCTATCTTAAAACATAGTAAAATGATTCTAAAAACTATAAAATTTGGGATGCAAGTACATATTCATATGAAAATTATTTTGAACAGTTCATATCAACCATTAGAATTTAAAAATGAAAATATTAATCTGTATTACGGATTAAATCGTGATGTGAATAGTAACATTGACTTACTCATTATTTAGAAGCTTTATTTAAATGACCGACTATTTTAATATTCTTTGTTTCTTTCAAAGAAAATAGAAAGTCAATGCAGTTGGAGCTTTCAGTCTGTTGTCCTCAATTTAAAAGTACTACTTGTGCTCTCTCATTTCTCCTCTGTTCAAGCATCAATCAATGTGTCTCCTTCCTCTGCTTTTGCTCCTAATTCTCTTGTGCCATGGCCTTGCTAAGCCCGGTTCCCCGAAATTCACCTCAATATTTAGCTTTGGCAACTCTCTTGCCGACACCGGCAACGTGGTTATTCTTGCAACCCCTGTTTTGAAAGACATATGGATTGTGATGCCCCCTTACGGAGAGACCTTCTTTCACCACCCCACTGGCCGGTTATCCGATGGAAGATTAATCCTCGATTTCTTAGGTAATATGTTATGTTTAATAATTCCATTGCGGTGTCAACATATTGTGTTCATAGAATTTTGTTACAATCCAAAATTGGTTACTGAATTACTGATGATCATTATTCAATTATTTTGACAGTACAGGAAAACTGAATTCATATGTTTTGTTTTAACAGTATTTAGTTATTTATTAAGTGCTCATTACTATACCTTTTTATATGTGAATTATGAAATAGCTGAAGAGTTTGATCTACCTTTTGTCCCACCCTATTTGGCGCATAATGCAAGCTTTGAACAAGGAGCAAACTTTGCTGTTGCCGGTGCCACGGCATTGGATTTTGATTTCTTTGTGAAGAACAACCTCTCAAGTTCAATCATGTTCAACAGTTCCCTCAGTGTACAGCTTGGATGGTTTTCTGAGTTGAAGCCTTCCCTCTGCAAGTTCTCTGAAGGTTCCTCTGCAAATTTTATTTACAATAACAAATAGCACTTATATTATTAATTTAAACTTCTCCATTGTTATTATAGAATGCCAGGAGTACTTTAGTAAGTCATTATTTATCGTTGGAGAATTTGGAGCGAACGATTATACGATTATGAGATTAGGAGGCAAAAGTCTTGAGCAAGTGCATGGTTATGTGCCTATGGTCATTAAAACAATTTCTGCTGCAACTGAGGTACATTTATTTTAACATTATTTTAGTGCTGAAACACTTCATATTGGTACATTTATAATCTGATCTTTTCCTAGATGCCTACGTATTTACAAGGTTAAAGACGAAATGCTCTGAGTAGTTTTTATTTACACTTCAAGAACTCTTGAGGGAAACAAAAATCGTTGGTTGCCACTACCAATCATTAAAAAAAAAAAAAGGCATACCGCAACAAGAAAACCATTCGTAACTTATTAATCATCAGGATGAACCTCAGAATAGTGTTATCCTCCAAATCATGATAAATATTGAGCCAGAAAACAAACAACTAATAGTAAGTTTCTTCATAGAGTCTAATTAAAGAAGGAGCCAAAACAATTATTATACCGGGCCTATGGGCAGACGGGTGCACCCCTGCAAATCTAGCACAAAACACTAGTAGACCTATGGAGGATTACGAGCCCGAAACAGGGTGCCTTAAGGACTTGAATTATCTATCGAGGCACCACAATGAAGAACTCTTAAAGGCGATAAAACAACTACAACACAAGTATTCACATGTCAAGCTTATCTATGCGAGCTATTATCGCCCCATTATAGATTTCGTCAGGATGCCAGACCGCTTCGGTAAGCTTCCCTTCCTTGTACAAGATAGAGATTAATTAACCGATGATAAGATCTCAAATATTAGACAGTTAAGGTTCATTATTTAGTATTCTTAACACTCATCACATTATGTGTAATATGGAAAACTATTTACCAAATCATCTGGGTGGAAGAATATTAATAGGAGAAATTAATTTAAAAATATGCCAAATGGATCAAGTGATATTTATAGTGCTCGTACCATTATAAAAATGAATTGATCTACAAGCTTTAACCTTGTTAGAAATCAAAGGTTTTATTGTTCTACGTTCATAGAAAATTTAAATAAAAAAATGCCAGGGCATGGTATTGATATGCACAGTGTACTGGACCAGACATGATGCCTTTTTCTCTACTTGACCAAATTATTATTGTAGTATTCATAAAACTTGTTTCAGAAAAAAGTCCAAATCAAGGATTATTAGGTGGCATTGCACACATGAATTTACATTTCAATGTCACAATTAAGCCCAAACAAATGCTGCAGGAACCCCTAATTGATACAGAATGAAATAAAGTAAAATCATTCAAGGAAAAAAATTAAAGATGATATCCCACTGACTGATATTATTTCTCACATTCTCACCTATACCACTTCTACTATTGCAGGATTTATTGATACCCCTCTAAAAGCTTGCTGTGGAAATGCAACTAACCAGTACAACTTCGACCAAGCCGAATTATGCGGCATGCCAGGTGTTGGTTCATGTGAAAATCCAATGGAATATGTTAATTGGGATGGTGTTCACTTAACTGAGGCTGCTTATCACCGCATCTCTGAAGGATGGCTCAGAGGCCCTTATGCTGAACCACCAATACTCAGCATCGGCAATTAGAGGATTTCTAGATACATTATTGCAAGAAGACAAATTTTATACACTTGTTCTTCGGTTAAAAATAAAAGAGGCAATGTGAATGCAAAAGGAAATGGAAGCAAAAAAAGAATGCAAATTTTAAAATTCTGTGGGGGACTTGATTGCTTTCAATTGAAGAATAAATTCAGATATTATTTGGTTTAACATCATTTAAATATACACTTTTCACAGTGATTATACTCATGCAAACCAGATAAATCAGCATGTATTCTTACTGTTGTAATTGTTGGATCATATATCCAACAGAGCATATATGTAATATGATTATGGATTGTATACTGTCATATATGATTGTCACAATTAAGTGTTGTAATATGAAATTAAGATATTAGACAATCTATGCATTCAATAGAGTGTGGTTCATACATGTGTAGAACAATTTAGTCAAATATCAAATTATTGATGAACTGATTCTGAAATTTGTAATTCAGAAAACTACCGTTTTAGAGAATTGTGTGGACCACATGGATATCAATGCGGTTAGATGGATTTTGACATTACAGCATGAATTTTGATGCAAATGCACAAAATATCTTTTCAAATTGGCAGATAACTAGAAATGTTGCTATATATAAGGATTGGTTCCCAAAGTACAAGAAAATATAGAAAAGTACATAAACTGAACATATATTTTTCTCTTTAGAAAAATACAGAAGAGAAATTCATTAGAAAATTTGGAGATGATTTCTCAAGGTTCATATATATCTTGTTGTCTTGGAAGACCTATTCTATGATTTGGAGATGATTTCTTGCCATTGAAGACTTGTCTTGTGCTCACGAAGACAGCTGTTGCTCTACCAATGACTTTGGATATTCCATGACAAACGGTATAAAATTAGGTATTGTATTCGATTGAGCTCTCATTTTGACCAGCAACACAATAAAACAGAGAAAGAAACGTCAGAAAATGTCTTTCCCAAACTCGAAAGATAGTGTCAAAATTCATATAAAATCGAAGATAGTTCAAATAAAGTTAATTTCTTCTTTAAAATCCGTTTACCTTATGAGTGATGCGTTTAAATACAAAAAATTAAAATTTTTGAATTAATTTAATAGAAAGTCAAGCTGTTAAAACTAAAATATTTATAATTTAATTTTAATACATTCATATTTTTAATATTTTTTGAACACTTGACTCTATAGTTCTACTTGACTACTATTGCCTCTTAAACACATTAATTTTTGAACTAATAATACTTGCTGAGGAAATTTCGACCTATTATTTTACTCATTGATTTTGTCTACCTTTACAAAACATCCAAGCACTTTTGATGAGCTACACCGACGCACTCTGTTTTCGCTTTAAACAAATAACTTTGTTTGTTGGTAAATTTTTGTGTTGAAATAAAGAGTTTCGATTAATTTTCTATTTTACATCCTCATAATGGTGTCCAATCAAATCTACGGTATACATATGCTAAACTTTGACCCCTTCAAGATCTTACATGCTCAGATCTATTTGTACAAGTCTTTGTTTATTATTTTATTTTCCTCCTCCCTTCAGAACTGCGCAT
Source organism: Carex arenaria (assembly GCA_964058825.1). Lineage (NCBI taxonomy): Eukaryota > Viridiplantae > Streptophyta > Magnoliopsida > Poales > Cyperaceae > Carex > Carex arenaria. Next base: position 355,665 of record CAXKVW010000360.1, on the reverse strand, counting down.
GTATTGCAATGGTTATATGAATACAAGATTTGAAGTCGATATTTCAATATTCATTAATTCATTACATCAACAATGAAGCTAGCGCTCCTAGTCGGATTGTCTATATTATGTTTTAGCCATGGCAAAACACACATAACATCAATTTTTAGCTTCGGCAACTCATATGCCGATACAGGAAACCGATTTATTCTAGGGTTACGGGATCCGACACTTGGGCCAGTCTTGCCAAGTTACCAACCTTATGGTATGACCTTCTTTCATCATCCCACTGGCCGCTACTCTGATGGGAGATTGACACTGGATTTCATTGGTAAGAGTACCTTTTAGATAATTCATGCAGTGCAAGAAAAAAATCTTTTAACAAATCAAAGGGGAAGTTGTACTCCAAAAGCGTTTAGAATCTTTTATCTAATGTAGAATTATTTGCTTTTCCCATTTTTTTATTTCTTATAAGTACAACCCCTACCACACCAGAAAAAAAAAAAAAAAAAAATCTTGATTTACTGGTAAGATAAGACTGGCATGGAAAGTTGTAATTTGTAAAGCAGGTATGTTTTTATATATATTTAAGTTATCGATGTTAGGGGAAAAAGGATCGAGACTTTATATCCTCTGCAGTAACTCACTGCAATCGACAGCATCAGAACCGTCTGTGAGCATCTCAAAACAGCTAACTGTCTATGAATATTCTTGTGGGTGTAATTGAACAGAAGGGATCCTTTGGTGGAATTTCTTCATCCAGTGAGTTGCCTCGGATGATATGGAGTTGATGGATCCTAGGGAAAAAGTGGGGGAAACAAGGGACATTTAACACTTTATGGATATAAGAATGTTGTGCAATCCCAACAATTGGCAATCATTTATGAAAAGCTATTAATCACAAGAAGAAATGCTCAATACTTTGACGGATTCCATTATATATATATTTTTTATTTATATGTTTCTTTCTTTCTGTTCCATCTGTGCAGCTTTACATTCCATGAACTTTTTACATTTCAACAGGAAGGAGATAATATTTAACTGAAATACCCAAAATAATTGTATTTTCCTCCACACTTGTTATTAATGTTATTTCTTTTAATTGAATACAATTAATGATTTTGGACAGTATAAGTAAATGAGAGATAGATGTTAAGGCTAGATATTAATATTATTTTTTCTAATTAAGCAGCCCAAGAATTTGATCTACCGTTTCTACCACCATACTTGGGTCACAATGGAAGCTTCCAGCATGGCATGAACTTTGCGGTTGCCGGTGCAACGGGATTAGACTATTCCTTCTTTGTGGAAAAAAATGTTTCATCTCCTATTCTTTTAAATACAACGCTAAATGTTCAACTTGGATGGTTCCTGGAGTTGAAGCCTTCACTTTGCTCTTCATTTGACAGTATTCATCTCTGTTTTAAAATTGCATCATGGGGATTTAATTCATAGCATGGTGACATATGGTACTCTTTAAATGACATGTTGCCGATGTGACATTTGGATCAGTGATGATGCAATGCAACGCCATAATATATAATTGGTGGAATTTATTAAATAGTTACCAAGTACAATATATAGTTCGGTCAATTGTCCTAACAAAAAAATTAAGGGTCTAATTCCAATTTAACCAAGTGGAATTATGCATTTAATTAGGGTTAGGGTCAAGACCCGTAAGCACACTTTCATAATTTATTTTAACAAATTAGTCATTCAATTTATGTTTAGGTTGCAGGAAATTCTTTCGTAAGTCGCTCTTCATTGTTGGAGAATTTGGTATAAACGACTTTTCGTTTACCATTTTTGGTGGGAAGACCTTGGCTGAAGTTAAAAGCTATATTCCATCTCTTGTTAAAGTCATTACAAAGGCAATTGAGGTTAAAATTTGAATTATCTTAGTTTACTCATAATTAGAAATTTAGAATATACTCTCTTTTTTTTTAATCTTATTTCTATTTTCTCTGGTACCACCTTTAAATATTGAATTCTTGTAGAGACTAATCTGCAAAGGGGCATTGACTATAGTGGTACCGGAGAATGGGCCATATGGGTGCTTACCAGTGATTCTGTAGTTGTACCAGAGCAAAAATAAAACAGATTATGACCCTCACACCGGGTGCCTGAGGAAATTCAATATATTGTCACTGTATCAAAATAAGCTCCTGCATAAAGCTGTCAATCGGCTTAGGTTGAAATACCCAAAAGTGAAACTCATCAATTCAGAGTATTATCGTCCCATAACTGAATTCCTCAAATCTCCAAAGCACTTTGGTATGTTATCTTTCACCATTGATGTTATAGGATTTTACCTATTACTATAGGTGTTGGTACAAATAAAAAAAAAATTCAGAGATTGAAGCATATTGATACAGAAACTTTTGGGTAGCAAAGTTTCTGTTTCCTGATTTATTTATTTGAAATTAAAAAGGATGAGTATGAAGTTATTTCCTTAATTCTCATTATTTATCATTCATTATACTGTAGGATTCATAGACACACCACTACGAGTATGTTGCGGAGTAGGAGGTACGTATAACTTCAACATAAGCCAGGGATGCGGCATGCCGGGTGTAAACGCTTGTCAGAATCCATCAGCCTATCTCAATTGGGACGGGGCCCACTTAACAGAAGCTGCTGCTCGCTACATCGCCCACGGTTGGCTCAGAGGTCCTTATGCTGATCCACCTATTTTAACTGCTATGCACAACTGAATTACCTAAACCATTGTGGCAAGAAAATAAGTTACCAAAGAACACCCTGGTTAATTATGATAATCAAAATTGGATGCATTTGTGCTAAACATCTATTGCTGTTAATATTTTACCTTTCTGATTCCTTGGATCTTTGCTTAGTTGAATTAGGCCAAGATGACATGTGAACTCAGTAATTTCTCTTTTTTTATTCAAAATATGTGGTAAATGCAGAAGGATCCAAAGCTTCTATATTCATAATTTATTACCATTGACCAGCACAAAAGCTATATGCCTTGCAATAAATTATACATGATCTTATCACTTTCTGAATCTATATCACTTCTGGCACAAAAACTACATATGATGCAAATTTCTAATTATTTTCTAACCATTTCATCTTGGGAATCAACCTTTGGTCTAGTGGTAAAGGCACATAATCTCTATGTGGGAGATCATGAGTTCAAAATCCAAATGGAAGAAATCATTTGTTTCTATATATATTCCTGGCTTTTAATGCAGAGCACAATTAATATTTTCATCCATTTAATTCGTTTGACTACATATATTTATAAAACACCGAGACTGACTCAACTTTCCCAAAGTCAAACAATGATTAGCAGAGCTGGATTATCAAATTCGATTAACGTCTGATCTGTATCTATATCTGTACATTTCTAATTTAAAAATGGATATAAATATGGTTTGACTATTATCGGTAGGTATGTCATATATTTTTCCTCCTAGAACATATGCTTGTATATCTCTATAACAATTTCCATGCAGTAAATTGTGTTGTTTTTATTATAAAAGTTGGTAGTGCTACGATTTTTTCATGATAAAAAATAACATAATCATTGTTAAAATTTAACGGAAAAGTTTTTCAGAAGGGTAAAATAGTCATAAAAGTATAACAGCAAATTCTTGTTCTCTTTTCTCTCTTTCCCGAAAATATTCCCACCTCCGCCTCATTTACAAGTGCCGCGGCTACTTCCACTGAAAAATCCCTCCATAGCACCAATGCCTCGCTGCTCTGTCAAGGGCCTCCAGAAGAAGCGAAATCTCCAGTTGCTCAAATTGAGATTTGAATATTCTGACTAGAACACAAATTGGAATTTGACGGAATTTTAGGAAGAATTGGAATATAGTCACCTCATATGTTTGAGGTAGCTGGGGCTCTGATCGATCAGAGAATTCAGATTAGAGTCGTCGTCGGATCAAGTGTGCATAAATTTTGATGCAGATTGGACGGCTTCAACCAGGCATCAGACCCCCACCACCACCACCACCACTCCCCTTAACTCAGATGCTAATATGAATTTTTGTTATTCTTGTTTAATTTCTTCACCTTCTTTCTGTTACAAATAATTTTTGTTATTCCTGTTAACTTTTGTATCGAAATTCAAATTTGACCCGCACAACCATTAAATAATATAATATAAATGATATTTATAGTAAAATATTATATAATTATTTGGAATGCTCAGGTACTGTCACACCCCCGATCTCGGAGGTGCGACAGACCTACCGCGTCTGTTTTCCATTTCAATTCACATAACACAAGGCATGGATCTTTTTATGCATTGCCAATAGCATCCATTATTTTTATCACATCCCAATTAATTTACAATAATTATCTGACCATTTATAGTGGATGATGCTAGATGAATTTTCTGCACCATGTCAGATAAAATAATCCCAAATCCCACATCTTTAGGTGACCCTGCTGTCAATTACAATCCCAAAAGAGTTTCTCAATCTTCGTCTAATAAACCTGTGACCCACAAGGGGAAACGAGTGAGAAATAATAAATTATTTCTCAGTGCTGATTGCCACTCAGATTATTGGATTCGAAGGAAATCCATATTCAGAATGAAATCACCGCACGAGAAATTAACAGTTCATTTTAAAATGACGAATGCAAATGCTCAATATCAGTATCCAATCGAACAACAACAATTTCATAGACAAATCAGAACTCAATGAATCTTATCGGAATAAATGGTTTGGGTCTAAATCTTTTAAACCCTAAAGTCTGGTAACGCTTGGTTTCTTACCTTTACAATTTCTAGTCTGGTAACACTGATAGATACCTTAACAAGTATCCATCGTGTTAGGGCTTATACTGTTCTATCAATCCTGACAATTTGTAAATGGAAACAAATATAGAATCAATATCTCAATGGCGTCAGTATCAGAAAGAAAATCGATGATAAAACAGTTCTAACTATCCTGACAATCGATTAGCAGAAACAATACGAAATCAATATCACAATACTGTCATTATCGGAAAGAAAATCATTGATAAGACAGTTACCACAGTTCATTAGTCTTACAGTCACAATTCATATTTATTCAATATCCCCTACCCAACCGGTACTGGGTTCAGTTGGGGCCATTCACCATATGCGCATAAGGGTCCTGGAGTAAAGTCTAGTAGCTAGCTGGACTTTACGATATCTTAATCCTTTTTCTCCACTATATGGAGGTTCAAGGATTATAGTGTTTAATATTCAATCAATTCAGTCACTGTGGTCTCAATCAATCATTTGAAATAAGAATCAGTCAATCGATAAACAATATCAACATGACAGTCAACAGACTCACCTGTAATTCAGTTTCAATTGTATTGGGTATGTATATGATGCAACAGTTCAATCAATTATTCAAAATGCATAGCGAGTTACGATTTAATTCCTAGTATGAATCTCAGACTAATCCAATAACCTCGCACCTGATAACGTAGGGCAACCAAGCGAGGTCACCGTCAGTCTGTACGTCCTGAAACATTTTATCTCATCTGCCTCTTTAGTAATTATGCCTATATCATTATAATATATAATGATCAATATTTATAATCATTTAGTATAACAACACAGTTTACACTTTATTTGAAGTTTGAGTTATTCACAATCAATATTTACTATTTAATTAACAAGAGTACCTATACCAATTAATGACATTTTTTTTTTTATTAATCATTTGTTTATCCCTTAATCATTTCTTTTAATTGAATCCAATCAAAGTCCCAGTCCGAATTTTAATTCACCACTTCAATTCAAATCCTAAGGTCAGTCATGACTTCACACTTTATATTATACACTTTAGTCCCTCTGACATGATCTATTTGTCAACTTATAGAATTTTCCAATTTAACCCTTTGAACCTTGACCTGGTAACCGAGTATATACACTAGTACTGAAGGATACCAATGTTGAGAGATAAATTCAACAAGCAATCATATTCAATCTTTATTTATAATACGAACCAGAACCAAGGCATCGGTAAAATTTGGTACCATTCGGTACAATTCGGTACAAAGTGGTGCTATCAAGGAGAAGGATATTCAACTCTTCTAATCCACGACAAAAATAAGCAAACTCAATAAAAAGGGCTATGGGATCCATATATGATTAAGAGATTAAATCAAAGAAGAGGGAACTGTGGTAATTCAATTCATATATGCAATATGATTAGTTTACTATCTATATCATTTTACAAGTTCTCAAACTATTACCATGTGAGAAGAGAGATCACAGCCAAGATAAAAGAAAAAGGAGATTACCAATTAATAACCATGAAGCTCTCTGAAAGAGAGTATCGGCCCGTGATTGCATAGCAAAAAAAATCAAGTCAAAGATTAATATCATATCTCTTTTATTTTAATTTTTCCCTCATTTTCATTCCACTCATTTTCTGATTTTACATGATTTTGATTTTCTTATTTTTCTCTGTTTCCGGAAGAGAAAGAAGCAGACCCTTGATTAAGGGAAATTTAAGTAGCTGAGTGTTTCACCCAACAGTGCCCACGTGGAGAGGCATCACTTGGTTGTTCTCTTTTTATTTATTTCTTTTTCTTAAATTTGAACTTTTATATAAGTGACCTTTAACTATTCCAATTTCACAATTCAGTCCCTGGTAGTTTAAAGAAGTTCATATATATTATTAGTTTTTAATTTGATTCCTATGTCAAACGTCCGGCCATTCACTTCTCAGTATTTTAGAAATTTCGAATTAATCTCAACAGATAGAATTTTAAATAATCGTTTTGACAGTTTCAATGTAACTTGATCATCTTGACTAATTAATTCAGTAAAATAGTATTTGTTCTTTTAATGATACTCACTAAAGAACACCTTCAATCAAATTGTATTTTTATTTTCAATTATCAATTACATGTACATATTTTGCGTAGTGTTACATTCTTACCCCCTTAAAAAAAAATTTTGTCACCAAAATTTAAATTAACATACTTCTTTTAAACAATACAATCATTAGTTTAAAAATTACTACGCTTCCGCTGCGCTACTCTAATATTATTGCTTAATCAATAATTTTCATTTAGTATCTTCTAGCTATATATAACTAAAATCAATCAAAAATCAAGTTTCATAAATAAAATTTCTCTTTCAACATCATATACAACTAGTATCATAATTACAAGATTATTCTTTACTTCTTTGGTAGTCAGTCAAAGAAGAAAGAATAGACCTTGCATTACTTAAGATTAGTAATCAAAACTGATGACTAGTCAGTTTTGACCCCAATCTTCATGTTTCTATAAAAATAAACGATTTAGTTATAACAATTTATTACAGTATAACAACAGTATATATTTCATTCTGTCATTTTACCTATATAGTTGAATATAGAGATCAATACTTATATCCCGTAAATAAATCAATATATATACATAACAGTCTAATCCATATATAATGTAATACTTTAGACTTTTTTTTTTTCTTTTATCATTATTCAAAAGTATCAGGTACAATATAAGTTACCATATTTCTCTATTACCAATATCCCATAGTTCAAGTCAGAAGGCAGGAATTCAATCAATATTAACTGATATCAGTGTCAATATGACAGTAATCAGTTAGACACTTGAAAAAGAATTTCACTATAGAACCGAATCATTTCAGAAAACTACTATTCTCACATTTACAAAGAGCTACGATCCCATACAGATTGGTCAAGAACATGACTCATCAGGACAACAATTTTCACCAGTTTCAAATTTCTCAGGACAATTATTCTTAGTCTTTCAGTCTGTTTTCAATATTTTCATAATTCATACTCAATATCAGAATGCATCTTTAAATTTTCTTTTGACACTCATTCAAACTTATCTATTATTATAATAAATATCATAATACTTATCACAAATTTTAACCCATTATGTTTCTTCAAAATACCATAACCAATTCAATCACAAATTAGAGTTTCAGTATAAATCCTAATACCATTAATTTAGACAATAATGAAATTAACTTCAATAGTCCTTTACATTCAATGGGTGACAATTTTTTTTTTTTTTTTTTTTTTCCTCCCATCTCACAAGTGTGAGTATTGTAATGAAACTAACAAACACCACACAGTTAGTACCAACAAACTGTATTTATATATAAATGTGGATATTAAATTAGTAAACATCTAGTACCAATGGCAAAAGAAAAGGGCAATCCCTAAAACAAAAAAAACAAAAAAATTCATATTCAATCAAGGAAAACCTTTCATGCCTATGCAAAGCAATTTTAAAGTTACTCATTATTTCTTTTACCAGAAGTAAATTGTTCCTTAACACCAAATTTTAATGTTTCCAAACATATCCTTTTATTTATCAATACCCAAAACTGTCACATAATTTTATAGGTTCAAGAAAATATTTTCTTCTTCTTTTTCCTATTTATTGTCATTAATACTATCATTGTATTGCCATGTTCTTTTTGTTAATATTTATATATTGAGATTAACATTAATTGGTACACAACTTATACCATTAGAAAAAAATGCAAAGATCCCTTCAATCAATAAATCCCTCATAAATCATACTCAACAAAATAAAATAAAATAAAAACTTTAGATGTGTAGGTAATATATACATATATTTTATATATATTTCCTTTAACAGTAAGTTCTTCAAAATCATATTCAATATCAAAAGTATATCTCAACCTATAAAAATCGATCCATATAAAATATTAGAGTTTCGGTATAAATTCTAAAATTTCAAGTCCACAAACCCAGTTACTGCCCTATGAGCATCAAATTATTATAAATATTATTTACTTTGATGACAATACAACTAACTTCAGCAATTCTTTACATTCAGTAATTCACATGAATTTTTATTTCCATGTCATACTTTAGTACTATTTTCTGTTTTCATATTACACAATTCATATCAACGGAAAAATATTCAACCAAGACAAATATTAGATTTAACCAAGAAAATATTTAAAGACTATAAATGCAATTTAAAAGTTACCATTAAATATATATATCTTTTTATTTAACTCTAACTTTCTTTTTAAAATATAGCTACAACATTTTCTTAATTCATTTTCTAATCTTGTATGCATCATTTAACACTTTCGCAAACTTGGTTGTTAACATGATAATTACTATTTGAGTACCCGTAGTGACTCGGTTTTATCCCACAGTCTATTTTAAACACTTATAAAAAAAATCCTTCTAAAATTTTAATTGTGTATCTTAATGTACAACAATGAATTTATGCGACATTCGGAGTTTAAGTCAAAACCTTGAAATTTCAGACTCATGATTACCCAAAATTTTCCATAACAAAATCCAAATATATAATCATTTTCCTTAATCCTTTTCATTTAAAAAGTCATTTCGATTTCAGTCTAATATGCAAGTGTACAAAAATCTAATAGTTCGTATATGTCCAATAAACCACAGTCCAATACTTTTTAAGTTCAAATAGTCAAGACCCAATTCTAAATTTACCCTACTTTTGAATTTCATTTTTATTTTTCATATCAGAGGCCAATCGAGCCAATGTTAATCTTCCCTTTTATTTTCTCTTTAAAATTCACAAGTCTATAGTCTAATAACCCAAAGTTCTCTTACAATTACTATTTAATTTCACCCAAACTCAAAGTTCAAATAAATTGCTTTTCCTTAAATTTCTACGGTAAAATTTTCAATTTCTTTATTTTGCAACCCACTCTTAATTCTTTTCATATATTTGAAATAATTAATACCATGCAATAATGATGAACACTTATTCTCTGAAATTATTAGTATTTATTCTCAAATATTATAAACATTCTTCTCTTGTAAAGTGCCCAGTTCATATAACTCTGATTAACATTTTCTATCTCAAACTTTTTTAATTAAAATTTTCAGTTCAGTTGTCCTGACAAGATCTAATCAGAGAACTCTATATATAAGTACCTCACTAGATTTTAATTTTCACAATTTGATTCCTAACAGATTACAATCCATTTCAAAAAAAAAACAAGAACAATGTCAATACTGACTGATCTCAGTGTCAGAAAAGAATATCACAATCAGGAATACAGTATACAATTCAGAAGGAATCTAAACATGATTCTGAGATAGATTCAAAGAATTGGAGTTCAGTCTCAAAGTGATTACTTTGAAAATTCAGTTCAGTTTAACCATTCCGGTGTACTTCTATATTCAATATACTTTGACAATCAATTATTTCATATGCATATACATATCTATCGTTTCCTTACAGTTTACATTTAATAAAGTGAACCATAATATAATTTAGCCTATAATATATTTTCACAGAAAAAGTAACTATGTTACTAGTACTTATAATCGATCGTTAGAACTAAACTTTCATATTCATTTCACTAGTTCATTAACAATAATTTCAAATTTATAATAGTTTACGTTTACCATATGTAACTATCATTACAATGTTTACTCTCAGTAAATCCTTACAGTCCTCGATTCATTTTCTGTATCAGTTCACTTTCTATATCATTTAACTTATCGTAGCATTTCATTTTTTTTTTCATATAAGAGATAGCGTTAATAGACCAGAAAGGGACTTCGTAACAATACTAATAACTTAATACGATCTCACTGACGTTCACTCGACAGCTAATGGATTATTGGCATTGCATAACCATGCTCTGATACCAACTTTGTCACACCCCCGATCTCGGAGGTGCGACAGACCTACCGCGTCTGTTTTCCATTTCAATTCACATAACACAAGGCATGGATCTTTTTATGCATTGCCAATAGCATCCATTATTTTTATCACATCCCAATTAATTTACAATAATTATCTGACCATTTATAGTGGATGATGCTAGATGAATTTTCTGCACCATGTCAGATAAAATAATCCCAAATCCCATATCTTTAGGTGACCCTGCTGTCAATTACAATCCCAAAAGAGTTTCTCAATCTTCGTCTAATAAACCTGTGACCCACAAGGGGAAACGAGTGAGAAATAATAAATTATTTCTCAGTGCTGATTGCCACTCAGATTATTGGATTCGAAGGAAATCCATATTCAGAATGAAATCACCGCACGAGAAATTAACAGTTCATTTTAAAATGACGAATGCAAATGCTCAATATCAGTATCCAATCGAACAACAACAATTTCATAGACAAATCAGAACTCAATGAATCTTATCGGAATAAATGGTTTGGGTCTAAATCTTTTAAACCCTAAAGTCTGGTAACGCTTGGTTTCTTACCTTTACAATTTCTAGTCTGGTAACACTGATAGATACCTTAACAAGTATCCATCGTGTTAGGGCTTATACTGTTCTATCAATCCTGACAATTTGTAAATGGAAACAAATATAGAATCAATATCTCAATGGCGTCAGTATCAGAAAGAAAATCGATGATAAAACAGTTCTAACTATCCTGACAATCGATTAGCAGAAACAATACGAAATCAATATCACAATACTGTCATTATCGGAAAGAAAATCATTGATAAGACAGTTACCACAGTTCATTAGTCTTACAGTCACAATTCATATTTATTCAATATCCCCTACCCAACCGGTACTGGGTTCAGTTGGGGCCATTCACCATATGCGCATAAGGGTCCTGGAGTAAAGTCTAGTAGCTAGCTGGACTTTACGATATCTTAATCCTTTTTCTCCACTATATGGAGGTTCAAGGATTATAGTGTTTAATATTCAATCAATTCAGTCACTGTGGTCTCAATCAATCATTTGAAATAAGAATCAGTCAATCGATAAACAATATCAACATGACAGTCAACAGACTCACCTGTAATTCAGTTTCAATTGTATTGGGTATGTATATGATGCAACAGTTCAATCAATTATTCAAAATGCATAGCGAGTTACGATTTAATTCCTAGTATGAATCTCAGACTAATCCAATAACCTCGCACCTGATAACGTAGGGCAACCAAGCGAGGTCACCGTCAGTCTGTACGTCCTGAAACATTTTATCTCATCTGCCTCTTTAGTAATTATGCCTATATCATTATAATATATAATGATCAATATTTATAATCATTTAGTATAACAACACAGTTTACACTTTATTTGAAGTTTGAGTTATTCACAATCAATATTTACTATTTAATTAACAAGAGTACCTATACCAATTAATGACATTTTTTTTTTATTAATCATTTGTTTATCCCTTAATCATTTCTTTTAATTGAATCCAATCAAAGTCCCAGTCCGAATTTTAATTCACCACTTCAATTCAAATCCTAAGGTCAGTCATGACTTCACACTTTATATTATACACTTTAGTCCCTCTGACATGATCTATTTGTCAACTTATAGAATTTTCCAATTTAACCCTTTGAACCTTGACCTGGTAACCGAGTATATACACTAGTACTGAAGGATACCAATGTTGAGAGATAAATTCAACAAGCAATCATATTCAATCTTTATTTATAATACGAACCAGAACCAAGGCATCGGTAAAATTTGGTACCATTCGGTACAATTCGGTACAAAGTGGTGCTATCAAGGAGAAGGATATTCAACTCTTCTAATCCACGACAAAAATAAGCAAACTCAATAAAAAGGGCTATGGGATCCATATATGATTAAGAGATTAAATCAAAGAAGAGGGAACTGTGGTAATTCAATTCATATATGCAATATGATTAGTTTACTATCTATATCATTTTACAAGTTCTCAAACTATTACCATGTGAGAAGAGAGATCACAGCCAAGATAAAAGAAAAAGGAGATTACCAATTAATAACCATGAAGCTCTCTGAAAGAGAGTATCGGCCCGTGATTGCATAGCAAAAAAAATCAAGTCAAAGATTAATATCATATCTCTTTTATTTTAATTTTTCCCTCATTTTCATTCCACTCATTTTCTGATTTTACATGATTTTGATTTTCTTATTTTTCTCTGTTTCCGGAAGAGAAAGAAGCAGACCCTTGATTAAGGGAAATTTAAGTAGCTGAGTGTTTCACCCAACAGTGCCCACGTGGAGAGGCATCACTTGGTTGTTCTCTTTTTATTTATTTCTTTTTCTTAAATTTGAACTTTTATATAAGTGACCTTTAACTATTCCAATTTCACAATTCAGTCCCTGGTAGTTTAAAGAAGTTCATATATATTATTAGTTTTTAATTTGATTCCTATGTCAAACGTCCGGCCATTCACTTCTCAGTATTTTAGAAATTTCGAATTAATCTCAACAGATAGAATTTTAAATAATCGTTTTGACAGTTTCAATGTAACTTGATCATCTTGACTAATTAATTCAGTAAAATAGTATTTGTTCTTTTAATGATACTCACTAAAGAACACCTTCAATCAAATTGTATTTTTATTTTCAATTATCAATTACATGTACATATTTTGCGTAGTGTTACATTCTTACCCCCTTAAAAAAAAATTTTGTCACCAAAATTTAAATTAACATGCTTCTTTTAAACAATACAATCATTAGTTTAAAAATTACTACGCTTCCGCTGCGCTACTCTAATATTATTGCTTAATCAATAATTTTCATTTAGTATCTTCTAGCTATATATAACTAAAATCAATCAAAAATCAAGTTTCATAAATAAAATTTCTCTTTCAACATCATATACAACTAGTATCATAATTACAAGATTATTCTTTACTTCTTTGGTAGTCAGTCAAAGAAGAAAGAATAGACCTTGCATTACTTAAGATTAGTAATCAAAACTGATGACTAGTCAGTTTTGACCCCAATCTTCATGTTTCTATAAAAATAAACGATTTAGTTATAACAATTTATTACAGTATAACAACAGTATATATTTCATTCTGTCATTTTACCTATATAGTTGAATATAGAGATCAATACTTATATCCCGTAAATAAATCAATATATATACATAACAGTCTAATCCATATATAATGTAATACTTTAGACTTTTTTTTTTTCTTTTATCATTATTCAAAAGTATCAGGTACAATATAAGTTACCATATTTCTCTATTACCAATATCCCATAGTTCAAGTCAGAAGGCAGGAATTCAATCAATATTAACTGATATCAGTGTCAATATGACAGTAATCAGTTAGACACTTGAAAAAGAATTTCACTATAGAACCGAATCATTTCAGAAAACTACTATTCTCACATTTACAAAGAGCTACGATCCCATACAGATTGGTCAAGAACATGACTCATCAGGACAACAATTTTCACCAGTTTCAAATTTCTCAGGACAATTATTCTTAGTCTTTCAGTCTGTTTTCAATATTTTCATAATTCATACTCAATATCAGAATGCATCTTTAAATTTTCTTTTGACACTCATTCAAACTTATCTATTATTATAATAAATATCATAATACTTATCACAAATTTTAACCCATTATGTTTCTTCAAAATACCATAACCAATTCAATCACAAATTAGAGTTTCAGTATAAATCCTAATACCATTAATTTAGACAATAATGAAATTAACTTCAATAGTCCTTTACATTCAATGGGTGACAATTTTTTTTTTTTTTTTTTTTTTCCTCCCATCTCACAAGTGTGAGTATTGTAATGAAACTAACAAACACCACACAGTTAGTACCAACAAACTGTATTTATATATAAATGTGGATATTAAATTAGTAAACATCTAGTACCAATGGCAAAAGAAAAGGGCAATCCCTAAAACAAAAAAAACAAAAAAATTCATATTCAATCAAGGAAAACCTTTCATGCCTATGCAAAGCAATTTTAAAGTTACTCATTATTTCTTTTACCAGAAGTAAATTGTTCCTTAACACCAAATTTTAATGTTTCCAAACATATCCTTTTATTTATCAATACCCAAAACTGTCACATAATTTTATAGGTTCAAGAAAATATTTTCTTCTTCTTTTTCCTATTTATTGTCATTAATACTATCATTGTATTGCCATGTTCTTTTTGTTAATATTTATATATTGAGATTAACATTAATTGGTACACAACTTATACCATTAGAAAAAAATGCAAAGATCCCTTCAATCAATAAATCCCTCATAAATCATACTCAACAAAATAAAATAAAATAAAAACTTTAGATGTGTAGGTAATATATACATATATTTTATATATATTTCCTTTAACAGTAAGTTCTTCAAAATCATATTCAATATCAAAAGTATATCTCAACCTATAAAAATCGATCCATATAAAATATTAGAGTTTCGGTATAAATTCTAAAATTTCAAGTCCACAAACCCAGTTACTGCCCTATGAGCATCAAATTATTATAAATATTATTTACTTTGATGACAATACAACTAACTTCAGCAATTCTTTACATTCAGTAATTCACATGAATTTTTATTTCCATGTCATACTTTAGTACTATTTTCTGTTTTCATATTACACAATTCATATCAACGGAAAAATATTCAACCAAGACAAATATTAGATTTAACCAAGAAAATATTTAAAGACTATAAATGCAATTTAAAAGTTACCATTAAATATATATATCTTTTTATTTAACTCTAACTTTCTTTTTAAAATATAGCTACAACATTTTCTTAATTCATTTTCTAATCTTGTATGCATCATTTAACACTTTCGCAAACTTGGTTGTTAACATGATAATTACTATTTGAGTACCCGTAGTGACTCGGTTTTATCCCACAGTCTATTTTAAACACTTATAAAAAAAATCCTTCTAAAATTTTAATTGTGTATCTTAATGTACAACAATGAATTTATGCGACATTCGGAGTTTAAGTCAAAACCTTGAAATTTCAGACTCATGATTACCCAAAATTTTCCATAACAAAATCCAAATATATAATCATTTTCCTTAATCCTTTTCATTTAAAAAGTCATTTCGATTTCAGTCTAATATGCAAGTGTACAAAAATCTAATAGTTCGTATATGTCCAATAAACCACAGTCCAATACTTTTTAAGTTCAAATAGTCAAGACCCAATTCTAAATTTACCCTACTTTTGAATTTCATTTTTATTTTTCATATCAGAGGCCAATCGAGCCAATGTTAATCTTCCCTTTTATTTTCTCTTTAAAATTCACAAGTCTATAGTCTAATAACCCAAAGTTCTCTTACAATTACTATTTAATTTCACCCAAACTCAAAGTTCAAATAAATTGCTTTTCCTTAAATTTCTACGGTAAAATTTTCAATTTCTTTATTTTGCAACCCACTCTTAATTCTTTTCATATATTTGAAATAATTAATACCATGCAATAATGATGAACACTTATTCTCTGAAATTATTAGTATTTATTCTCAAATATTATAAACATTCTTCTCTTGTAAAGTGCCCAGTTCATATAACTCTGATTAACATTTTCTATCTCAAACTTTTTTAATTAAAATTTTCAGTTCAGTTGTCCTGACAAGATCTAATCAGAGAACTCTATATATAAGTACCTCACTAGATTTTAATTTTCACAATTTGATTCCTAACAGATTACAATCCATTTCAAAAAAAAAACAAGAACAATGTCAATACTGACTGATCTCAGTGTCAGAAAAGAATATCACAATCAGGAATACAGTATACAATTCAGAAGGAATCTAAACATGATTCTGAGATAGATTCAAAGAATTGGAGTTCAGTCTCAAAGTGATTACTTTGAAAATTCAGTTCAGTTTAACCATTCCGGTGTACTTCTATATTCAATATACTTTGACAATCAATTATTTCATATGCATATACATATCTATCGTTTCCTTACAGTTTACATTTAATAAAGTGAACCATAATATAATTTAGCCTATAATATATTTTCACAGAAAAAGTAACTATGTTACTAGTACTTATAATCGATCGTTAGAACTAAACTTTCATATTCATTTCACTAGTTCATTAACAATAATTTCAAATTTATAATAGTTTACGTTTACCATATGTAACTATCATTACAATGTTTACTCTCAGTAAATCCTTACAGTCCTCGATTCATTTTCTGTATCAGTTCACTTTCTATATCATTTAACTTATCGTAGCATTTCATTTTTTTTTTCATATAAGAGATAGCGTTAATAGACCAGAAAGGGACTTCGTAACAATACTAATAACTTAATACGATCTCACTGACGTTCACTCGACAGCTAATGGATTATTGGCATTGCATAACCATGCTCTGATACCAACTTTGTCACACCCCCGATCTCGGAGGTGCGACAGACCTACCGCGTCTGTTTTCCATTTCAATTCACATAACACAAGGCATGGATCTTTTTATGCATTGCCAATAGCATCCATTATTTTTATCACATCCCAATTAATTTACAATAATTATCTGACCATTTATAGTGGATGATGCTAGATGAATTTTCTGCACCATGTCAGATAAAATAATCCCAAATCCCATATCTTTAGGTGACCCTGCTGTCAATTACAATCCCAAAAGAGTTTCTCAATCTTCGTCTAATAAACCTGTGACCCACAAGGGGAAACGAGTGAGAAATAATAAATTATTTCTCAGTGCTGATTGCCACTCAGATTATTGGATTCGAAGGAAATCCATATTCAGAATGAAATCACCGCACGAGAAATTAACAGTTCATTTTAAAATGACGAATGCAAATGCTCAATATCAGTATCCAATCGAACAACAACAATTTCATAGACAAATCAGAACTCAATGAATCTTATCGGAATAAATGGTTTGGGTCTAAATCTTTTAAACCCTAAAGTCTGGTAACGCTTGGTTTCTTACCTTTACAATTTCTAGTCTGGTAACACTGATAGATACCTTAACAAGTATCCATCGTGTTAGGGCTTATACTGTTCTATCAATCCTGACAATTTGTAAATGGAAACAAATATAGAATCAATATCTCAATGGCGTCAGTATCAGAAAGAAAATCGATGATAAAACAGTTCTAACTATCCTGACAATCGATTAGCAGAAACAATACGAAATCAATATCACAATACTGTCATTATCGGAAAGAAAATCATTGATAAGACAGTTACCACAGTTCATTAGTCTTACAGTCACAATTCATATTTATTCAATATCCCCTACCCAACCGGTACTGGGTTCAGTTGGGGCCATTCACCATATGCGCATAAGGGTCCTGGAGTAAAGTCTAGTAGCTAGCTGGACTTTACGATATCTTAATCCTTTTTCTCCACTATATGGAGGTTCAAGGATTATAGTGTTTAATATTCAATCAATTCAGTCACTGTGGTCTCAATCAATCATTTGAAATAAGAATCAGTCAATCGATAAACAATATCAACATGACAGTCAACAGACTCACCTGTAATTCAGTTTCAATTGTATTGGGTATGTATATGATGCAACAGTTCAATCAATTATTCAAAATGCATAGCGAGTTACGATTTAATTCCTAGTATGAATCTCAGACTAATCCAATAACCTCGCACCTGATAACGTAGGGCAACCAAGCGAGGTCACCGTCAGTCTGTACGTCCTGAAACATTTTATCTCATCTGCCTCTTTAGTAATTATGCCTATATCATTATAATATATAATGATCAATATTTATAATCATTTAGTATAACAACACAGTTTACACTTTATTTGAAGTTTGAGTTATTCACAATCAATATTTACTATTTAATTAACAAGAGTACCTATACCAATTAATGACATTTTTTTTTTTATTAATCATTTGTTTATCCCTTAATCATTTCTTTTAATTGAATCCAATCAAAGTCCCAGTCCGAATTTTAATTCACCACTTCAATTCAAATCCTAAGGTCAGTCATGACTTCACACTTTATATTATACACTTTAGTCCCTCTGACATGATCTATTTGTCAACTTATAGAATTTTCCAATTTAACCCTTTGAACCTTGACCTGGTAACCGAGTATATACACTAGTACTGAAGGATACCAATGTTGAGAGATAAATTCAACAAGCAATCATATTCAATCTTTATTTATAATACGAACCAGAACCAAGGCATCGGTAAAATTTGGTACCATTCGGTACAATTCGGTACAAAGTGGTGCTATCAAGGAGAAGGATATTCAACTCTTCTAATCCACGACAAAAATAAGCAAACTCAATAAAAAGGGCTATGGGATCCATATATGATTAAGAGATTAAATCAAAGAAGAGGGAACTGTGGTAATTCAATTCATATATGCAATATGATTAGTTTACTATCTATATCATTTTACAAGTTCTCAAACTATTACCATGTGAGAAGAGAGATCACAGCCAAGATAAAAGAAAAAGGAGATTACCAATTAATAACCATGAAGCTCTCTGAAAGAGAGTATCGGCCCGTGATTGCATAGCAAAAAAAATCAAGTCAAAGATTAATATCATATCTCTTTTATTTTAATTTTTCCCTCATTTTCATTCCACTCATTTTCTGATTTTACATGATTTTGATTTTCTTATTTTTCTCTGTTTCCGGAAGAGAAAGAAGCAGACCCTTGATTAAGGGAAATTTAAGTAGCTGAGTGTTTCACCCAACAGTGCCCACGTGGAGAGGCATCACTTGGTTGTTCTCTTTTTATTTATTTCTTTTTCTTAAATTTGAACTTTTATATAAGTGACCTTTAACTATTCCAATTTCACAATTCAGTCCCTGGTAGTTTAAAGAAGTTCATATATATTATTAGTTTTTAATTTGATTCCTATGTCAAACGTCCGGCCATTCACTTCTCAGTATTTTAGAAATTTCGAATTAATCTCAACAGATAGAATTTTAAATAATCGTTTTGACAGTTTCAATGTAACTTGATCATCTTGACTAATTAATTCAGTAAAATAGTATTTGTTCTTTTAATGATACTCACTAAAGAACACCTTCAATCAAATTGTATTTTTATTTTCAATTATCAATTACATGTACATATTTTGCGTAGTGTTACAGGTACTGAATTTGAAATTCGGTCCTCCATATGAACAAGAATATAAATATTGTATTCACAGAAGCACAAATTGAAAAAATAACCCCTTGAGGTGTAAAGTTGGTTTGTGTAGCTATTGGTATTGGTGTAAGGGGTGTACCAAAGTTTAATTTCGGCACCCAGTTCCTGAGGTACTGACCGGTACTGATACATTATTTTAGTATATGTCTCTGTCATACCCAAAGTAAGCTTGGGTCATGACTGGTACTGGTACATTTTTTTAGTTTCAAGTTTGTAAAAACTGTGCTATAGATCTCAAAAAGAAATTATAATTGTTAGGTTTAAATCTTACATATGTAAGGTTTATATGCTTCACTTTATAGATTTAAATGGTTGATATGTGAGGTTTTAAGTTAATTTAATTGTCAAGGTAAAATGTTTGATATGTGAGGTTTAAATGTAATTTTTGACTAGTTTAGAATTTTCAGCTCGACTCTCTATTTTACTATTTTTTATATAGGTAGAAAATCGTTATTTTTGACTAGTTTAGAATTTTCTAAATCAATGAAATTTCTATCTATCTAAAAATTTATTAAAAAAGTTTCAAAATAAATAAATTGGTGTTCAAACACATTTTAATATGGAGATTATGTCGAACAGTTCGTATCTACTATTTGGACTTAAATTAAATATGGAGATAAAGACATGATACCTTTGTCAAACTCCCGATTCGGAGATGTAATAACATACCGCGTCTATTTTCCATTCAATTTATGTAACGCAAGGCATGGATCTTTTGTATGAATTGCTAATAGCAACTATTATTTTTGTCAAATCCCAATCTATTTACAATAATTATCTGATATTTTATAGTGGATGATGATAGAGAAATATTATATGCATCACGACAGATGAAATAACTCCAAATCCTATATCTTTTGGTGACCCTGCTGTCAACTATAACCCGGAAGTGCTCTTTATCTTCGTATAAAAACCTGTAAACCCACAAGGGAAAATGGATGAGAAATAATAAATTATTTCACAGTGCTGATTGCTACTCAGATTATTATATTCGAAGAAAATCCATATTCATAATGAAATCTCCGCATGAGAAACTAACAGTTCATTCTATAATAACGAATGCAAATGCTTAATATCAATATCCAAATGAACAACAAAAATTACATAAATAAATTAAAACTCTAAGAATCTTATCAAAATAAATGGTTTGGATCTAATCTTTTAAACCATAAAGTCTGGTAATGTTTTGTTTCTTAATTTTACAATTTCTAGTCTAGTAACACTGATAGATACCATCCGACTTGCCATGCAGATGTCATCCAGCAACTCACATCTACCTTTTCACATAACATATATCCATCGTGTCAGGCTCAGGCTTATACTATTCTAACTATCTTGACAATTGGTTAACGAAAATAATACGAAATCAATATTACAATACTGTCATTATCATAACGAAAATTATTGATAAGACAGTTACCAAAGTTCATTAGTCTTACAGTCACAATTCATATTTATTCAATATCCCTACCTAATCGATACTGGGTTCAGTTGGAGTTATTCACCATATGCGCATAAAGGTCCTAGAGTAAAGTCTAGTAGCTAGCTAGACTTTACAATATATTAATCATTTTTCTCCACTATATGGAGATTCAAAGATTACAATATTCAATATGCAATCAGTTCAATCACTGTGGTCTTAATTAATCATTTGCAATGAAAATCAACCAATCGATAATAATATCAACATGTCAGTCAACAAACTTACATGTAATTTAGTTTCAATTGTATTGGGCTATGCATATGATGCAACAGTTCAATGAATGCAGTCAATCAAATATTCAAAATACGTAGCGAGTTACGATTTAATTCCTAGTAATAAATCTCAGACTAATCCAATAACCCCGCACCTGATATCGTAGAACAATCAAGTAAGGTTACCATCAGTTTGTTCGTCCTGAACATTCTATCTCATCTGCCTTTATCGTAATTATGCATATATCAGAATAAAATATATTATGATAAATATTTGTAACAATAAAGTATAACATATTTAATTTACTTATTTTAGCTAAAAGCTGGCAAGGACGGATTTCAATATTTAAATCTCATATGTTATCCAATGACTTCCTTTTATCATATTTAATTTATTTCTCTTTATATATTTTGAGATCGTAGGATGCTACATTAGTATCTGACAAATTCTTGTACTTTTGAATGAGCATTTTTATATCAGACATTAGTATCACATAAATCCATGTTTAAATAATAAAAATACCTATTTTATATACTCATTAGTTATTTAATTCAATTTCAGTCTAATAGTCTATATTCAGTTCCAGTCCCATTTATTTCCAATCCAACAGTCCAATTATCCAAATAATTAAAATCCAGATTCAAGTCAAAATCCAATTCTAGTTTCCCATTTCCTTATTCTTTTATTCAGAATTTTATTTCTTCTTTAACATTTATACGTTCAAATATCCACTTTGTGCCAAGGCCCCTCTGACAATTTAATTTACCATAGCATCTGTATTTTGCAAATATATCCCTCCTATCTTTTTGTCTTTTACGTTCAGGCCCCTGAACATTTAACTAGGTATACTGATAACCAAACTAAATTAGTACTGATTAAGTACCAATTTCCATAATACATCGATAACCCACAATTCATTTTGCAATGTATTAGAAAGAAAGTGAACAATCGGTACAAAGCAAGTTGCTCAGTACAAAAAAAATGTACAGTTAGTTTAAGCCAACCAAAATCAGGAATTGAATCAATTCCCCCCCCCCCCCCCCCCCCCCCCCCCCCCGCATCCCAAAATTTTAGTTTGGCCATCACAACCAAGAAAACAATAACATATAAGAGATTACCAAAACCGTGAAGCTCTCTCAAAGAGAGTAACGTACCAGCCAATGATTTGATATAGCAAAAGCCAAGTCAAAGAGAGATAATCTCTCTGTTATTTTCCGAAGAGAGAAAAATAAACATTAAAGAGTTGCAGAGAGAACAAGAGAGCAAGGTAAAAAAAAAATTTACAAGCTAAAATTATTTAAGCTTATCATGTGGGTCCCACTAGAGGTGCTACTTTTATCCGATTATCCGGAACTGATCTGGAACCGAACCGGATCCGAACTGGAACCGACCCGGATCCGGTTCATTTGGGTAGGGTATGGTTTAAAAAATATAACCGGTTAAATTATCAGTTACAAATTTAATAATTTAATATCCGATTTGGATCCGACCCGGAACCGATGTTGTAATGGGTAGGATATGGGTTTGATTTTATTATCCGACCCATAATCGAACCCGACCCGATACCCGTATAAATACCCAATAAAACATATATTAGTTTTGCATATTAATTTAATATCCGATCAACAAATGTCACACCATTCCAATAATCTCGTTTGCATATTAATTTTTTATATAACATTTATTGCGTTAGAAATTTATTGCATATATCCTTTGCCTTATATCCTCCCCATAATTATGGAAATTTATTGCTTGATATGTCATTTGTAATAAATCTCATTAAAAAAAAAAATCTGCCATATATCCTTTTTGATCTTTTGTCAACCAATATTTTACTTTCTAAAAATTATCTCTTCTTCAATCTTTTAATTTCAAGAACAATAGTATAATTTTTATTTTGCAACAGCCTTTAATTTATATTATAATGATTTATTATGTGAGATACTTAGATATTTAAGAAATTATAATTATATTTAAATGTAAATGATTTCTCAAATACTTAGGAGTTGTGACATATACCCGCTCCGGATCCGGAACCGCTCTGGATCCGGACCCAACCCGATAATCTACAAACAAGTTATGGGTATCTATCTACCCGGACCCGAAAGACTGGACCCGAAATATCTACGGGTAGATAGGTATCCGGATCCGGACCCGACCCGATTTGAAACAAATAAGTGTATGGATTGAAATTTGGACCCGAACACTTTTAGGGTACGGATCCAAATATAATAGTATCCAGACCCGACCCGACCCGATAGCACCTCTAGGTCCCACCTGCCTATTTTGCACATTCAAACTTCAACTTTAAGATTTTGCAAAGCAATAAAATTAATTAGATGAATAAAGATGGAGAAAACCAAAATACAGACCATATATCATATTAAGAATTTAAGTCTATATTAACTAACATGATAATGATAATTATTGTCTAACTATTAATTTGAAACAATTTCCTTATAATTGATTCTTGATTTCCAGGATTTATACAATTCTACGTATTTTAGAATTTATGAGCCAATAGCATATTTTTTTATATCGAAATTTAAGTAAATCGATTCAATAGTATTGAATCTTACATAATTATCTCG
This sequence comes from Carex arenaria, assembly GCA_964058825.1. NCBI lineage: Eukaryota > Viridiplantae > Streptophyta > Magnoliopsida > Poales > Cyperaceae > Carex > Carex arenaria. The sequence continues at coordinate 331,558 of CAXKVW010000360.1, read as the reverse complement.
CCAATTTGTTTAGTCAATTAATATTTCACTTTAATTGCTATCTATTTCGCCGAAAAACACATCTAGCCATTTCGTATATTATTTTTAATTATTAATTTCATATAAATATTTTACGAAATGTTACAACCTTTAATTACTTCATGCAGTAAAGATCATGCTTTATTTCACGCTTTTATTTTCACTTTCAAAATTCAAATAGTTGATCCGGACCGTTTGACATGATCTCCATATTAAATCGTACTTGGAGACCAATTTTATATATTTTTTAGAATTTTTTTAATAGGTATAATATCATTGTTTTTGACTGGTACATAATTTTCTTATTTAATTAAATTTTTATCTATCTAAATTTTTTTTAAAAGTTAAAAAAAAATATAAAATTTGGCCTTCAAGCACTTTAATATGGAGATCATGTTGACTGATTCTGATCGACTGTTTGGACTTTGAAAATGAAAATAAAGTCGTGAAGTAAAGTATGACCTTTACTTCACCAAGCACAATAAATCAACTTGTTGGGCTATTGTACTTCATGAAATTTAGTCATGCTTTATTTTCCACTTTTTTTTAGTAAGTTCCAAAAGTCGATCCGATCCGAAAAGTTTAACATGATCTTCATATAACATTGCACTTGGAGGCCAAATTTTATATTTTTTTTACTATTTTTAACATGTACATAATTTTCTTAATCAATTAAATTTCTACCTATATATCTAAAAAATATAAAAAAATGTTCAAAAAGAAAATATAAAATTTAGTCTCCAAGTACATTTTAATTGGAGATTATGTCTAACAATTCAGATCGATTATTTGAGCTTTGAAAATAGAGATAAATGCGTGAAATTCATACAATATAACTGACCACAAATGTATATGTATATTGAACTAATTAGATGGTCTTAGATGCACTGAAATTTTTGAAATTCGTGTAAGATTAAAATCAAAGGCCTTGATCTCATTCTACCAAATCTACATATATATGATTGCAAGTCCATAACTAGTCTATATATATATGAATTAATGAGTACAATTTGTTGACATAAATGGAGGTACATTCAGGAGAGCGCGTATCTAAAAATTTGGTCAGGATATATAGACAAAAAAATAATGAAAAGAGTACAAACTTGGGAAGTAGGTAAGCAGTCGGAAGGGGAAAAAAAAATGGACTAGAAATAAATAATGAGCACCAATGAGATCGATACACAATAGTCCCAAAAATCATAAATTAAAATTTAAAAGTGGACCAATTTTGGTCTGCACCGGATGGATGGACAAATATCAATGTCAATGTCAATTTTCAAGAAGTCTACTCTCGCTGCTGCCAGCGATCAATGTCAATTCATTCGAAACATAGATTACAAATATCAATGTAAAGTCGGCACTCTAAATGGCATGACGGACTCCGTCACGGTACGGAACGGCACGTGTGACTGTTGCGTTCCGTAGCCATCTTTTGAAAATTTGACACGGCATGGCACGTCATACGAAAGATCCGGTCACGGCACGGCACGGTACGTGGTCATGCAAGTCACATTTATTTAGGACCGTTAAATCTTGAATAAACTAAATTAAATTATGAAAAAATAGTTAAATGTGAGAAACGTAACTAGTTATGTTTGGACACGGCATGTAAATAGTCATGGCACGCGAGCCACGGCGTGAGCCGTGACCGTTCGCGTGCCGTGATCATCCCTCGTCATTTTAATCACGGCATGGCACTACACGTGTGACTGTTCACTTCATCACAGTATGGCACGAGACCAAAGTCACAACGTATTAATCGCGACACGGCATGGCACGGCATGTTTTTTCCACTGCTGCCAGCGATCAATGTCAATTAATGTTCATTCAAAACATAGATTTTTACAATTATCAATGCCAATTTTCAAGTAGTCGGCACTCTCGCTGCCAGCTATCAAGGTCAATGAAATAATCTCCATATTATATGGAGATTATGGAGAAAAACGGCACTCTCTCTGCCAGCTATTGCTCTCTTCATTTATTTTTCAGATAGATGTCAATGATATTTTTTTAAACTATTTATTCAATCGGTATCATATCAAATATGACAATTAGAATGAGGAATGTTTTTTTTTTTTTTTTTACGTTAACTTATCATATTTGATAAGACAATTAGTATGAGTATGAATATGAGTAAAATTTTTTTTTGATTCGTTACATAATTATATATAGATGCTTATTTAATTACATATGAACGTACAATAAATGGAGCATGACAAATGTTTAATTGGTCCAAGCGTGATTTTACTTCTATGTAATTGTGCATTATATATGTAATTTTTTCATTAACACTCGGTAATACATAAAGAACGGGAGAACAAGCAAAATGACTAATAAATCAGATTCGTTTTAACAATTTTAGCATAATGTATATTAACCATATTAATTTTATTTGCATGTATTTTTTTTAGTTAAAGAAATGAAAAAGAAATATCTGTGTTCTGAATTTTTCTTGCTTTGATAAAAGTACAATTTAGTTGAAATAATTGCACATTTGTATTTTAATTTTTATATTTATAATGTAATTGCATATGTGCAAAATGAATATTGAGTTTAATGGTCTATTTGTAAAAAGTAACATGGAACTAACTATTATATTAGTTATTATTCGTCCGTTACCGTTTTGTTACATGATAATACTAATAGATTAAAGTAAATAGGACAAGACTGATTTTTAATAGATAAAAATAGAGTATGGATAAGATCAATTATTAATTGATATGAGTATGAAAATGTTTCCATCCAAACCGTATTAATTATACTCATTACTTAACACCCCTAATTTTTCAGCAAATATCTGCCTCTATTTAATTTGAAAAAGACCCGCCCCGGTTGCTAGCTAGGTAGCTCCCTCTTCATGTGTGTGTGTGTATATATTCTTCACCACATCTATGCCTCCAGTTAATTTGAAATTAAATTTCTGTCTAGCTAAATCCAAATAGCTAGCACAAAAATGAAGCACAAAGCTCTTATCATCTCTTTCTTTCTTTTGTTTCTGTGGCCAATCCAACCAGTTCCATCTCACACATTCAACTCAATATTTAGCTTCGGTGACTCATATGCCGATACGGGAAACCTTTTTATTCTAGGATCGCGGAATCGAACACTTGGATCAGCCGGGTCAGATAAACCACCTTACGGTATGACCTTCTTTCATCATCCCACTGGACGCTTCTCGGATGGAAGATTGATACTGGATTTCATTGGTAAGAGTATTTTCTAGATATATGTCATGTAATGCAAATTATGCAATCAACAACATTTTTTTTAATTTCACATATATTAGGGTACTTAGCTCTGTTGTTGTTATGTGACCATACTGAGGAAATTCATTTATTATGATGAAAAACTGTTCCTGACAAGCTGACAAGTATAAATTATTTTGACTACCTCCTTTACATTTTGTTATTTCTCTTTAAATTTTATTTTCTGGTCTTTACAGCTTTTACTATATATATTCCTGGTCATATACAGTTCTTGATCAATTTAATTTTGAGACTGTTTCAGGAACTATTTACTTTCCATTATGAAAGAGATAATATTTGACTACAATAAGTAAATAAATTATACATTTCACTGTGCCTTTGCTATGAACATGATTTCCTTTAATTGCATACAATTCATGACTTAAGACAAACTAAGTAAATTGAGAGATAAATGTTAGTATTAGAAATATATATTAATATAGTTTTATCTAATCAGCACAAGCATTTGATCTACCATTTCTTCCACCATACTTGGCTCACAATGGAAGTAATTTCCAGCACGGCATAAACTTTGCGGTTGGTGGTGCAACAGGACTAGATTATTCATTCTTTGTGAAAAAAAATATGACATCTCCTAGTCTTCAAAATACAACGCTAAATGTTCAGCTCAGATGGTTCCTGGAGTTGAAGCCTTCCCTTTGCACTTCATTTGAAAGTATGCATCTCTGTTTTAAAGTACGCCAACAAGGTTCTCCTTCAATGACATATTACCTATGTGATATTTGGATCAGTGATGATGCAGGAGATGCGGCATGCCGGGTGTAAACACTTCTCCATGACATATTACCTATATGACGTCTCCTTCATAATTTATTTAATGAATTTAATCTATCATTTTATTTCTTTAGGTTGCAGGGAATTATTTCGTAAATCACTCTTTATTGTTGGAGGATTTGGTATAAACGACTTCAACATTGCCTTTTTGGTTGGGAAAACCTTGGCTGAAGTTAAAAGCTATATTCCATCTCTTGTTGAAGTCATGTCAAAGGCAATTGAGGTATTATTTGAATTATTATTTTTTCTAATATTTCAATATTATTCTGTACGCTTTGTCACTTATTTTAATATTTTCTTCTCTAAGTTTAATTAAATATAACAAAAAACTGTAAACTCAGTGCTACCGTTTGATCCCTTAATTTATTATATTCATGCAGAGACTAATCTCTGAAGGGGCATGGACTATAGTGGTACCAGGGAATGTGCCATATGGGTGCTTACCATTGATTCTGTCATCATCGTTCCAGAGCAAAAATGAAACTGATTATGACCCTGATACTGGGTGCCTGAGGAAATTCAATATGTTATCACTTTATCAAAATAAGCTCCTGCATAAAGCCATCAATCAGCTAAGGTTGAAATACCTGAACGTGAGACTCATCAATGCAGAGTATTATCGTCCCATAACTGAATTTCTCAAGTCTCCTAAGCACTTCGGTATGCTATCTTTCACCATTAATGTTGTGGGATTAAACAGTAGTTTCGAAAGTTTCTCTATCTTTCCAAATATATTATTCGAAATTAAAAAGAACATGTGTGATCAAGTTATTTCTTAAATCTCATATTTATCATATATTATACTATAGGATTCATAGACACACCACTACGAGTATGTTGTGGAGTAGGTGGTCAGTATAACTACAACAGAAGCATGGGATGCGGCATGCCGGGTGTAAACGCTTGTCAGAATCCATCAACTTACTTGAATTGGGACGGGGTCCATTTAACAGAGGCTGCTGCTCTCTATATCGCCCAAAGTTGGCTCAGAGGTCCTTATGCTGATCCACCTATTTTAACTGCTATCAACAACTGAATTACCTCAACCATTGGAGCACAAAAATAAATTACCAAACAAGACGCTGAATAACTATGGAGATCTAAAATCGAAAGAACTTGTTTTACTCTACCTTTCTGTTTCCTTGGATCTCCTCTTTGCTTAGTGGAATATGGTCAACATGACCATGTGAACTCAGTATTTTTTTTAATCGTTAATAAATGCAGAAGTCTTTCAAACTACAAAATTACTCAAATTTCGATTTATTTTCCACATGATTAGTCTTGGTATTCAAATATTAAATTAACTATCTTGATTTCAATTTACTGCATCTTATTTTTATTCATTGGGGCTCTCTCTTACTGACTTCCATGTGCAGCAAAATACAAACAAAGAGATAACTTCCCTAAAATCTTCCTCAAAACAAAAAATTAGTGTCAATGTTCGTATAAAATGGAAGATACTTCAAAGAAATGAGAGAAAAAGCATCCCAAAAAAGAAAAAAAACATTAAGAGCAGAGACAGATTATTAAGTTCGTGCATCCAAGACCTCTACCTATGGCAATTAGAAATTAGAATTGTAATTATTACATAATATCGATCCTATTTGAATCTTATGGGCACAATTAAATTGTGAACCTTGTCCATTATTTAAAAAACATGGACAAATAATCTGATCTAATTATGTCATCATAATCTACTTTAAAAATCACTGTATATCTTCAATCTGTAGAGGAAATTTAAGCAAACTAGAAAACTGTATGCCAGATGATGACTGTGAAGCAATATTCTGTCACTAATATGTCCAGAATCATTTAACAAAAAAAATACAGGTACTGTAATTGTTCTATATTTAGGAACAAAATTAATAGCCGTATATAGAGTAATGCGACATCTAAATATATAGCGAGGATATAAGGTATCTAGATGGAAATGCACTAAAAATTCACCAGGTCAATTTTGCCTGTAGCCCTCATAATTATCCATTCTGCTTTTGACAAATGTCACAGCCATGTATGATTTTCACCAAAAATGAATTCAGCACTTCAAGGATTGGTAACTAGAGGAGCTAAAATAAGAAATTGCCAGGAGGCATCTGAATACACAATTTTCACGTGAAACTAAGGAACCAAACTAAATCTGTTATGAACAGAGAATTTCTGTTAATATTTGTTACATTGTAAGATTATTCTTTCCTCCTAAACTTCTAGTTTTTTCCCCCCTTTCAGAGGAAAATATCCATTCTACTGGATATGAATCTAGACATCACGACCATTATGTCCTTTTCATTTTGGTTTCAGATTATTTAGGATAACAGATCATAGTCATGTGATATGAGTTATTGCAGTTTGTTGCGATAATTCTGGTAACAATAGAAAAAAGATGTTGCTCTCCTTTTTAGTTTTTCATATTTATATTACAGCTTAATTTTTCCTTGTTGTTGCAGCTAATCAATTTCTCTTCCGCAAGAGTTCCTATGAAGTTTGAACCTAAATTTTGAACCACAAACAGCAACGAAAAGAAGAGTGAAAATATTTGTAGCAATATCTGGGCTACAAGAAGTTATAGAAAAGCCTAGCTCTAGTAAATTTGAAGTTTCTGCCTAATCTAAACTAGAGCAAATGAAGCGCAAAGCTCTGATCATCTCTACTTTTCTTTTGTTTCTGTGGCCAATCGAGCCAAGTCCATCTAACACATCTAACATATTCAACTCAATATTTAGCTTTGGTGACTCCTACACCGACACTGGTAACTTAAATTTACTGGCTAAGAACCTCTCATTAAAAGCTGTGAATACTGACGAGTTGCCTTATGGAGAGACTTTCTTTCATCATCCCGCTAACCGCTCCAGTGATGGAAGATTGATCGTGGATTTTCTCGGTATATATTATGATTTTTTTTTCTTTATCATGTTTATGACAATTTTTAGACCATCTATTTATATAGATTGAAATTGAATGGACGAAGTTGGCCATCAAATGTTATAAAGCAGTCAAATTTTTATATATTTTTTCGAAGTGAAACAAGTTAGGGTAAAAAGGATCGAGACTTCATATCTTTTGCAGTACCTGATCACTGCAATCAGAAGCATCAGAACCGTGCTTTACAATCTTAAAAATGCCTAATGACTTCATCCAGTGAGTTAACTCAAACGATATGGAGTCGATGGATCCTTGGGTGAAAGTGGGGCAATACAAGGGACATCCGACTCTTGTGAAAGCCTAACAATTAGAAATCTTTTATGAAAAACTGTTAATCACAAGCTGACAAAATTTGCATTACTATATGAAAAGCTCTTTATTTTCTTTCATTCTTTCTAGTCCTTCTATGCAGTTTTTACTATTTATGTTTGTCTTCTACTTTTCTTGATCAATTTAATTTTAGGGACTGTTTCATGAACTATTTACTTTTCACTATGAAGGATATAATATTAACTGCAATAACATAATTATATATTCCACTGTGCCTGTGCTATTAATGTGATTTTTTTTTTAATTGCAAACAATTCATGATTTGGGACAAACTAAGTACAATGAGAGATAGATAAATGTTCATACTAGAAATGCTAATATTGTTTTATCTAATCAGCCGAAGCATTTAACCTACCGTTTCTTCCACCATACTTGGCTCATAATAGAAGCTTCCAGCATGGCATGAACTTTGCAGTTGCCGGTGCAACGGGACTAGACTATTCCTTCTTTGTTAAAAAAAATACAACATCTCCTACCCTTTTAAATACAACGCTAAATGTTCAGCTCGGATGGTTCCTCGAGTTGAAGCCTTCCCTTTGCACTTCATTAGAAGGTATGCATCTCTGCTTTAAAGTTGCATCACAGGGGCTATTAATCAACTCATTAGGCAGTTGATGGTCTGGTGAAAGCATGGTGTTAATTCATAGCATGCCAACATAGTATTCCTTCAATAAAATGTTGCCTATGTGATATTCAAATCAGTCATGATTCAAAGTGACGCCATTATATTTAATTGGAGGAAGAACCGATTAAAAACAATGAACAATAATTCAGTGGAATAGCTCAAGACCATAAACAAACTTTTCACATTTATTTAACGAATTAATCACATTCCCTTTATTATTAGTTTGCAGAGAATTCTTTCGTAAATCACTCTTTATTGTTGGAGAATTTGGTATAAACGACTTCTCCAGAGCCATTTTTGGAGGGAAGACCTTGGATGAAGTTAAAAGCTATGTTATTCCATCTCTTGTTGAAGTCATGTCAAAGGCAATTGAGGTATTATTTGAATTATTATTTACTTATATGTGAATATTATTTTCTTGGCTTTGCAACTTATTTTAATATTTTCTCCTCTAACTTTAATTAAATATAACAAAACTATGTAAAGTCAGTGCTACCATTCAATCCCTTGAATTTATTGTATTCTTGCAGAGACTAATATGTGAAGGGGCATCGACTATAATGGTACCAGAGAATGTGCCATATGGGTGCTTACCAGTAGTTCTGTCATCGTACCAGAACAAAAATAAAACAGATTATGACCCTGATACTGGGTGCCTGAGGAAATACAATGACTTGTCACTGTACCAAAATAAGCTCCTGCATGAAGCCATCAATCAGCTTAGGTTGAAATACCCACACGCAATACTCATCAATGCAGGGTATTATCGTCCCATAACTGAATTTCTCAAGTCTCCTAAGCATTTCGGTATGTTATCTTTTATCATTAATGTTGTGGGATTAAACAGTAGCTTCAAAAGTTTCTCTTTCTTTCCAGATTTATTTATTTGAAATTAAAAAAGTCCAGGTGTGTAGTTATCTCCTGATTTTAATTATTTATCATTCATTATACTGTAGGATTCATAGACACACCATTACGAGTTTGTTGTGGAGTAGGAGGTCAGTATAACTTCAACATAAGCCAGGGATGCGGCATGCCGGGCGTAAACGCTTGTCAGAATCCATCAACTTATCTGAATTGGGATGGGGCTCATTTAACAGAGGCTGCTGCTCACTACATCGCCCAAGGTTGGCTCAGTGGTCCTTATGCTGATCCACCTATTTTAACTGCTATCCACAAATAAAATTACCTCAACCATTGGAGCACAAAAATTAGTTCTCAAACAAGACCTAGAATTATTATAAAGCTCAGAAATCGAATGAATTTGTGTTAAACTTCTTTTTTGTTAATACCTTAGCTTTCGATCTGCTTCCATGGATCTTCCATTTGCTTGGTGGAATTAGGTCAACATGACCACATGAACTCAGTAATATCTATTCTTTTTATTGAAATCTTTGGTAAACGTAGAAGGCTTTAAAAACTACTAGTAAAATTTCTTGTTATTTTCTAAACGATATTGGTCTTGTGATACAAATTTCAACAGTAAAGCTCAAGTTTCCAAATAGCGATTATAGCAGCGTAGCGGGGAGACAAAAAAAATAACCTATAGCAGAAACTTTCATACATAGTGTTTTTTTTATTTTTAAAATTTATAGTTTATATTTATACTAATTATCAACATGATCAATAACTAAATGATAACTGATTTAAGTCTATATTTTTTTCAATCATGCAAATAAGAAAGGAAAAAAAAGAATATACAAGGTAATATTATTTAATATTTCATACTTCATAGTATTACAGATTATAATAGACGAAGAGCAATTAATTTTATAAGTGAAATAAAGTTAGTATACCTATTTGAATATTTTATATATTATAATAATCAAAATCAGCGTTTAATGAAACAAACAACGATAATTTTACAGGTGAATACTAGACGAAGAGAAAACAAAAGAAAGAATTAATATTTGAATATTTTCTGATATAGAATAATAGACTAAATCACAAATAGGAATAAAATCATATAATTCGGTTTAGCATACTTATTATAGAAAATCATGCAGTATCATAAATATGAACAAAAATAAAGAAGTCCAAGTAGCATAGCGGTAGCAATAGTGTATAGCGCATAGTAGTAAAAGTAATCAGCTATTACAGCTATATATAGCAGTCGTAGTTGAAATAACGCATTTTTATCTCATAACGTAGCTTTTATGGTCTGAAAAAACTATAGTGGAGCTATAGCTAACTATTTAGAACACTGGTAAAGCTTGTGTGTGTGATGTGCTCACTAGAAGGTTTGGTGAGCAAAACTCTAAAAATTTATCGGATTGGTTTCGAATGACAAATCCAAACTATTGAAACCAATATATACTTCACGAAGGATGCGTGTACATGCAAAATTTTGAAATTCATTTAGTACAAAGTCTAGCGATAAATAAATAAAGTTTTATAAGTTATTTTAATGCATTCATTTTTCGTCATATTTTTTCCTCTTAACTTTGTACTAAATGAATTCAAAAAATTTAAAAATTTTCATGTACATGCATCACTCGTGAAGTATATTGGCCTCAATAGTTTAGATTCGTTATTTGAAGTCAAACTGATAAATTTTTAGAATTCTGCTCACTAAACTCTCTTATGTGAACACATCACACGATAAATTTCAAATTAACTATCTGGGCTTTACTGCACTGAACCACATGGGAGGCTGCACCAGAGTTCCTTTCCTAAAGGAGAAGAAGAAAGAGGCATGGAAATTGCACCGATATTTAAGGGGCAAAAAGGATTCGATTCCATTAGTTATGAGATTTTCTGCAGCCCTCACTAGTACAACAAACTCTTTTACTGTTAAAATATCTCTATACCAACGTGTGGATCTGAAAAACAGTCAGTTGGCATAAAATTTTTGGTATGATTATGTTTTTATCATAGTAGCCGCCTTATTTTTTCTGGCCATATATTACTATTCAACATTCATTGACAACAAATAGTCATACAAATAAATTAGACAACATAAACTAGACAACATAAACAAAAGTGACATACAATTTAACAACATAACATATTTGTTCACAAAAATCACACTATAACAAAATTTAAATAACGTGTACATATTAACAAAATATGCAAGAAATGAATTAACAGATAATTAAAATGCAATCATTTAATGAATACATGTTATCATAATACGATAATTTAAGCTACTGTGTACCTGATACAGGTCAACAACTTGTTATTTATTCTAAACTGATCAATATTCAAACACTTCCATTTAATCAGCCTCTTAATCTTAAAGCATTGCCAGCTTGTTAAATACAGTTTTAATTATTTTACTCGAAAGATGTGTGAAAATTATATATAGCTGTGCTGCAAATTCATTCATTTTTTGTTAATGTTTTCCAATGTCTATCTGACCTAGCGCAGCTATATATATATATATATCATTCAAACATCTTAACTTGAGAAAATAATTTGAAACATTAACAAAAAATGCAGTTGTTATATTATTCAAATTTATTTTGTTACTGTTTAATTAGTAGAAAATACGGGGTTGCGGGCCCTGTAACCCAGAGGAGATTGGCCCAATAAACAAATGGACCTTACAATCTGCTTCATCAAAAGGAAAAGGAAAGATTGGAATTTCCATTGCAAGTTAGGCCTAATTTGAAATCGATGTGGCCTAATAGGCCTACTAATACTATTGAGGGTTTAAATATTGTTTATTTTTTTCTTGGGAAAAAAAATGGTTGAAGGTAAACATTTTTACCCGTAAAATATACTCTCCTAACTGCATGAATTGACTATTAATGTTAGAATGGGAAAAGTTGAAGTATTGAATTGCATAAATTGACTATTAATTCTTTTGCTGAAAGAGTGCAGTTGTCAGTCAGTGATGTACGTATTTTTACTTGACCTTCGTTTAACATGCATAATTTATTACTGAAATGTGCTTCTTTATATTTATTTATTAATTATATAGTGAAATAAAATTTATCTATACATAGCTTATTGATATCATCCAAACATTCTAATGAAAAAAAAGATGGACGTAGAGAAATTTCCATTTATTTTGTTTGTTGGTCGTCACTTCAAAAATAAACTACTTTGCTAGATGTTTGATATGAAAGAGAATATAAAAGGATAAGCTAGTGTATATTCTTTCATTTCTCACTAATTTGAAATACTATATATATAAAAATATATTATTCTAACTATTTAATATTGATTGATCACTTTCACAAATATGATTATACTTTTATTAGGGAAAATATCTTATAGAAATATTTTTGATATTCATTTCTCATAAATTTTAGATTTTATTCTTTTTATTTTAGTTAATTAAGCTAAGAGAGATGGTATTTTTTTAAATTGAGATTGTTGTTCACATATAGTCAATAATATAAAATACTTTAATTCTCCAATTACAAAAAGAAATGCAAGACTATAAAATAATTAAAATGATTAGGCCAGATAAATACACCACTTCGCATCAAATTATTATAAAACATACTGAGCTACAGCTTTCTCAATGCACACAACATTCACTAGTTAGCAGTTCCACACACACACACACCCACGAGTTGTGCTCAGAAACAAGGTCTGTTGTTTCATTCCACTGTATAACCAAAGGATTGACAATTTGTTTTTATTTATCTTTATTTAAATTTACATACAGCTAGAAAATACAAGAAATTTTCCAAAATGCATTAATTTAGAACCTCAAATGTACTAATCCACAACAAACTATGTGTATCCCCCGTTTACCCTTATAACCTGACCATTGACCCATCCGGCCGCATCAGTGCACAAGAACCCAACCACTGGGGCGATATCATCAGTTTCTCCGAGCCTTCCCATCGGGCTCATCTCAATTGTCTGTTTCACAGACTCCTCACTTCTCCCAGAGAAAAACAGATCTGTTGCCACTGGCCCAGGTGCCACGCAATTTGCCGTAATTGCAGTTCCCTTCAGCTCTTTTGCAATAATCTGTAATGAAACAAAAAGATTTTGCCCAACAAGGTTAATATTAATTACCAATCTGGTGTCATTTTTCCTCATCTAGTATAAGTATGTATACCTGTGAAACTTAATTTGTATGACCTTATGGGTACTGGTAAGAGCTATATATAAGGAATTGTTTTACAGAGGTAATCAAAGCCATATTCGCCAATATAAGGATTTCCCTTCAGCTCTATATAGCTGATGTGCACCACTAGCTATATAACTCATAAGAGCAAACAAAGGCAATAAGGAATGGCTTATATCAATAATTGTTTTACGGAGGTAATCAAAGCCATATTCGCCTATATTAAGTCAATAAACTGTATCTTTGCCAATATTCAGGGGCTGATCTAAAGATTAGCCAGGGTTGCTTTGCCACCCTCATAATTTTAATTTTTTTTAATAATGTATATTAAAATTTAATTAATTTTTTTAAGCTATTATATAATTTAGTCTCCCTCATAAAATGCCAACTGTATGCTTGTAGCCTACTGGTAAGAGTTTTATCTGTGGTTATAGAAACTTGAGTTCAAATCCCAGTTGGCTCATATTTTTATTATTTAATTTACATTTCAGCCTCCCTATCTAAATTTTCTAATTCTGCCCCAGTCAATATTGAAACACAAGTAAAATAAAATCCCATAAACAACAAGAAATACCAACCTTAACCATCGCCTCAACTGCAGCTTTAGATGCCGTGTATGCTGCATACCCTGGCTGGAAAGTTGCCGCAAGTGATGATGAGAAAACAACAATCCTACCACCTCCGCCACGCACCAATCTTTTTGTTGCTTCACGGCAACACAAGAAAGATCCTCGTGTGTTCACTGCAAAAGTTTTATCCCAATCCTCAACTGATGTGTCAGCTAGAGTTGGGTACTTGGCATCTAGCACACCTGCACTTGCAACCTGTTGACATGGTAATCATGTATCAGTTCAATTAAAATCTTAATTCAATTAATTAGTTATATTGTTTGTTCTACTATACCAGCTTCCCTTGTACATAAATTTTCTAAAATAGAAAGAAAGGCTTGTATTTATTATAATTAGAAGTTAGAAGAGGAAATTATTGATAGCCATGAAAAAAAAAAAAAGATAGCCATATATACTTCCTATGAAGCTAATGAGCTATCCGTCTAGGCCTACTAAACGAGTCGGGCCAACTCATGGACTTTGAGTTGAGCTCTTAAATGAGTCAAAATGAGCTGAGTTTATTTTGAGCTCAGTCCAAACTCGACCCGAACTCGGAAATAATCTACCCTAACTTTACCGAGTCGATCCGATCCGATCCAAGTTACCCATTGAGCTGAATCGTGCACCGTCTCCTTCATTCCCAAGCGGCTCCCTCCTCTGGAACGAATTTGCTCATGCCGCGACGCCGCGTCCCTCCTCTGGAACGAATTTGCTCATGCCGCGACGCCGCGTCCCTCCTCTGGAACGAATCTGCTCTCGCGCCTTCCTCTTCTTCGTTCCCAATCTGCTCGCCTGGCCTCTTCTCCTTCTCGTCCTCGTCGCTATCGCTCTTCAAATCGTCATTTCAACGGGTAACTCTCTAGCTCCGATTTTTATGTCTCAGTTTTAAGAACAGATAAAAACTCGGATCTTCTGAGCTTAATTAGAAATTTCTACTTGATTTTAAATGAAACCCATTAAGGTTATACCATGAATTGATAGGATTTCTAAAAAAAATGGTGAAATTATGACTGATGAGGTAAATTCTTAGGATTTCCCATTAAGGTTATCCTTTTTAAGCACCTTTTTTTCATAATTTTCATGAATACTAAGTTTGTTCAGTGTTCTTTATCAATTGCAAAACAAATTTCATGTAATGTGTTAATTCTAGCTTTCCCAAACTTTTAATTAACAATTTCTAGTCTTTTACCTGTATCATGGTACCAGTGCATTCTATAATCACTATATAAAGTAGGTTTCTTTTTCTTTTGCAAGAAGTGACTTTCTACATGCATCTGTTTCTCTGTCAATTTCAGGTTAAATATGTGTGCATGGGTAACTTGAAGGACACCTGAGAATATATGACAGGACACAGCAAAATATCCCAGTTTAATAAAGGTGATATATGTAAGGTAACTTCCCTGTAAGGTAGAAAGAATTGATGTAGATCTAGATATATACCAGTACAGTACCTATTGGTATGATACTGCCTTCCCTAAAGCCAAAGCCAACATAAGCTGTGATTGGGCAGTTAAACATAAATCAATAAACATCTTTCATTGTAAGGCTGCTTCATGTCAGAAAAATCCAAATCGGACAATAAAGCCCTCCAGATTAGCCCTTGAGATACCCTGATTACTAAATTTCATGAAGATACAACTGGTTGCTAAAGGATAATTCTCTAATCTGAATCCCTGCTAATTGATGCAGGTAACTTCAAATAAAAATACGATATATAATTCAAATAAAATTATATGTAAAATCCATCCATGCATGTAGTGATAGTGCTGTTATTTTTGCCATCCAATAAAAAAAAAAATCAACCGGTTCAAATCTTTATGTATGCAATCATTGCTATGTAGTAGTACAAATTTTGATTTGGAAAAGGAAATAAGTGGTCTGCATGAACAGGGACTAAAAATTGCTGAAAATCAAGAAACAAGTCAGAAGAATAGGTGCAAACTTGCCGAGAGTACACGAGGTACTTAATAATTTCACTTTATATGTTCTTGTTGAAGAAATAGACTGTAAAATAGCCCAGAAATTTATTTATTACCAGAACTGTACCAATTACAATTACCAGAAATCAGTGATTAGATAATAGATGCATTGAATGTTTGCAATGTTATTTTCAGATATATACACCCTTAGTCCCTTACTGATTTGGTACTAATTAAACTTCACAATAATTTAGCTTGCTGGTAAAGATGCACTGGCAGAGACAGACATGATTACTTTAGAGACATCTAAGCTTTTTTGGTTTTGTAAATTTACTTTAGAGACAGCTAACCTTGCCAATCAGGTACTAATTCTATTCTAGCCTTTTTGGTTTTGCAAATTACATGATATGTTACATTTTTAAATGAAGAACTTATAGGGGCATGTTGATATTTATTTCCCTTTTATTTCATAAATAATAGGTAGTGGAGAAATCAGCTGGTTCTGAAAGTCAGAAGATAACAATGACTTTTTCTACTGCTTAGTGTAAGCAATTCATCTCATACTATGCTTCTTTTCTTATCATTGTTGTTATTTTTTTACGTATACCCCTCAAATCATGCTTGTATTGAATAACAAGGTTAATAGCATGTTATAAAAAAATATATCCAATCAGTTGAGTAGGTTCGGTACCAGCAAATTTAATGTCCAATCAAAGCTTATTTTTTTAGTTTGGGATAGCTCTTCTTTTCCGCAAAGCCAGTGACCTTTTTTCAGTTATAGCATGCTTGTTGGTTTTGTTCCTGCCATGGACCCATGGTATAGTGCACCTGTCATGGTTCATTCTATAGTTGGTTTTGTAATCAGTCATATTTAAATAAAGCCAGTGACTTGTTGCAAATTGCCACTTAATACTTTTATGTTCTGCCACTATTTCTACATTTTACTAGTTCATTCCAATGAGTACTTAAATTAATTTATGGAGTGCACCAACTTATTTTCTGTCTTGAATTTTGTAGAGAAACTTCATCAAGCTCTGTCCCTTCAGCTTGAGAGCAGTTTAAAACTTTATCAAGCTCTGTCCCTTCAGCTTGAAAGAAGTTAGTTTCTTCTATACTCTTTGCTGCTTACTTTGTAGAGTTCATGTCTCAATCTCCTTCCCAAACAAACCCTGATGTTGGGGATTCTCAAAGTGAATCAATTGAAGTAAGGCAAAATCGAAAAAATTAAAAGGAGATTTAATGCTTGGGATCACTTCGAAAAAGCAGGAAATGAGAAAGTTATGTGCATACATTGCTCTCAAGTGTTAGCTCATGGTCCTCATTTGGGGACTTCTCACCTGAATCGACATATTAGAGATGTATGCAAACAAATCAACAAGGAAGCAAGGGAGAGATTCTCATTGGGTCAAGGACGTGACTTATCTAGCTTTAAATATGATCCCATGTTGACCCGTGATCTCATGACTATGTTGTTCATAGATGCTGAGATACCGTTTTCGGTTATTGAAAGTCGGTTTGGAGAACCGACTATGAAATCCCTCAAACCCGAGTACAGAGCTGTTAGAGTCAGACTCTAAGGAATGATGTTGTAGAGGTATTTAAGGCGGGAAAGGGGGTATCTTTCAACGAGTTTGAAGAATTGGATTCGCACATATCTTTCACTTCTGATATTTGGACTTCAAGTGTCAATTTGGGATATTTGTGCCTAACGGCACATTATATTGATAAGGCGTTCAATCTTCACAAAAAGATTATAGCTTTCAACCAAATAACTTATCCACATTCGGGTCATGCAATTGCAAAATCGATCAAAAAAGCTATATTTGAGTGGAAGTTGGATCAGAAGGTGTTCACAATAACTCTTGATAACTGTTCAGCGAACAACAATGCAATGACATTTTTGTAACACATATTTTGGGACAAGTCTGTTTTTGAGGATGAAAACATGCACATGAGATGTGGGGCCCATATCTTAAACATTATGGTGCAGGATGGTATGGAGATCATTCGGCAGGCTTTGTCGAAAATTAGAGAGTTGATGCGGTACATAACTTCTAGTGGTCAGCGACTCCAAATCTTAAATGAGATGCAGTTACCATCTAAAAGAGGGTTGATTTTAAACTGTGTAACTCATTGGAATTCGACCTATGACATGGTCGTTGATGCTTTGAAGTACAATGATGCCTTGCTAAGGTATGGAGATGGCACTGCGGTGATTATTCCTAGTTCGGAGGATTGGAATGTAGCGATTGAGATGGAGAAGTTTTTTAGGGTATTTCTGGATGCAACAAATGCCTTTTCAACCTTTAGGAGACCATCTTCATATGTGTTTATGAGGGAGGTGTGGACTATTCGGTCCACTTTGTGGGAGGATTATACCGATACAAGTCCCAATCACATTTTGCGAGACTTATCAAAAGAGATGCAAAGAAAGTTTCTCAAATATTGGGAAAAGCCGAACGGGATATTAACATTAGCTTGTGTTTTTTATCCTCAGCAAAAGTTAGATCGGGTGGAATTCTGTTTTGAAATTGCATATGGAGCTGGGACTGATTTGTACAAAGAAAGAATTCAATGTGTGCACACTTTGCTTAAAAAATGGTATAAAAAGTATGAGAGCACAACTGGCCAAGCGACAAGTAGTATCTCACCGCAAGTGGAAGGTCAAAACGAGAAACAAAAGAAGCTTGAGTTGAGTTTTCAGAAATTTCGTTCTCAAAACCGTCAATTGCGCCAAAAGAGATCCGAATTGGATAATTACTTGGAAGAAGCCGTTTGCCTAGAGTCGGATGAAGAATTTGATATTTTGCAATGGTGGAGAAGAAACTCGGAGTTATATCCGACTTTAGCAAAGATGGCAAGAGATTTCTTGGCGGTTCAAATGTCAACTGTTGAATCTGAGTCGGCTTTTAGTGCAGTGGGTCGGCTGACAGATCATTTACGGAGTTCGATGACACCTGAGACAATCGAGGCACTCATTTGCTCGAAGGATTGGTTTGTCTCTATTGATGGGAGCTTCAACTTGGACCAATTTCGTCCATTCATGCCGAATTCTTGATTGGTGTTAGAGGTAAATAGTTTATTTATCAACTCCTAAATTAATATTAATTATAAGTTAACTTACTATAGATATGGAGATGTACTTGCTAATATGTAATTGTTTGTCACTAAACAGGTGATGAGAAGACTATACGACAAGACAAGACTTGCATATTTGTTTCAGCGAGAGCAAGTGTTAAGAATGTTTTTTTAATTTTGAATTTATAATGGTTTGATTAGGGCATAATGTTTTTTTGTATTTTGAATTTATAATGGTTTGATTATGGCATATTTGAGCAATTTAAATTTATAATGGTTTGATTATGACAGTTTGATTTTGAATTTTAGTGAATTTTCTACTATTTGTACGTACGTATATCATGTTGAATTATCATGTTAAAATTAGAAAATAAAAAAAAAATAATAAAGACAATAAAGACAGTAAATAAAAATAGATTTTTAGTAAATAAAAATAGATATTATACTGTGATATTCTTTATTAATAAAAAAATAGATTTTTTATTATTTTTTAGTAAATAAAAATAGATCCAATATTGAATTATCACTGAATTTGCTTTAAATATTATGTTTATTCCTTCTGTGCAGATAACGCCAGTTTGTTCTTCCAATTTGTTTTGAAGAGTCAACAAAGACAGCGCCCAATCAAAGTTTTACTAATATTAAATAGTAGCCCAATCAAATACAGGGACTCCATTTTTTTTCCGAGCTCGAGCTGAGCTGTGGGCTGAGTTGAGTTCAATCCGAGCTGAAAGCTCAAACTCGTTGATCCAAGCTGGATTTTTTTTCTTCAAATCTGAGCTGGATCAAATTGGACTTATTTTCTTATGTGACTGAACTGGACCGAGCTTTGAGCCGAGTTCAGCTCATTAGCACCCCTAAACTGTAATCCGTCCCAAGCTTATCTTTCCATAAATGACTAAGCAAACATGGTTGAAAGATAGGTACTTGTGGGGAAAGAAAATATCATGATAGGACTTTTCATGGTTTCAGTTTCAGGTGCACTGTGAGCATTATTCGTATCCATGGTGTACAACCAATGTTTAAAGTTGTGTAAAGCACAAGTGAAATATCTTTTATCTAGCAAAGGGGACAAAATATATATAATATTTAGTTTACAAAACACATTCCACAGTAATTAGCTTAAAAATTGAGTAAGTACCAATATATGGACTGGGTGACCAAAAGCCGATTCGGCCGTGTCAAACAGGGTTTGCACAGCAGCCGGGTCGGACACGTCAGCTTTTACGGCAACTGCGCGAGAGGTGGTGAGCTCCAACGCCAGGGCCTCGGCAGGAGCTGGGTTGGAAGAGTAGCCGATGATGACGTCAGCACCAAGAGAGGAGAGGTGAGAAGCGATGGTGCGACCAATGCCTCTAGAGGCACCGGTGACGATGGCCGTGCGACCGGAAAGAGGCAGGGAAGAACAAGAAGAGGGGTTTGATGCCATCTGATTTTTTTTGCTTTCAGTTTCAGGGGAGGATTTAGTTAGAGATGAGGTTATTTATTTATAAGTTAAGACTTAAGAGGGGATGGATGCGTCAGCGGTGATGCTTGAGTACTAGGTGTGAAAACAGATCGGATACGGTTCGGACAGCGGTAAAACCATATTCGTATCCGTTTGTTTTTCCTGATACGGATACGGATCGGATATTAGACAGATACGAATACAGATATGGATTGGATTGAATATTTATTAAAAAATATATAAATATTATTAAAAAATACCAAAATTCATAATATTTATCTAATTATAATGGTGAATAACATAAATTTTTCATAATATATATTAAATTATATGGTATATATCTACTATTTGGATACGGATAATTAAAATTCAAAACCATATTCATATCTATATCCGTATCCGTACGGATATTCAGATATCGGATATCTGTATTTAATTTTCAAATATGGATCCGGATACGATCGGATAATATCCAACCCGTTTTCCCCTCTATTGAGTACTCAAGTTGACGAACACGTATCATCTGCATTAACTCAAAAGGAAATCTTGTGAGTTAATGCATCTCAGTCATCTGATTTTAAACAGAGAGTCAATTCAGCCGTTTAATTTTAATACAAGATCCTTTAATATTAGTGTAGATCAAATCTGCATGGATCTTAACGCGAATCAGATGGTCTAGATTAATTCATTAACTCAAAAGATTCCCTTTTGAGTTAATGCAAAGGATACGAATTCCAAGTTGAGTTGCTTAGCCCGGTCTTCAGCTGGGAAGTTTTTTTATAAACCATAAATAAAAAAATAAAAAATTAACAAACTAATTTTATGGTTTTAGTTTTTACAAAAATCATAATTACTAAAATGTCAAATCGGTCCATATTTTTTTTTTCAGATGTGCCACAATGGCATCTCGGTCTGATGGGTGTTTTCACAATTTGTCAATCAAACTATATGAATGTAACATTCAGAAAAATTGGGACAATATATATATATATATATATATATATATATATATATATATATATATATATATATATATATATATATATATATATATATATATATATATATATATATATATATATATATATATATATATATATATATATATATATATATATATATATATTTTTATAAGTTTTTATTTGTAATTAATATTGAGTATATTATATACGTCTATGTTGAAAAATAAAATCCGAATGTTTTTAAAAATAAAAAAATAAAAATAGTAACCGCCAGATAATGATGACCACATTTATTTCTATTCATTCATATCCATTTCTAATTTTCAAAGAAAATAAAAATAAGAGACACCCTCTGATGTGACCCCGCCCCTTCTATAAATTATAAGCACCTTTGTTTTTATTGGAACCATTCCCATTTGTTTTATTATCATAACCATCTTAATTGGCAACTCTTCACAGATAATAAAACTACCATGTACACTGTATATCTCTCTCCCCCTCCGTTTTTCTTCACACTTCACAGAAGATTAAAGAAATATTAGACTCCACATATTATTTCTCTAACTTCGTAACTCCTGTTGGAAATCCAATCCAAGAAAATAAGGTATTCATCTTGCATTCAATTATTTAATTAGTAAATAGATTAAAAAAATCTCTTATATTTCTTCATTTGATAATATTCTTTATATTTATTATTTTCCATAATTTCTATGTTATATTTATTTATTTGATAAAGATTCTGAAAATTTTATAATTTCTGAAGAGAGAGTTTAGTTAATAAGGTTCATTATATTGATTAATTTGATCAAATCTCGAGATCATATGATCGGTGGAATTTAAGGAGGAGTCCGATTGTCTGAGACTTATGAAATTGCATACATCAGTTTGTTAAACAATAATCAAATATTATTTCGTACTACCTATATATAAATGATGTCTTCTCTAATATTATTAACTTTTCAATATATATATATGAAAGTATCATACTAGTGTAATCATATTTATTAATTTATATAACATCTTAGTCTTCTGTCCTCGTCATTAGATCAATATCTCAATCTATCTTACTTTAATTATAGTTAATATTAAAATTTTGAATATCCCTTACAACCTTCCGACTTGATCAGACTAATTCATTATTTTTATAAGTCTCTAATGTCTGTAATTGTATACATCGTACTATATATATATTCACAAAAACAATGTATCTTTCTGTATGAAAATATTTTCAAACGTCTGAAATTAAATTAGTGTAAACTATAGTCTCAGATTTATGTTAATCACAAGTGATTATAATTATATTATTCTTATGAAATGGTAATTTTTCACCAATAACCTTAGAAATTTATTCACCGATAACCCTAAGTTAATTTTATTACAAAAGAGTATATTCTAAAACTTATCAATAATTTAATCATATTCCTCATGAATACGATTTCCATTATATTTGTTTGATTATCTATTAACAAATATATTTCTACTTAAATCTTATGAATGATATTCGGTTCTCCTTAACAAAAATGAGTTTAGCAACAGACTTATCTAAATAAAAACATGTATAAATATTAATTTAGAAATCGTGTTACATGGTCTAGGTCTAAGTTCTGAAGTAAGAAGTAACATAGAGGCAGGAATGAACTACCGCACGACGACAGGTACGGGTTTCCTAGACATTGTCAAATTGTTACTTACCATTTTGTATGCATTTTGTTTATTTATTTACTTATGGAACTGTGCATGTTGAATCGAACGATCCATTTGGCTTGTTTAGAAACTTAATAGGATTATTCATATCAATCATGAGACTTGTAAGTAGGATGTGTTAAGCATAGCGTTGTGTAGTGTTAAATGAAATGAACGAAAAATGTAACGGATAAGTTAAAGGAAAGGAGCCAACATGCGTTGAACGCATGTTGGAATGTATACATTGGGTCTGGGTTCGACTAAACCCCTCGATAACGTGACTGTAGGCAAAAGCGGTCCTGTCACGAGTTAAGATCTAGCGTAGGGTGGACTCTCCGTCTAGTGAGACAGCCTCTCACTGTTGGTTGGACTTCCCAGTGAATTGGCGGCCTCCCATTGTTGGTTGGACGTCCCAATGGGTTGGCTGCTTTCCAATGTTGGTTGGACTTCCCAGTGAATTGGCGGCCTCCCATTGTTGGTTGGACGTCCCAATGGGTTGGCTGCTTTCCAATGTTGGTTGGACTTCCCATTGGAATGGCAAGATAAAATGATTAAAAGGAAAACTTAAAAGATAATTAAAGAAGTGTGTGTTTGTGTGTGTGTGTGTGTGTGTGTGATTTAAGTTGAATTTAGTAAGAATGCATTTTGAGGATATAATTTTTATATCCTGTTTGTATAAATAAGTGAATTTGACAAACTCCAGGACTGGAACTAAATTCCGTACTGAGAGATTGTTCGATCTCTCACCCGTTCCACTTTTATGTGGGTTCCAGGAAATGATGAAGCCGACGAGGAGTACTAATAGGAGGGATGCGGATCAAAAAGTCAACGAGCAGACGGCTCAAGTATCTTTTTAATTTTCTTAGTTAAACTTAAATTCTCTCTTTAGAAGTGGATACATTGACTAACATGGTAATTATCGGTTTGTTTGCCATGTTTGTCTTGATCTCATGTTAAATGTGTGATATGTACTTGAATTATTTGTGGTGTTAGAAGACTTTGTTTAATTTTAATATGTTGCATGAGTATTTATTATTGATAATGTATGTGATGTGCACACGTCTTACGTATAAATACGTGGCGGGTTGTCTTGGGGTGTGACACTGTCAGTGAATTTTTATTTTTTTGCTGTACCGAGTTAATTGGATACTCAGCCCAGTTGAATTTTAGCAAAATTTCCTATTCGGCACAAAGGTTTTTTTTGTTTAATTTCGGCATAACAAGAAATTCTTGAATTGTGATATTTTTTTTTTCCTGTGCCGAGTTATGGTACAGAGGATTTTAGTTTGTTAACTTTTCTTTTTTATTTATGGTTTATAAAAAATCCCTTCAGCTGGAGAGCATGATGCGTCAACGGTGATGGCACATTGACACTTTTTTAATTTTTACTAGTCAAAGTGCCGGCTAAGCGTTGCCGTGGAAATTAATAATATTATATTATTACACTACAACCGAAAGGGGTATCAGTGACTGGTATTTTTGGCAAAATATTGATTACAATAATAGTTCAAGACATCTAATTTGGCAAAAAAAATGTGCTTAATATTTTAGCTTTTAGTTCCTTCTTAATTAATGTGTTTGTTCCAACCTGGAAAGTTACATACTGATACATTATTTTATCTTTTAGTTGCATATATACTGACCCAGTTATTTAGTTATTTTTTAGTTATTTTGTTGTGATTATCTTTACAATTTTCTTACCTTTTTTTTGTTTTATTAACATTTTTCAATCTATTCAGATTGTCAATGTAGATAATAATAACAAAGAACAATTATAATAATAATAACGTAGGAGTTCAGGACAAGAACAATAACTTAAACAAACGGATACAATTAAATCTATTCTTTAAAAAACGAATTGGTCCATTCTATTTAAATAGTTAGAGAAAATTTCTAGTGTATATACCCATCTAATATTTTGAAATAGTCATTTTTCCCATCAAAATACCATAATATCCAATTTTTCCATAAAAATTTAAAATTCTTTCTTCTAACACTTTTTATTTATTTTTCTTTTTAATTTAATTATTTTAAAATTGAAGTGGACCATTATACCCCTGAATTTTAACTTGAGATGTCCATTGCCTTTTTTCCTTTTGTGTCTTCCTCCCTTCTCCTTTTCAGACCAAATATTTCTCCATTTCTTCCTCCTTCCCATCTAACGCAATGAACGTCAAAGTAATGTATTAGGTCCGTCTCACTCAGTCCCAGTTTTTCCTACCCTCATGTGTCACTCTCTCAGCAGAGATTTTTCTGGAGATCGCACGAGAAATTTGTATAGCCCTAGTTCTCCCTCAAGCGTGTCTCTCTCAGCAAAATCGAGAAAATTCAGAGCCAAAGCGGTTGAGATTGAATTTGATTACGACATCTTTATTCTCCAGGTTTTGTGATTTTATCTCGTTTGAACTAATCAAAGGTCCGACCAAACATTTGTCGAAATTAATTAATTTTTGAGATTGATCAATGGATAAGGTGTCAGCTCATGCTAAATCAATTGGCATCCTTCATCTCGTTGAAGAAAGTTCATGCCTATGTGATTTTGTTCCATGTATATTCTCTTTGTGTATATTTTTGTGTGCTATGCACTCTGTTGAGGCTATTTAGGTATGTATAAAAATAATGTACCTAATTAAATCCTGCTAAAGTGCCATTTTTATTAGATCGTTAGAAAAAATACATATAAATTGTATATGTATTATGCTTGATAAATGATGCAAGCTTTATTAGTAGATAAAAAAAAAAAATACAATTGATTATTTTTATCTTTTAATAATAGATTGACAATGACAAAGGAAGCGTTTCATCAAATGGCAGATGAGACGATTCATAATTTACAACTGATTCTTTTTATCTTTTCTGTTCTCCTGTGAGGTTTATGATCCATACATTTGACTTGCTCTCTACTCTGTCAGGTTTATTTGTTAGTCGCCCATTACTTTGTGTTTTTCTCTCGTCAGCATATAACTAATTTGAACGTTTTTACTATAGTTTATTTTTGTTTCAATTGTGTGCAGTGGACCTTGTAGGTTTGATTGGGATGCAAGTACAAGTGCAGTATATAGAAGAGCTAAATCAAACTTAACCAAACTTCTTGCAGATGAATTGCAGGAGCTATGTGGTGAGCCCATTGATCTTTCATGATTGTAAGAAATAGATCGTTTCTTGTATATTTAGATAAGACTGTTTCAGTTAGAATCAAGTAGCTCATTATAAAATTGTCGCTTAATATTTAGAAGTTTTTGTATGGGAATGAAACGATTAAGATTTTTGCTATTTATGGAACATGATGTGATTAGTTAATTATGCAATTTTTATTTTCATTTTGTGTGCTCTTTAACTCAAGCCTGACATTGAAATGGATCTTTAGCTCAAACAATTGGACCGAGTCCCTGAATCTTCAAGGGGATGATGGTTCAAATCCATCAAGATCCTTACATGATACATAATTTAAATTATGAAATTTTACAAACATATCTTCGGACTTTCTTCATACCAGTAGATACAAAAAAAGTTGGTACCAACTGGTACAATAGTTAAAAGGGGGCATAACATTGAACTTGACATGATCATATACATTAAGTTAGCATTCAAACGAAATGCTCAAGAATGAATCAAAATTGAACTTAACAATTCAGAACACTAAAGACATTGACAAGATACTGTCATTTTTCCAAGTCCCATAACTTTCAAATACATAAATTGATGCACTTAATGTAAGAAATACCTATGACTAATCCAATAATTAGGACTTACGACATAATTGATGCAGTTAATGTAAGGTTTACATCATAATTAAAGATGCAATTAAAAATAAAGCTACAACTAAAACTGGGACCAAATACATAAATTGATGCAGTTAATGTGAAAGCTCCATTGATGTGACAAGATAATATTTTACAATTTCGTCCTTGTCATCAGAACATTACCAGTAACTGATTTTTTTTCTGATTCAGACTGTACAAGTTACAGCAATCAGATACAAAAGTTCAATAAAAATATATCAAAATTCTATCAATAAATACATAATAAAAGATATTGATACTGTTCACAATGTCATAGAACTTCTAATTAAAACACAAAATGAAATTGGATAAAGTAGAAAGCTAAATATTTTCTTCTTCAAGTAGCTTGAAGATACTAAGTGGATATGCTCTTTTCTTTGATCCAACTTTCCCTCTGCTTAAAACTCTACAAAAGAGCAAAAATTAGAGCAATTGTGTGACATCAATGAAGACAAATTTACATGCAAGGGATTTATGGATAGCTATATGATACCTTTTGGCTTTCAGTTTTTGTTTGATCCTGCCATGAGAGGTAGCTTCACTATCTTGTGATGGAATTGCATTCTTGCATGTTTTTATATAATGACCAAATTGGCCGCAACGCGTACATTTATTGGATCTCCTCTTTCGTTTAAGCATCACTTTTTTTTTTTGAGAATTTCTGACGGATGCTGCCAGATATGTATTTATATTGAATATAAAAAAAAATACAATTGTTGAGGAGTTGTTATCCTCCATCATGATCTCCGCACACTACAAACAATTACAAAACAACTTGCAACCAATAGCAAACCCTTTTGAATCAGTAAAGTAATTGAGACACTTCAATTCAGCAAAACATTGACCATAGTCGCCCTTCTGTCAGCATAAATTTCTTATTTTCTCATTTCACACATAAATCAAGAAAAAAAAGGAATCAATGAGAAAGGTCACCAGATTATTCTAATTATTAGTACTAGAAGAACTAACCTCCAAATTACAAATTTTAGGCTCAACTTAATCCTCAAAATCAGGCTCAACGTAATCTCATTTCACCGATTTCAACTAAATTCTCAAAATCAGACTTTCTAGTGAAGAAAGGAAGGGAAGATTACGAACGATAGAAGGAAATATTAGGCAGGAAGATTACGCCAGATTAAGTAGACGAAGCGTCTTTCCTTTTCTTCTACAATCCATTTGTAAAATTCAACCCTGTTAAAACATTAATGGACATATCCATCTGCAATTAGAGGGGTATAATGGTCCACTTAAATTTTAAAATAAGTAAATAAAATGAAAAATAAATAAAAGGGAATAGAAGAAAGAATTTTAAATTTTCATGGGGAAATTGGATATTATGATATTTTGATGGGGAAATTGGCTATTTCAATATTTTAGATGGGTACACCAGAAATTTTCCCAAACATTTACTTGTTCCAGGGAACAATGATTTTACACTATACAAATTACTCAGAATCGAATCCAAATTATATAAATTGACACGTAGAACCCCTCAATACGCCCCACTAAGAGTTATAAATATATACACCGACTAAAATCGCAAATACCAGAATATCCATATAGCCAAAAAGATGCAACTGACATTCTGTAAAAACCACTTATATCAGAATCGTAATACGAAACAAGTCACGATCCATAATTTTGTCTTTATTTTACTCATTAGAATGAGAAAAGTCTCAAGCTTACACTCCATGATAATATAATTCTTGGATGTAACTATTCTTTGCTTGCACCAACTGCTGCCACTGTTGTGTTGCCCGTACTGACAGTAGCGGTCTAAACATGGTTTCGGTTCTGTCTAGTTGTAGAGACTCCTGCAGTGTGGCTTGTTTGCCCTCTATGAATGTATACAAGGTCTCAAATTTGTATAGGTGTACATATTTTTCATTTTTACAGATAACAGAAAATATTGAACTACTAACTCACTTGAGAGGGAAAAAAAAAACATCTGAGTTACTTTTAGTGAAAAAAGTAAAATACTAATTTTATTGAGAAAGAAACAAAAGTAAAGCAAAAATTAAATAAAAGGTAGTATTTTTTCCTCTGTACAGGAAGAAACAAGCAAAAAGACCAGCAACCCCTTAGCTAACGACAGGCATTGAACATTAAGCTTGTTACAAACCTTTATTGCAAAACTGTATAAATAAAGAAAAATATTTAAGATTGAAATAAAATTATTGAGCAACATGTGTGATGAAAATAAATTACTAAGTAAATTTCAATTAGGAGTAAAGATATATGTACCTGATATGATACCAGGGACGGATCAGGTTGAGATAATACCAGATACATTTTTCATATTTTAAAGTAAATCATGTTGAAAATTAATTCAAATTGATTAGAGCATGTACGAATCAGATTTTACCAGCATAAAAGCTGCATGAGTTATTTTAGGCATTGGTTATTTTAAGTATAGTTATTTTAGGACTAGTTGGTGTAGTGGTTAGTTATTTTTCAGCATGTTGTGTAGTGGGGTCTTAATTTAGCAAAGTTGTGGGTAGTTATTTTAGGAATGTTGTACTATTATAAATACCGCAGAACTCTATGTAATTGAGCAAGAGAGAAAGGAAATAAAGCGTTGTTTCTATTCAGAAAAATATTCTTCTCTCTTCAATCTTTAGCATACAGGCACAAAGCAGTGCAGTATTGCTGAATTTATCCCAACAAATCAGAGAGGGCATGGAGGATATTTTGTTTTGTTTGACAGGTTATAGATAGTATTTTGAATTTCCATAGGTGCACATCAATCCCAAAAGAGAAAAATCTAGTGTAGCTTACTAATAAGATCAACGGCATCTTTGCTGGCTAATGGAATCAACTTCGAGAGACTATTACCCCCCATCTAGAAATAACAATAAAAAGAACTTTTGTGTGAATTTTCATAGATCAAGCTTCAGACCTCATAAAATAATGGCCTATGTAATTAGTTTTAATTTAACTTCAATTGTAATTTCACAACCTCTCCATCAGTGCAATTAGTTTTAAAATTTTAATTGCATATTAGTGCCACATCAGCGATCACTAATTTCTTTCTACCGACCCTTTCTCTTTCCGCCAACTTTTTTTTTCTTTAAAACCCGTAGGTATTCATTGATTGAACATGAAAGTACAAAAATATCAGAGATACGATACATATATTGCAATGCAAACTTCTAATCGCTAACTATCATCTTAAGAACAACATAACCCGGTAACAACAGTGATGTATAGGCCCTATTCTAACATTGCAATTTGAATCAGGCTAATCTCTCAAGCATCAGCAAGCAAAATGGCATGAAAGAAAAATAGTCATGCTGCACGAAGGTTCCATTACACCATAACCTTGTATCAGTGAGGGGCAGTACCTTTTTTTTACCAGCAAACCAAAGAAAAGGTACTGCCCCTCACAGTCACTGATACAAGCGGGGCAGTACGTCACGCCCGTCGCCATCATTGGCCTCACTGATACAAGGTACTGCCCCTCACTGATACAAGGTTATGGTGTAATGGAACCTTCGTGACTCTCTCAAGCATCAGCAAGCAAATTCCTTTCTTTTTTATAAAGTACTATTTTAGTATTTTACCCTTTATTAAAAAAACCAAAAATATGTAAGAAAAATGGTACGTCTTCTGATTAATCAATTTCTGATGATAAATGTTTCATTTATCTACTTGTGACGCATACAGGGTAGCCTATATGCATAAGCTTATATGTACTCAGAAGTAGAGAAATAAGCCATTTTTTCCTCATAAATCAATCAGTTATGAAATATTTTTCCTATACAGTCTATATATTTTTAGTTTTTGATCAAATACAAAATAGGTACTTTATAAATTTGAAATGAGTTTTAATAGAAAAATCAATAAATTAGTTAAATTTGTGAGTTTTTAAGTTTTTGAAATTTAAAAAGGTAAATATTATATTATAAATTTCAAAGATAAAAATACATAATTTTGATTGTTTTTAAAGAGTATACATGAAATTCTCCATCTAAATAACAACTATGCAAAAACACCAAACGTTAGCAATTTAGTATGCCATGCACGAAAAGCCTAAGGGTCTGTTCGGCTACCAGCCCGCGTTTTACTGTTCACGCCAACTAATTTTTTTCCCCACGTGAACAGTAAAACGCAGTTTACTGTTGGCCTATTCCTGTGCCCATTCCTATTCCCAGGCTGCAACTGAACAGGCCCTAAATGTTTGCAATTTAGTATGTCCTGCACAAGTTTGATTTCAGGTCTCGGTGCATGTGTTGGACAATTTTTGAAGAATAGGTGACAAAAAAAATTATGGTCAAAATTATCTGATCTAATATTACATACTCATAATTGACTTTAAATCTCCCTTGTATTTGTAAGTTGCAGAGGAAATTAGAAAATTGAATGTCAGATTATGACCGTGAACATGCGCAGAGCCCAGACCCAGAATATTTAAAACAAAACAAAAAATTGTACTGTACTGGTTCTATATACAACAACAAATCAATAGCACAGTGTGATCCCAAGAGCACGATAAGCCTATCTCTATCAATGACCGGGGGGACCTACCTATAGCAGGCTCCAAGTGACAGGGAGGCTGTGAGGATCCAACAACCTGATGGTGAAGGGCTCACTCTAAACCCGGGTTGTAGGATCTTCTCTGACAGGTCTTTCGATCAACACGGCAAGGGAGGCGCTGTGTACTACATGCAGTTCAATGGTACGCTCCTAAGGTATGAGACTAGATCTTTCACAGTGGCAGTTTCACCATTTCACATGGAGGTCTCGGCCCTATTACTGGTAGCCAAGCAGGCAACGCACATGCAAGTTGGAGAATGTCAGTTCCTAACAGATTCTCAGCTATTAGTCGACATGTTGGACCCAAGGAAATAGCTACAACCTTTGCAGTCAGCAGATTGGAGATCATATTTAGAGCTTCTACAAATAGTCAGGATCTTTAACGCAACACCACTCTTTTGCTGCACGCACATACGATGAGAAGAGAATGTAAATGCCCACCACCTTGCTAACTGGGCGCGAAAGGAGCAGGCTAACTATGTAGGCCATACTCACCCTCTCTTCTCAGAGCAGCATTAATAGATATGAACAGCATCGTCACAAACAGGGCGCCAGCAGGATAGGTAGTATAGTTTTGACATAGTATATGTATAGGTTTCAAGGAAATATGGTAGTTGCTGAAATAAGAGCACCCTGTAACTAATATGTTGTATGTTTTCACATGAGTTTAATGAAATGCCTACGGGCTTCCAACCAAAAAAAAAAAATATAGAGAAACACGGCATCTTTATATAGAGAGGAGAGATGACTTGGCAATTGTTAATATTAATGCTTGGTATTATAAAATATGGAAGGTATAAATACAGACATTTTCTAGGACTCTGGCTACCCAAATGTCGAGAATTCGAGTCCTGCTCACGATTTCGCAATCCCTGCGAAGATTTAAAAAAAAATTAAATAAATAAATAAAGACATTTTATGCATCTCTTATTTGCACCCTCCCATTTTTAATAAAATTTTCAAAAAGTGTTTATACATAATAAAAAAATTGTCTATATATACTTTGTGTCATTAGAAATAAAAACTCTAAAAGTTATAATTTTACTTGTTCGGCAAAGTGTTCAAAATAAATTTTGTTTGGACATTTAGGAAAGAAAAGGAGATGAACACTTGACATTTTAGGTACAAGTACTTGGGAACTCAGACATGAATATATAACTTGCAAATTAAGTAGTAGAACTTTTTGGATGTTTACACCCCTAGAAAATATATTTATATTGTTTTGTGGTAACTTTAATGCGGTAAATTATGTTGCTTTTATTATATTAGTTTTTAGAGCATTGAGAAAAAGTATTTAATTAGATATTTAAAAAAAAAACTTGACTGAATAATTTTATTTTGTAAACATATAATACTTTGGTAATTAAAAAAAATCAATCTATTCCAAAAAACTATTTTATTTTTTTTCAAATCGAAATTCGATAGTCAATACTATATCGAGATAACTATTACATGTTAAACTATACAGAAACCATGCATGATAATAAAAAAAAATGTTTCCTTATGAACAATGATGACTTCGAATTGCAACTTCTTTTAGTTTCACTCATTGAATTTTTGCCAACTTTGAAAACCCAACATAAGCAAATCAAAGTTTCTGAATATTCTGAGAATTAATAAATAAATAAATCAAAGAAAGCATTATTTGATGGCTAGGAATAGATAGAAAATGAGAACTCATTCACTGATAAGAGTCCTTACCCCAAAATGCCATACCACCAAATTAAATTATGACACTTAGCCATTTGACAAAACCGCTCGTTTAATTAAGACCTCATAATATTATCCTTGAACAAGTGAGATAAATAAATGAGGTCTTATAGCTTTGATAGTTTTACAAGTTTCATTCCTTTTGGCTTTGCTAGGCTGATGCTCCTGTGTAATATCATGACAGTTGCTATGTAACAATCCCTGCAGTGATTTTTTCTATGAAGGGACATCAAAGGCGGTGTAGCTAATTAGGGACAAGTGTTCAAATTTTGATTTACATATATACATTGTTTTATTTGTGATGTTATAGTATTAGTAATGGTCTGCAAAATCGGCCGATTCGAATCGGAATCTGCTGCCGGTGATCCGGTTTTGAATCGATTTTCTTGGTTTGTGACTTTTCAGCGAAAAACCAGTTCAAACTAGATGAATCAAACGATTCTTCACCGATTCTTGCCGTTTGGAGCGAGTAATTTCTGAAGAAACGAAGGCATTAATTTTTTGTCACGACCAGAGTAAGAAAGGAGGAAGGAGTACGTAGGCTGGGCAGCATCGATCCCATTTAATTTAATTCCACTCACCGCAAACGGGGTCCATTATTAAAATACTCACCGATTTAATTCAATCTCATTTAGTTCATTACTACGCGGAGCACCCAATCTCAGAAATGGCGTGGGTTGAGCTCTTGTCTAAAGTAAATAAAAAAAAAAAGCCGAAATTTTTAACTATACCATTTGAAAAAAAAAATAATAAACTGAAAAATCATGAATTATATATGTGGAATTCCATATGATTACTACGGACGCAATCTCAAGTTGACGGTGGACGCAATTTGAGTGCCTCCATTAATCTATTTCAAATTCACCAGTGTTAAATAGGTTTTCTTATTAATTTTCAAAAATAGATACAGAAACTTATAATTTGAATGTACTAAAAGAAATATCAAACAAGATAGATAAAACATTTTATAATTTATATGTGCTAGAAGTACTACGAAATATTTTTCGAGCATAATTATTTGCGTCTGTAAAAAAATTAAACTATTTCTTTATGGAAAAAATAAAAATATTTTGGATCTCAGTTATTGATCTCAGTTCAAAAATTATTTTTTCGTAAATAAATAAATTATCGTTTCCTTCTAGTTAATTCATTCAAATTCTAAGATACTTTTAAAAAAAAATTGACATTTCGGCTCTCTAAATGATGTCAAATCAATTTTTTTTCCAAAAATAGATGGAGTATCTTAAAATTTGAATGTACTAGAAAAATGACGATAATTTGCTTATTTACCCATAAATGACCTTTGAATCGGGATTAATAATGGTGATTTAAAATATATATTTTTTTAGTAACACAACAATAAATAGTATAATTTTTTTTACAGCCGCAAAAAATTATGCCCAAAAATTATTTCGTAGTACTTCAAACATCTATATTATAAGATATTTTATCTATTTTGTTTTATGTTACTTGTAATATATTCAAATTATAAGTTGCTCCTTCTATTTATAAAATTAATAAAAAAAATCTAATATTAATATGATTTAATGGTGTCCACATATTTGGTGGACGCAACTTGAAGTAGCATCCATGGTAACTATAGAATTTCTCGGAATTCGTGATTATTATGTTTATCATTTTTTTTTCAAATGGTATATTTAAAAATTTCGGTAAAATAAGGGACTCTGAATTAGTACTTAATACCCCAATTAAAGTATATTTATTTTAATCACGGGTGACTATGCCGCAAGTATACTTCTTATATATTCTAAAGTACATTTGTAGAGGATTCAAATGCTTTTTTTTTTATCATGCCTCAGTTTTTTAAGCATTAATAAATTAAAATTAAGAACTTAAATATCAAAATAAAACCATTAGATTTGATAAATATTATTTTCTCTATGCACATATAAAAGATTACTACATTTCAATTTTATTTTAACCGGTATCAAAAGTTTGGAAATTAAATTACATTGATATGGATAAATTCTAAACGTTGAATTTTCAATTTAAAAATTCATATAAAAAACTAAACTAAAAGGTAATAAATTTGTTATTTTCATGTAGAGAAATTAATATAGATCACATTTAACGGTTTTATTTTGATATTTAAGTTTTAAAATGTTATTAGAAAATTAAATAATGGAGGCAAAAAATATATTCTGGACAACAATATATTTATGGTAATAAATTTTTATTTTATTTTATTTTGGACAACAATATCTTCCTTTTTATTATAATACATTATAATACAGACGACCATGAAATAATTAATCTAGCTAACTTCAACTTCAACATCTGGACAACAATATGCTATGTACGTTCAAGTTCGGTGATAACTGAAAATGGACTTGTAAGCAATTAAGTTTTTCCTCTGTTTCAAGTTAAAGGAATTGTAAGCAATTAATTGTCATGATTGAAGGAAAATGACACATTTGATTCCCATCCAAAAACCATAACAAACAATGCTAATGAGACAAACACTTGCCCTTTTCATCTCAGATATTCAATCTGACTCAAATTGACAAATGACAATAACCTCTTCTGAATACTCAGAACTCAGTAGAAACCATATGCAGAAGAACCAAGAGGTACGTAACGTAACACCGTAACAGAGATCATGTTAGACTTTTTGTAATGTTAATAAAAGACAGTTGCTACTATACAAACCATGCAATTCTTTTTCTACAAGAGACATCAATGGCGGTGTTAGGAGGAATATAATTGAAAAATGATGTGCATGCCGGTGGATACCGATAGAGACAAGTTATAAACATGTGTCCATTTTTAAGGTGGCTGGTGTATGGTGTGGTGCATAAGACGGTGTTTTTGTTGGATTTTTTAGGATTTTACTTTATAATTAATGTGTTTCTCGTTTTTTTTATTTTTCCTGATTCTTCTTATAATCTCTAGCTATTTGTCAATATTTTAAGTCCACAATGTCTCAAACCCGTGATTATTTGGTTTAGATTATAATAATAAACTCTCTTGATATATAATACTAAAAGAGTGAGGCTGTGATATTATGCATATTAACTAATAATTATGGATCGGTCCGATAATATGAATTTTTTTTTAATATTTTAATAGTTAATCTAAATCATTAAACACAATATGAAAATGTACTTGAAGACTAAATTTAAATTATTCAAAATGATTTTACTATTTTTTAAATTGATATAAAATCACCACTTTCTAATGGTCCAAATATTTTAATTCACTAAAGACCTTGTATTTATTATAATTACAATGGAATCTAAATATTATTTACAAGACGTAAAGTTTTGTAATAAATCGTCGAACATTTTATACATATATATAAATATTAATGTAAATTAATTAAAAATAATTCATCTAAATTAATTAATTACCTAAAATAATTAATTAACAAAAATAAGTGAAAATTGAACTAAACTAATTTCAATTAACGAAATTAATCTAAACTAAACTATAATTAACAAAATTAATTAATTACTTACATTGAAGCTGGTTTTGGAGCTGGTTTGAGGAGGGGAGACGGGTGAGGATTTTATAGCTGAAAATGACCATCTATAACCGATCACAATGTCATCGGTTTTAAAGGCTGAAACCGATGGCAATACTATCGGTTCTGGGACCGCTGACAAAGCTAGCGGTTTTGGAGGGTTCCTAACCGATGGTTTTGTTAGCGATTTTAGCCTCTAAAACCGATTACTTTGTTAGCGGTTTGGGTAGATTTCGAATTATTCCTTCAAGTTGGATAGATTGCTAAATTATATTTTTTTGGATATTAATAAATTAAAAATTTCAGTTTTCCATGTCAAGTGGCTAATTCCATTTGGAGTTGGATTGCACATTATAATAATTTTATTTTTGATTGCTTAGGTGTGGATAATCTATGGAAACTCGATAATTGTATCACTTTGAAAAATGCAAATTTAGTAGAAATTATAAGAGAGGCAGTATTGTGGTCTATATGGTTGGACAGGAATAGAATTGTTTTTCGAGATGGCAATATTTTGAATATTCAAGTTTTAGGGTAAAAAATCATTTCACTTGCTTACTTTTGGGCATCTCAATAGAAAAGTGATTTAACTGATCACCAACTTAAGCTAATTATGCCTTGTGATGTGAAGGCTCTATCAGGTACAATGTTGACAATTTCCATGGCAGATTTAAAGGATACAACCGTATGAATGAAGGAGGGACAACTTTGACAGTTGAGAATGAAGTGCAGATGTTGTCTTGAAGATGAAGGGACTTAATTGCTATTCTTACTCGCTATATGTTCTGTTTTGTTGTTTAGTAGGTTTGTAGCTGTTTGGTGCTATTATCTAGGATGTTCTGTCTTTTTTTAGTTGTGTTGTTAATTTCTATTTGTTTGTTGCTGATTAGTAGTTGACGGTATTTGCTTAATACCATTGTAGGTTGTTGGTATGTTTGTCATTGGTACTAGTTTGGTGGTACCAGCTTAACTTTGTGATGCTTTATTTTGGTTTTCATTCTAATAGAAATCGGTGACATGACCACTTCTCTCAAAGAAAAAAAAAAGGAAAAATTTATGTGTTGAGGATTACTCTACTTATTTATAGGTATAGTAAAAGGAAATAGAATAGGGTTTAAATGCCTCTGCTAAGTCTCTATTTTTAGAACTAAAATAACTTAAAATTTAAAAATTCAATGTCATAATGGTTAAAACCATTAGATATGATCTATATCACATTCACACTATGCACACATCAAATATCATGATATTTTGATTTGTTTAAATTAGTATCAAGAGCTAGCAAAAATACACCAATGTAGATAAATTATTGACATTGATTTTCAACTAATTGATTTGTATAAAATCTAAATCAAAAAGTTATAATTTTTTATGTGCATGTAGAGAATTTTGATTTGTTTTATTTTAACATATAAACTTTAGATTTTTTGTTATGAGAAAACTAAACAATAGAGTTATGATGGACCCACAAAAATGTAGGCATTGGAACCCTTGTCAAGGAAATAGACAAATTGAACAAAATTAAAGTGTTGGACGTAAAAAATTGTTTACAACTTTACATAAAATGATTTTTTTTTATAAAAATCCTATAAATATTGATATTCAAGATAAGTAGCATTACAGACACTTAAGACCAAATTATATGGTTCTCATTTGTACAGGAACCTCAAGTATCCACTCTGCCTTTGACAAATGTCAGCCAAATTATAGGTAGAGAATAGAGATAAAAACAAAATAGTCCGGAGGCATCTCAATACACAATTAATATATATCCATGTGAACTAAACTAAAGCAACAAATTAATTGTGCTCAATAGAGAATATTTTTAAGATTTGGTACATTAATTGTAAGATTATTCTTCCCTTTTAAACTTGAGGTTTTTGTCCAATACAGGGGAAAAGGAAAATATCATATCTACTAGATTTGGATTTAGACATCATGACCACTGTATCCTTACCATCATTTCTGTTTAATTTGGAAATCTCGGTTACAATATATAATTAAGCTTTGACAAATTAACGGTGGTTGATAAAGAAACCTCCATTAATTTTTTGAACTCCTATTACATATACAATCAAACAAATTAAATCAGTTAAAAACTTTTCTTTTTCTTCCCTTCCATGCGTTTCGTCAGCTTCCTGTCCAACACAGGTTTTAGAATTTTAGTTTTTCATATTTATATTATATTTTAATTTTTCTTGTTAATGCAGCTAGTCATTTTCTCTTCCCTTTGAATCTTTTGAGTCACACACAGCGACGACAAGAAAAATGAAAATTTTTATATAGTAATGTCAGAGCTTCAAGAAGTTGTACAAAAGCGACCCTCTCTGGCTGCTAGCTAGATTTCATTTCATATATATATACTACACCACATCTCTTCCTCTAGTTAACTTTGAAATTTCTGTCTAATCCAAACTAGTGCGCAAATGAAGCACAAAGCTCTTATCATCTCTTCTTTTCTTTTGTTTCTGTGGCCAATGGAAGCAACTCCATCTCACAAATTCAACTCAATATTTAGCTTTGGTGATTCCTACACCGACACTGGTAACTTAAATGTATTGGCTAAGAAGCTTGCATTTCCAGTGTATACTGACAAGTTGCCTTATGGAGAAACTTTCTTTCATCGTCCCTCTAACCGCTCCAGTGATGGAAGATTGATCGTCGATTTTCTCGGTAGATATATTATTTATGCCTCATTTATTTATCCTGTTTATAGCGCATTTTAGACCTTTTATTGTTATAGAATGTATGAAGTTTGCCATCAAATACATGATTGCCAGACTGCACCCGTAGTTTTTCTTTGCTTATTGTAGATAATTGACATCTACTACAACTTTTTGTCTGGTATAATTATATTTGACATCTCAGCAACTTTTTTGAGTACTATTTGTGACAATTCAATAATAACAATTAGTGATAGTATTAATACAACTCATACAAATAAAATAGAAGAACTATTTGCTGCCCTTCATATTTCTGAAAATTAAAGCTGTAATTTTTCTCTATTGCAAAGCGGAGGAGTTTGGTCTGCCACTTCTTAGACCCTACTTGGCACAAAATGGAACTTTTAGGAAAGGCGCAAACTTTGCTGTTGCAGGGGCAACAACACTTGAACCAGCATTCTTCAAGCAGCACAATATCACAACAATGGCAATACCATTAAACACTTCCTTAAATTTTCAATTACAATGGTTTGAGAAGTTGAAGCCTTCGCTCTGCAGAACAACAAAAGGTGTGTAGCCTCTAGCTCTCATTCATGCTTTGTTAAATATTGAATCAATGCCCTCGTATGTATAGTCGAACTAATTAATTAACAATTAATATCTCTGTTCTGCAGAATGCCGAGATTATTTTGGTAAATCTCTTTTTATTGTTGGAGAAATCGGAGGAAACGACTATATCAGCATGTATGTAAGTCGGTTGAGTATGACACAAGTGCGATCTTATGCTTCAATAATTGTTCAGACAATTGCAAGTACAATTAAGGTTTGTTAAAGACAACATAAAATTATATAAACATGTAAATAAGTTTCTTTTCAATGTATATATCTGTCTGCAAACATATCTAATTATTACCTAATTGGAATAACTGTCTGAATAGATAATTAGATATATGTTTCATTCGAACAGAAACTTTTAGATAAAGGTGCCAGGACTGTGGTGGTACCAGGAAATATACCGATGGGCTGCATGCCGATGCTTCTCACAACTTTCAAAAGCCATGAACACATCTCCTCCTATGATCATAAGACTGG
Organism: Carex arenaria; assembly: GCA_964058825.1. Taxonomy (NCBI): domain Eukaryota; kingdom Viridiplantae; phylum Streptophyta; class Magnoliopsida; order Poales; family Cyperaceae; genus Carex; species Carex arenaria. The sequence continues at coordinate 291,630 of CAXKVW010000360.1, read as the reverse complement.
ATGCATTAAAAGATTCAACATACTATCGAGATATCATAACTCCCTCCTCATTGAGGCAATAAAAGAATTTCGGGTCAAGTATCCTCATGCAAAGATCATTTATGCAGATTATTACAAACCTGTTCTCAATCTTGTGAGGTATCCTGAACATTACGGTAAGCTACAAATTTGATTAACCGTTCTTAATTTAATTTTCTCATAAAAAGAGGAAATAAATACTATTGCATATTCTCTAAAAGAATATAAATATTTTTAAAATGAGAAAGCTACAGGTCTCATGCGCTTTTTCTTGTCATTATAAGGAGTTTATATTTTTGTTATTTAAGGATTTACAAAACCACTTGTGGCTTGCTGCGGAAAGGGAGGTGAATACAATTTTAACTTGACTGAATTGTGCGGCATGCCACAAGTAAGTGTGTGCCGGAATCCATCAACTCGTGTCAGTTGGGATGGCATCCACTTAACCGAGGCCGCTTACCGATATGTTTCCACTAGCTGGTTAAAGGGTCCCTATGCTGATCCACCGATACTTAATGCTCATACAAAATAGGTCTACTCAGGGCAATAATTAAATTTTTTCACTGATACCATATCTGTTATCTTGATGTAAAACAAAATAAAACAGTCTAGTATATATATATATGCCTCTCCTTATATGGAAAGACACGGTTAGATTTGTCAAATTAAGTATAAGAAAATGAAAACCAATGTGAGTTCCATGTCATTTTCAATGAGTAAAGATAAATAAGATAATGTACTCTCTGGGTGCAATTATGTTTCTCTCTTAATATGCTTCAAAAATGTATTCCTTGCCTGAACTATCTATAATTATAATTTCTCCATTCCATTATTATACCAGAAATCACGCAGGACATTACTAAAGTAAATATTTGATGGGCCTTTATTTGCAAAGCAGATCAAATTATTCCCATTTTTGGGCCTTATGTTGATAAGGCCCTTTTTAAGGCCTTTATTTACACACAACATCGCTAAAAACATTCGACTTAGTTTGCCAGATGAGATATGCCCAATCAAAGTTTGCCAGACATAAATTAAATCAAGTTTTTATCTTTATTTTTTAAGTCAAACTGGAAGCAACAAAATTGCAAATTCTGGTAAATCAAAATCCAACGGTATTACATAACGAATGGGCTTAGATAATAGATAATAAATTATACTACATGATCATGATTCATCAATTTGGATTTTATCTCAACAAATCGGATTTGTTGGCAATTTTGATTTTATCTGCCACCGCTACTACAAATTACAGAGTTAATTAAATTGCAGAGTTCTCTTAACAATTAGCCAATTAAATTAAACTGAGTTAATATAAGCATTATGATATTATTATTATTCTTATGCTACGTTTAGGGGTGAAAACGAATCAGATACATATCACATAGTGGTAAAACCACATCCTTATATGTTTTTAATTTTTGGAGACAAATACAGATACAGATTAGATATTTATTAAAAAAATATTGAAATGTTTATAATATTTATCTTATTATAATAATAATACTTTAATATTGTTTAATATATATATAGAGAGAGTAGAACTATATATTGTTTTTAATATTGTTTAATATATATATATATATATATATATATATATAAGGCTACCATGCTTTGCAAATTAAAGTGGGAGTTTTAATTTGCACTCATATCTCTATTTTCAAAGTTCAAATAGTCAATCCGAACCATTAGATGTATTCTTCATACTGAAATGTGCTTGGAGACCAAATTTTACATTTTTTGAAATTTTTTTTTACTATTTATTAAGCCACTTTGAAAATCTGAAAATTTGGGTGAACAATAAAAATTTCTGGACTACCGGATCAACGATTTTCAAAGTGGCTTAATAAATAGTAAATAAATTTAAAAAAATGTAAAATTTGGTCTCCAAGCACATTTCAATATGAAGAACACACCTAATGGTTCAGATTGACTATTTGAACTTTGAAAATGGAGATATGAGCGTAAATTAGAACTCTCACTTTAATTTGCAAAGCATGGTAGCCTTACTATATATATATATATATATATATAGAACTAGGGTGTTCCTAAGTTCACCCAAACTCTTTTTGAACTCAACTCTAAAATATATTAAATTCATTTCAAATGACGAATCTAAACTGTTGAAATCATTCTATGTTATAATTAAACTGTTGAAATCATTTCAAGTGGTCAAAAGGTGTCCAAAAAAGAATACATTAAAATTAATTTATAATTCAACTTTCATAATAAATTATCACTCATAAGATAAAATGATTTCAATAGTTTGAATTTGTCGTTTGAAATCAATCTGATAGATTATAGAGTTGGGTTCACAAAGAGACGTGATGAACTTAGAAACACCCTACTTCTACTCTATATATATTAAATTATGATATATATCTACTATTTAGATACAGATAATTAAAATCTAAAATTATATTTATCAGTATGTGCATGGATACCGAATATCCATATCTAATTTTTAACACGGATCAGAAATTATCTGTTTTCGCCCCTATATGTTCATGTTAATTAGGTGATGACTGAAGCAGCGTGACCCAATATAATTAATAATATGTGAATATGGACTTGTTGCATCAGTTTCTCTAAAGCAACAATTTGATGGCCATCGAAATTTGGTTAAGAACTCTAAAAAATTATTTAAATTTGAAGACTTTATTTCATTTTTATTAAAGAAAATAATAATTTGATGACTAAGTAAATGCATTACATCCGGATATTAACATTTCATCCCTGTTGTAGTGTTGTCTGTAACGTTTCATTTTTGTAAAGTAGAATCCAATTCACTCATGAAGCTATGATTTCGAGCTAGGGGATCAATACTAGAATCAATTATAAGACGACAACAACAGCAAAAATTACATCAAGCTATGATTTCGAGCTATTTTTTTTTTTTTAAATTACATCAAATTTGATACATAATCTATTTATATCATAGGGATACTAGAATCGTGCCCGTGCATTGCAATAGGGACAAATTATAAGAGAAAAAAAATCTCATACAAAATGACATATTTTTTTAAAAAAAATTAGAATAAATAACAAATAATATTTCTTAAATGGTACAAAAAAATAAAAATAAATGAAGCCATGACCAATCAATTATCAATTAATTCAAAAGTTTCTTCAATGACATTTAAAAAATAGAAAAAATCAGGACCAATAAAAAGATGATACAATTTGCATGTGGCAAGTCCATTTATATATAATTTAAACTTCTACACATAAAAAAAAAACATCAAAAAGATTAATAGGATCATAATATTTGATTGGATGCTTGATATTCAATCAGTAATTTCATCTTTTAATCAAAGTTGTTTGACAGATCTGAACATCTACATGCTTAATATAAGAATGGAGATATAACCTATATACGGTTAAAAATTGGGGTAATACATGGTTTTTGCATCCATGTTCACATGCGTCGTGCATGAAAGGATCGGTAAATTGTACATGGTTGTAGAACCGTGAGTTTATTCAAAAACAACGCCGATTATTTTCGCAAAAACATTCATACACGGTTGTAGAACCATGGAAAAATGCGTTGATAATTTTGCCAAAACATTCAAATACAGTTTTCATTAAAAACCATGTATAATTTAAAGTTTTTAAAAAAAAAATACAAGTGAAAGATATAAATTCAAATTAAACACTACATTTACCAATATACAAAAAATAATATACTAAATTTAAAAAAATTATGATTTAAACACAACACATACCAAAAACACTGTATTTACCAAAATAAATTATAACATTTACAATTACATTACACAAATTGTTATATGAATAACATTCTAAAAATAATATAACAGAAAATACTAGATCTGAAACTTTACATATACATTTCCATGAACAATGTCAAAAAAAAAGTACAAAATAAAAAATTATAAAGGAAAATAATTGGCCGGTTCTTGTTTTTTTTTTTTTTAGATAGTTATATTAATTATCGAGTTTATATTAAGACTAAATTTTCTTTATATTATTTGTTGTACATGCATTGACTAATTAGTACATATCAAGCTTCGAGAATGCCCGATAGGAATGACTTCATTTAAGCTTCAAGAATGTCCGATACTGTATAATTTGATTTATTAGAAAGACTGTCGATTTTTATATTTGATTTATTTGAAATTAATATTACATTTGTTTCTGACGGATGTTTATTAGTACTCTAACAAATTCGATATATGTCTTTCTGTTATAATGCATCTGTATTAATTTTTTTAAGCCATTTCTCTCATTTTTAAAGCACATGTATGTTGTACATGTATTTATCTAAGACATCTCTCGTAAAAAGTCAAGGCTAGGACAAGAAATAAAGCAAAAGAGACGATATCTTTACTGAGAAAGCGTAAAACGATGACAAAACTTCAAACAGCCATAAAACGGCGCTCGAGTATCCGATTTTAGCAAATGACCACTTTTTGGAAAGTTTGTGAAAATACGCATGCGTCAGTGACTGCTATACCTTTTTAAAATTCAGAATTGCAAAAAAAACAAAGGAAAGAGCTTCAAAACTTGAGTTAAAGTTTCTAATTAAGATTTTCATTCCAATTTTTTTTTATCTATGTAGCTCAATAAATTGGTCATATAATGAACTTGTAGAATACCAATTTTTACTACTTTTGGAATTTTTTTACTATTTTTTGTGATTTATGAAAGATCACCTAAAATAACTTAAAAATAAAAGAAAATTGTGAAGAGTATATTTTTCTAGTAGTCTTTCTAATGTAATATTTATTTATAATAAATCAAATATAAAAATTGGCAGTCTTTCTAATAAATCAAATTATATAGTATCGGGCATTCTTGAAGCTTAAATGAAGTCATTTATTACCTATCGGGTATTCTCGAAGCTTGAAATTTACTAATTAGTCAATGCATGTATAACAAATAATATTAAAAAAAATTAGTCTAAATATAAACTCGACAATTAATATAACTATCTCAAAAAAAAAAAAAAAAAAAAAACCAAGAACCGGTCAATTATTGGCCTGTTTTGGCATTTTTATGAATACCTATCTTTCATGAGCATATTTGACAATTTGTATTTAATTTGGATATAAATAAAAATAACGGATCTAAGACAATCCAAACACAGTTAAAGGATTGTAAGCAATATTTGTCAGGATTGAAAGGAAAATGACAGATTTGATTCCGATTTATAAATCGTTAACAAACAATGCCTAATGAGACAAACACTTGCCGTTTTCATCTCAAATATTCAATCTGACTTAAATTGACAAATGACAATAACCTCTTCTGACCACTCAGAACTCACAAAATGATCAAATGAAGAAGAGCTGTACGTAACAGATAGACTTGGATTTGTTCTACTAGTGCAATATATATAAGACAGTTGCTACTTTACAAACCATGCAGTGCTTTTTCTACAAGAAGGCACGAATGGCGGTGCCGGGAGGATGTTCTGAAAATTGATGTGCACGCCGGTGTGCGGTGATAATGATGCATGGCGACAAGTGAACATGTGTCATTTTTAAGGTGTAGGCTGGTGTGTGGTGTGGTACATAGAAAGCGTTTTTGTTGGATCCTTTTAAAAATTTACATTTTAACGTGTTTCTGCATTTTTTTTTTTTATTTCCTGATTCTTCTTATAATCTCTAGATATTTGTCACTATTTTAAGTCGACAATGTTTCAAAAAATTTATTATTTCGTTTCACTCATAATAATTGACTCTTTTATTATATAATTATTAGAAGAGTTTGGCTATGGCATTTATATATGTATATTAATTACGATCGATAAGTGATATTAATATATGTATGCATTTATATATGCATTTATATATGTATATTAATATGAATTCATATATTTAAATTTTAGGGGGAATTTCATGTATACCCCTCAAAAACTTCAAAATTACATATTTTCCCCTCTAAATTTTGAAATTACATATTTTTCCCCCTCTAAACTTCAAAAACTCACATATTTACCCATTTTATTATATTTTACATTAAAACACATTTTAAATTCACAAAATACCCATTTTACCCTTTTATTAAAAAGTATAAAATATCCATCTCACTCCAATTTGAATCTGAAAGGTTTCTCTACCATCCAAATTACTTTAAGATCTATGTGTGCTAGGTCAGCACGAATCTTGAAGCGAACACGCACGAATATTGAAGTAATGTGCACAGATCTTAATGCGATGCACGTGGATCCAATTGCTTTAACATCCGTGCGCACTAGATCAGCACGAATCTTGAAGCGAATACGCACAGATCTTACTGCGATGCGTGCAGATCGGACGGTAAAGGAACCCTTCAGATTCTAATTTGAGTTCGATGGGGCGTTTTACACTTTTAATAAAGGGTAAAATGGATATTTTATAAATTTAGAACGAGTTTTATTACAAAAGACAATAAAATAGGTAAATATGTGAGTTATTGAAGTTTAGAGGGGGAAATATGTAATTTCAAAATTTAGAGGGGGAAATACGTAATTTTGAAGTTTTTGAGGGGTATACATGAAATTCCCCCTAAATTTTAAATAGTCAATCTAAATCGTTGAATGTGATGTCTGTGTGAAAAATATATAAAAATTATTACTTTTGGATGGTTCAAAAATTTTATTTCACTGAAGGCCTGTATTTATTATCATTACAATAGAATCTAAATATTAATTACAAGATGTAAACTTTTGCGATAAAATATCGAACATTTTATACATATAAAAATATTAGTTTCCCATTATTTTATACATATCAAATGTGTGAGTTTTTAAGTTAATTTTAATGCATTCATTTTTCAACATTTTTGACTGCTTGACTTAGTATTAATATAACTCAAAAATATATAAATTTTACATGTAAATGCATCACTCATAAAGTAAATCGGTTTGAACTCATTGTGTGAAGTCCACCCAATAAAATTTAGAGTTGATTTCATATGACACTGATGTCGTACTAGCTGAATTCATTATTACAAGGTTTATGGTTTTCAGTTTGGGCCTGCTAAAATTTCAAGCAGTAGCTTTGATGGTTTGGTTTTATAATTTTTCAAAATAGTGTTTCAAATTGAAATTTTAGCTCGGATGTTCTAGGTCTAACTCGTTCAGCTGTAGCTCGATCCAGAATTAACAAGCTGAACTAGGACCTAGGTCGGACCGAGCCAGCTTGTTGACACCCCTACATGTGCATTTGTTACTCAATCAAATATATATATATATATATATATAGGACTTGGCTACGGTACTACGCGTAGCATAGAGGACCTCCATGCAACGACTCAAAATTTGAGTTTTCAGAATCCTAACAGTCGATCCGAACTATTCAACATGTAATCTGTAGTAAAATGTACTTGCAAACCAAATTTTACATTTTTAGAATTTTATTACTATTTATGAAGTATTTTACAAAACTGTTTTTTTTCGGTGATCCAGAATTATTCAAAAACAACAGTTTTGTAAAATATTTCATAAATAGTAAAAAAATTCTAAAAAATGTAAAATTTGGTTTGCAAGTACATTTTAGTATATATTACATGTTGAACAGTTCGGATCGACCGTTAGGATTTTGAAAACTCAAATTTTGAGCCGTTGCACGGAGATTCTCTATGCTACGCGTAGCATATTAGCAATTTCCTGTATATATGTGTGTGTGTTTTTTTTACTTTTTAGAATTATTTTCAATTTATACATAAATTAAAGAAAAAACAATAAAACACAAACAAAATCAAATCTCATGTTGGTTCACATCAGCTTTTATTTGTGAAAAGGTACAGTATTTTTCAAATAATTGCCTCATTGTTATTTGTTTGTTTATTTGTTCATGTAAGGGTTAATATTGTTACATGTTACATCTAACACTTGTTTGTGATTCTTTGACTTATTTCAGGTTCGTCTTTATCAATAGCGAAATTGCTACAGTTTTGAATTAAGCCGGTGCAGCCTGATCATGTCCGATCCTGTTAGTTTTTCATGAATACGAAGATTTTCATATCATCATGAGGTTAATTAATTAAGTTCCTTTCGTATGCTACAGGGAAACAAATCAAGGACCACACAATTTCGTCAGCTGCTGTTTGGTCGGTGCCTCGGCACGCCACAACTACGGCTGTACCGCTTTTTTGAACAGAAATATAAACAGTTATCTCTTTACCTAGCTAATACTTATCACAGTGACAAACGAATAGTTCGGATTCAGTTCGACAAGTAAAAATGTATGTGATTCGAGTATAATTCGGATGATTTGGTACAACAAAAAAGACAAAAAAAAATTAAAAAAATTCGCATTTTTTTTTTGCGTTTTTATCATGAATAATTCGTAATTCACATTTTATTCTCGAATAAAATGTATTATACGTTGTTTTGCGTTTTATTCGGAGTTCAGTCCGAAAATAGTAAAAAATAATAATAAAACGTGTTTAATTCGCAAAAAACTCGCGTATATTTTCACTATGAAACCTATTACAGATTGAAATGCACTCGCAACATAAAATGCTACATAAACAAAGATACATTTTTGCTGAGCGGAAGTTTATGAGTAATCTCTAACGTTGATCTAAAATTCTAACTAGTGTTGTAAAAAATGATCATTTAGGTTAATTAATTGTTGGCAGCGATTAAACTGTTACGGATTTTTCCAACTAATATGTCGATTATTTTCAATTATGACCGATTATTGTCGATTATTTTCGATTAATCACTTAACGGTATAATGTCCGTCAATGGATCGATCGCATACTGTTATTACAATACTAATTCTAACATGAATCTCTGTGAATATTAAACGGTCTCACACTAAGAAGTTCGGATCCTACGTACGAAGTAAAATAAAAAATATTCCGAATCATCATATCAGAATTTATGATCAGAATCTGAATCAATTTATTCCGAATTAAAATATTCGGGACCAATTTTTTTTTCGAAAAATAAAAAATTATGGAACGGTCCGGATCAAAATTCCACAATTTGAGTTAACACCGGTGAAGCCATGAATGAACTTGGTGCCTAGCTCCTTAACAATGAGTAAGTGTAGGATGAACTAAATTATACTAGCAAAATTGTTTTTTCCTTTTTTTTTTTTATAAAGATGAAGGATAATATTCCATTGAACGTTATATATTTTGTAACGCCGTATAATTTGAGGTTCGACTTTCTTGAAAAGTTTATTTTAAAAATATTATCGATTACAAAACCACAACAGAATTAAATATAAATATCCAGTTTAATTTGTTATCAACTTCCTTTTTAATAGAGGCCTCAAAACCAACTCCACACTCTCTCAACAACGAACGCGTATCCTCTGCATAACTCAAGAGAAAATATTTTGAGTTAATGAATCTCAACCGTCTAATTTTAAACGGAGTTAATCCTGCTTCTGCCTATAACACAGAAGACTTTTTAATATTAGTGCAAATTTAGTCTGCATGAATCGATCTTAAAACAGATCAGACAGTTAAAATTCATTAACTCAAAAAATTCTGATGATAAGAATTCCTCAACAACTGCTTCCCGGCTCCTGTGAAAACAGCCTCTCTGCTTAAACTCCCTGATCTAATTAAATTCCCCCCTCCCTGTAAGTATAACCCCATGCATCCCCCCTTTCAATTAAAAACATAAAACCCTTATCCCTTTCTGTTTTAATTTAAACCGCCTCCCTTTCTTTTTATTCCCTGTTACATCTCTCTATCTCTTATTCCTTCACAACCAACCAAGGAAACTCCAAAAAAAAATTATAATCTTACCGGCCAAAATCAAATTGAATCCCTGTTTTTGTGTTGGAAATTTCTACACTAATTAAGGTACTATATATAAACTTTGATATTTGTTTATAATTGTTCTATAAATTTCATTGATTAGAATATGATAAGAAGATATATTAGTTTAAATAAATTAGTTTTCTTAGATTGTAGGAATTTATGATTAGTATTTATTTAATTAAAATCTGAAAAAATTTAGACTATTGGTAAGAATTTCTTTACTAATATGATAATCTGAAAATATAATTATTAGTAAGTATTTATTTAAGTTTATTAAAATCTCGAAATTCCTATATTTACGAGTATTCTTTTTAAATTGCAGTGTAATCAGATTTTTTTTTGTTTATTAATAATAATTTCCTTAATTATTTAAAATCTTGAATTTATTATTTATGTAATTGGATTTTTTTTTATCATATCTGATCAAACTTTGGGCTATGACAAGGATCAAAATAAAAGAAGCAAATCATTTATTGTATATTTCTTTCATTCTCGTAATACAAAACAGAGAATAGATACAAAACTATTGCAAACCGATCGAATTTAAATTGTTAGAACTTTTAATAAATAAAATATAACATGTAATATAAGATTTAATCAAAACAGTCAAATTGAAATCCTTATTGATAATTCTCCTAGATAGTAAACTAGAATTAATGACATATTCTAAATTTTTAAACGGCATAAGTGACGATTAAGGCTTCAGTCAGATATCATGTGGAAGCTTCCAGGGCTTTTTGTAAAATTAATTAATTACCCTATGATCTTTAGTCATGTTTGATTTCATAATGTTAGATATATTTTCATTTTATATTGAACTTCCGTTTTTCCTTTGTTAGATCTCCAAATGAAAATGGAAAAGGAACAAAATTAATTAATTCGTTTGGAACATATATACGATGACTTGAATGAAATGTACTTATTGAGTATAACATTAGATTAATAAGAAAACAAATTAACACCGTGAGTTGAATGAATGAGAAGGCCGATATACGGAGGCTGCTAGTCAGGGGCGAACCCAAGTGTATCCCGGGGGGCAGTTATCCTCCCCCTGGATTTTGCGTTTTAGTGGAAGTCGGGACGTTTCGATCGGCTCTGTCCCTCTCTGGAAATTTTTTTGCCCCCCGCTGGATGTTTAATTTGTAGTTTGGGTTAAAATTAAAGTAAATTTCTTCAATTATAATTAATAATTAGAATTATAGATTAAAATATCATAAATTACAAATCAGAGCATTGAAAAGTACAAATTAAAGCATTATTTTTTATTAAGTACTTAATTAGTTAATGGATTTAAACCCGATTCGATAATTTTTTTGCTCCCCCCTGACGAAAATCCTGGGTCCACCCCTACTGCTAGTTACGGTCGGGACCGACATGCAGGTAATGTAAGTCGCAGTCGGGTTTGATATTGGAAGGGTCCCTATGCTGGTTAAAGGGTCCCTATGCTGATCCACCGATACATATGGACTGCTAGTTGCGGTTGGTACCGACATGCAGGCAATGCTAGTCGCGGTTAGAACCGTTATCTGGGGAATGCTAGTCGTAGTTGGGTTTGATGTTGTAAAGGTCGATACTCATAGACTATCAGTCGCGGTCGGAATCGGCATGTGAGAATGCTAGTTGCAGTCAGGTTTGAGATATAATGCATCTCCAAGTAAAAGTGGTCAGTGATCAACAAGATTTTAATGTGACAAGTGCTTGCATAAATAATTAAATAGTAGTCATTGCATAGTAGATTGCATTATAATTGTTGAATAAATAAAGTTATTTAGTATGATTGGAAGGGAAGATTTTACAAATTCTCAAGATGAAATTAAATTCTGCACTGAGAAAATATTTGACCTCTCATCCATTCTACTTTTTTCGTTTTCAAAAACGCAGAAGAGAAATTAGAGCCGAAGAAAGAGTGACAAAAAAATAAATGTTAAAGAATAAAGAAATGCTACTTGGTTGATTTTAGAATTTCATATTTTATTTTGAATAATTAAGATATTGAATAAGCATGGTAGTGGATGTATTGCTTGTCATGTTTGTCTTTGTCGTTTGTTTAGAACTCGTATTATCTCGAGAAATGAATAAATTTATGACTATATGTTAAAGTTTATTATTGATAATGTATGTGATGAAAATATTTTTATGTAGAAATACACAATGAATTGTCTCGAGGTATAATATATTTATATAAAAATTATTAAACGGATTTTGAATGTACGATATCTCAGGTATATTCTTTATATTGATCATTGATTAATTCAATCCTTAAAAAGTAAAAAAAAATTAAAAAAGAGTTTCCAACAAATTCTTCATTGTAAAATGTATTACGTTCAATAAGCATGTGCAACAACTATAATATAAAATATGCTCTCTTCTGCCACATCAACAAATTTAAAATTAATTTTTAAACCCCCATAATTTTAATGAAAGTGTTAATACATTTTATTTTTACATCATTATAATTATAATGAGCCATGCAAAGAGACGAAATATTGATATTTTAATTTTAGCCAGATTGCTCTGTAAATAATGATGCAATTATTGTTGCATTCATACACATGATTTTGCAATGTCATATCAACATTTGCAACTAAATTGCAATTGGATGCACACTTTATGGACCAAGTGCAATTTACCCTGTTGATAGGTACAGAGAAAATTGCAGTGTACGTTAGAATTAAAATTTAAGATGGAAAATTATTTTTGTTACGGATTTCTTTACTTATTTATGGTGAAAAGAAACGTAGGGGTCGTTTGGCAACACTGAATTAAGCCTCTTTAAGACTTAATTCATTTTTTTTAGCTTTCTTAACCACTTAATCCTGCCGAACTCCGGTTTCTCAGCACGGATTAAGATCACCTCCTTTAGCCTCATTTTATCCGGATCTTAATCCTCTACCCGGATCTTAAGACATCTCTACCTCTTTCGTTAGCTTCCTTAGCTTTCACCCACGGATTAAGATAACCGAACATCAATTCCTTGGCGCTCCATAAGCTTTTAATTCTCCACTCTTAATCCTTTGTTGCCGAACGGCCCCATAAAGTTCAAATGTTCATTATACTTTTATTTTTTTGAATTAAAATAATTTAAAATTAAAACTTAAATGAAAAATAAAACCAGTAGTTATGGTCTATATTATTTCCATTATGCAAGCAAAAAAAACTCTTGGCATTTTGATTTTGTTTTGATTAATATCAAGAGTGATATTGTTTTCATGTGCATGTAGAGAATATTATATAGCTTACATCTAACGGTTTTATTTTGACATATATACCTTAGAGTTTTGTTTTATTAGAAAATTAAAAATAAAAGCACAATGGAGGCATAACAAATAAAAGCATCTGAACTCTTTTCAAAGAAATATACAAATTAAACAAAATCAAAGTACTAGAAGTAGAATTGTTTTTATTTAAAAATGATTTTTTACATAAAACTCTTATAAATCTTTATGATATTCAAGATAATTAGCACTACAGTTACTTAACAGTTAAAACCAAATTATATGGTTCTCAGTGTACAGGAACTTTTAACAAAACTTGATATCCAAAATGTTGTAAGTGATCCCTCCTCATCTCAATAATGGAGATATGCTAAAATTTCACTATGGCAATTTTAATTGCCTGGCTGTAGCCCTCACAAGTATCCACTCTGCTTTTGACAAATGTCAGCCATGCATAAGTTGACCCAAAACAAAGTGTGTGTGTGTATGTATTCTAATTAAATACACAATATATATCCATGCGATCTAAACTAATTAAAGCAACAAATTAATTGTGATCTATAGAGAATTTATTTTAAGATTTGGTACATTGTAAGATTATTCTTTCTCTAAAACTTGACGTTGTTTTCTAATATAAGGGGGCAATTGAATATCCTTTCTCATGACCACTATATCCTTATCATCTCGTTTTTGGAAATCTCGGTAAGAAAATAAAAGCTTTATTAAGAAACTTTCATTAATTTTCTAAATTCCTATTACATATACAATCAAACAGAATCATTTTAAACATTTTCTTTTTCTTCCCTTCCATCCGTTCAACTGCTTCCTATCCAACAAAGGTTTTAGAATTTAGTTTTCATATTTATATTACATCTTAATCTTTTTTGTTATTGCAGCTAGTCATTTTCTCTTGCCTTTGAACCTTTTGAGTCACACACAGCGACGACAAGAAAAGTGAAAAATATATATATAGCAAATGTCAGACCTTCAAGAAGTTGTATAAAAGCGACTTTTACTGGCTGCTAGCTAGATTTCATTTCATATATATATATACTTCACAACATCTCTTCCTCTAGTTAATTTGGAATTTCTGTCTAATCCAATCCAATCTACCGCAAATGAAGCGCAACGCTCTTATCGTCTCTTTGTTCCTTGTGTTTCTGTGGCCAATCGAAGCAACTCCATCTCACACATTCAACTCAATATTTAGCTTCGGTGACTCCTACACCGACACTGGTAACTTAAATGTACTGGCTAAGAAGCTTGCATTTCCAGTGTATACTGACAAGTTGCCTTATGGAGAGACTTTCTTTCATCATCCCTCTAACCGCTGCAGTGATGGAAGATTGATCGTTGATTTTCTAGGTATATATATATATATATTATGCCTCATTTTATATCATGTTTATAGCTCATTTTAGATCATATATATAGATTGAATGTATGAAGTTGGCCATCCAATATTTTTTTTTTATTTTTTTAAAAAAAAGGCTTTTGTAGCCCATTTCATATATATAGATTGAATGTATGAAGTTGGCCATCCAATATAGGACTGCCAGACTGCACCAGTAGTTTTTCTTTGTTCATTGTGTGATATAATTATATATATTTGACAAGTTATCAACTCTTTTTGGTATGTTTGGTGATGATAACTTTGACTGTACCTTATCAAATAACTTTTAAGAATAATAAAAATAATTGATAGTATTAATACAAATCATACAAATATACTCAAACAAATTAAATGGAAGAACTATTTGTTGCTCTTCATATTTCTGAAAAATAAAGCTGTAACTTTTTTTCTATTGCAAAGCGGAGGAGTTTGGACTGCCATTTCTTCAACCCTACTTGTCACAAAATGGAACCTTTCGGCAAGGCGCAAACTTTGCTGTCGCAGGTGCAACAGCACTTGAACCTTCGTTCTTCAAGCAGCACAATATCACAACGATGGCAATACCATTAAACACTTCCTTGGATTTTCAATTACAATGGTTTGAGAAGTTGAAACCTTCCTTATGCCAAACAACAAAAGGTGTGTAATCTCTATCTCTCATTACATGTCGAGTAAAATATATTGAATCATATGTAATGTCCTCATATATATAGTCGAACTTATTGATTATTAGCAAATAATGTTGCTGTTTTGCAGAATGCAGAGATTATTTTGGCAGATCACTTTTTATTGTTGGAGAAATTGGAGGAAACGACTATATCAACATGTATGTAAGTCGGTTAAGTATGACAGAACTGAAATCTTATGCTTCAGCAATTGTTCAGACAATTGGAAGGACAATTAAGGTTTGTTAAAGACAACATAAAATTATATATATTAACATTTAAATAAGTTTCTTCTTTTCATTGTATATCTGCAAACATTTATAATTATTACCTAATTGGAATAACTGAATTGTCTGAACAGAAACTTTTAGATCAAGGTGCCAGGACTGTGGTGGTACCAGGAAATATACCGATGGGATGCATCCCGCTGCTTCTCACAATTTTCAAAAGCCAAGAACACAACTCCTCCTATGATCATAAGACTGGATGCATTAAACGATTTAACATACTATCGAGATATCACAACTCCCTCCTCATTGAGGCAATAAAAGAATTTCAGGTCAAGTATCCTCATGCAAAGATCATATATGCAAATTATTACAAGCCTTATCTTAATCTTGTGAGGTTTCCTGAACGTTATGGTAAGCTAAAAATTTGATTAACCATTCTTAATTTAATTTCTCATAAAAGGAGAAAAATACTATTATATCCATTCTAAGTCATACTTAGCCTGTTTTGAGATATCGCATATTCCCTAAAAATAACACAAATATTTTTCGATTCCTAAATAAAGTTAGAAATCTACAGCTCTCATGCACTTTTTCTGGTCTTAAGGAGTTTATAATTTTCTTATTTCAGGATTTACATCTAAACCTCTTGTAGTTTGCTGTGGAAAAGGAGGTGAATACAATTGTAACTTGACTGATTCATGCGGCATGCCACAAGTAAGTGCATGCCGGAATCCATCAACTCATGTAAATTGGGATGGCATCCACTTAACCGAGGCCGCTTACCGATATATTTCGACTAGCTGGTTAAAGGGTCCCTATGCTGATCCACCGATACTTGGTTCTCATACGAAATAGGTCTACTCAGGGCAATAAATTTGTTCACTGATGCCATATCTGTTATTTTGATGTAAAACCAAATAAATCAGAGTAGTAGTATGTCTCTCCTTATGGAAAGACACGGTTAGATTTGTCAAATTAAGTAAAGGAAAATGAAAACCAATGTGAGATCCGAGTCATTGTCAATGAATAATGATAAATAAAAATTAAACTCTCTCGTTGCAATTATGTTTCTCTCTTAATATGCTTAAACAATGTATTACTTGCTAGAACTATCTATAACTATAATTTCTCCATTCCATAATTATACCAGAAATCACGCATGGACATTACTAAATATTTGATAATGGAATTTCACTGCTTAAAGCCTAAAGGGGCAAATTATATGGGCCTTTATTTGCAAAGAATATCAAATTATTCCCATTTTTAGGACTTTATATTGATAAGGCCCAAAATTCCAAATGGGGATCCTATTTGGGCTTTATGAGTTGGACAAAGTTATTCTTACGCATAACTTTAAAAAAAAAAAAAAAAGTAATCTCTCGTTTCTTTTCTGGATAGAACATTGCTAAAAAAATCCGACCTACTTTTTTTTATATATATATTTTTCAAACATTCATTCGCTATTTTTCAAACACATTTATTGTAAAAAAAATAACTGATCCAACAGTTTCACTATTTGGTTAAGCCACCGTTAGATCAACGATTTTCATAGTGGTTTAATAAATAGTAAATAAATTTCAAAAAATGTAATATTTGGTCTCCAAGCACATTTTAATATAGATATCACATCTAACGGTTTGAATCGATTTTTTGGACTTCGAAAATTGAAAAACGAGTTAGATGTATTTTGGCCGAAGTGCTACCGAAAGCATATTAGTCTGTGTGTGTGTGTGTGTGTGTGTGTATTTATATGAGCAGGATCCAATTATACCATTTTCTAGTGACACATCTTGATACGAAAAATATATAAATTATTTTTACAAT
The DNA here is from genome assembly GCA_964058825.1 of Carex arenaria. Taxonomy (NCBI): domain Eukaryota; kingdom Viridiplantae; phylum Streptophyta; class Magnoliopsida; order Poales; family Cyperaceae; genus Carex; species Carex arenaria. The sequence goes on along the minus strand of CAXKVW010000360.1, from coordinate 274,553 downwards.
TTCAAAACTCAAATAGTCGAACCGAACGTTCAACACAATCTCTATATTAAAATGTGCTTGGACACCAAATTTTATATTTTTTGAAATTAATTTACTACTTGTGTAGAATTTTTAAAAATAGTTGTTTTTCAATGGTTCATAATTGTCCAAAAATAATAATTTTGTATATATTTTAATAAATACCAAAACAAATTCAAAAAATATAAAATTTTGTCTCCAAGCACATTTCAATATGGAGATCATGTTGAACGGTTCGGATCAACTATTTGGACTTTTAAATTACAAAAATAACCTATATACTTTTGGTGTCAAGATGTATCGCCATGTGTAATTGGATCCCTCCTCATATAAATATATATATATATATATATATATATATATATATATATATATTAACTCAAAAGATTATTTTTTAGTTAATGCAGAGGATATGATCAATTCTGTCCAGATGAGGTAATTAGGTATGCCCAATCAAAGTTGGCCGACATAAATCAAGTTTTGATCTTTATTTTTTTTAAGTCAAACTGGTAGGAACACAATTGCAAATCCTGGTAAATCAAAATCCAACGGTATTAGATAACGAATGAGCTTAAATAATAGATAATAAATTATACTACATGATCATGATTCACCAATTTTGATTTTATCTCAACAAATCGGATTTGATGGCATTAGTCTAAATATAAAATCACAATTAACTGCCGCCGCTACTATAATTTACAAAGTTAATTAAATTGGGATCAACGTGAGACCAATCCACATTATGCAGAGTTTTCATAACAATTGGCCAATTAAATTAAATTGAATTTATACAAGCATTATGATATTATTTATATTTTTACCTTGCAATATACCTGTGATTTCTAGATCTGCAAAGTTTAAAATTTCATCATATATATTGAATAAAATTAGGTGTGCCCCAATAATATTTTTCCTAGGTACCTAGGGCCAATGATGTCCGAATTCACAAACTTTTAAATTTGATCAGAAGAGAAAATAAAATATTACACCACGATATATACTTCCAAAAAAAATTATTGAAACAAATATTCCATGACATGGTTTTCCATCAATAGCCCGTAAAACATGGTGCCAAACTCACGCTGGAGATCTGAATCAGTACATCATGGGCTCCTGTTGATGCATCCTCAATTTTGGTCCCATTTCTAGGTACGTTTGGATGAACTCTAAAATAGCTAGAATAGCTACTGCTTATAATAGTAAATAAAAATAGCTACTGTTTAAGAACAGTGCTATTCAGAACAGTGAAAAAGTTGTTTGGATTGCATATTTGGAATAGAGTTTGGAGGTAATAGCTACTATTTAATAATTTATGTGTAAGATTAAATATAATACAATATAATATTAATTCAAATATTAAATGTAATATAATATTATTTTAAATATTAGATTAGTATTAAATAAAATATTATATTAAATATGATATAATATTAGTTTAAATATTAAATGTAATATAATATTAGTTTAAATATTACATGTAATATAATATTATTTTAAATATTATATTAGTATTAATAAAATATTATATTAAATATAATATAATATTATTTTAAATATTAAATATAATATAATATTAGTTTAAATATTAAATGTAATATAATATTATTTTAAATATTAGATTAGTATTAATAAAATGTTAGATTAAATATAATATAATATTAGTTTAAATATTAAATGTAATATAATATTAATTTGAAAATTAGATTAGTATTAAATAAAATATTAGATTTAATGTAATATAATATTAGTTTAAATATTAAATGTAATATAATATTATTTTAAATATTAGATTAAATATAATATAATATAATATTAATTTAAATATTAAATGTAATATAATATTATTTTAAATATTAAATTAGTGTTAAATAAAATATTAGATTAAATGTAATATAATATTAGTTTAAATATTAAATGTAATATAATATTATTTTAAATATTAAATTAGTATTAAATAAAATATTAGATTAAATGTAATATAATATTAGTTTAAATATTATACAATATAATATTAATTTAATTATTAAATGTAATATAATATTATTTTAAATATAATACAATATAATATTAATTTAATTATTAAATGTAATATAATATTATTTTAAATATTAGATTAGTATTAAATAAAATATTAGATTAAATATAATATAATATTAGAATAAATATAATACAATATTAGAATAAATATAATACAATATAATATTAATTTAGATATTAAATGTAATATAATATTAGTTTAAATATTATATTAGTATTAATATTGAAAGCAACAAATGCTATTCCATGTTTTTGTAAGAATAGCGAATAGCAGCTATTCTCGCTATTCCGAATAGCAAAAATGTCGTTTGGATGCAAATTGCTATTCCGAATAGGAGCTATTCTTGAATAGCTTGCTATTCTAGCTATTCTTGCATCATCCAAACATACCCCTAGTTGTCAGGAATTGTCATATCTTGAAACATTTTGTAATTAATGAATGAGGTTAGACAGAATCTGGAGTTAAGTTTACAAAGAAATTGGTAAGCTTAGTTCTATTTAAAAAAAAAATTATCAAGTTTCTTGGGTGAAGTTAACTTCAAAATTTATAAGATTGACTTTAAATGATGATTCAAACCGTTCAAATAATCTACTTCACGAGTACATATTTACATATCAAAATTAAGATAGTTTAGGAATTAATTTTAATTCGTTTATTTTTTATTACTTTGGCCACTTGATAATTCTAAATTAATTTTTAAAAATTTATAAATTTGATATGTACTCGTTAAATATATTGATTTTAATTGCTTAAATTCGTCGTTTGAAATCAATCAATTAAATTTTAAAGTTAAACTTATTAAGGTTGCATTTGAATGGGGGCTAAAATAGCTAGATTGAATAGTGAAATTTGAGAATAGTAAATGAGAATAGAGAAAAAATAGTGATTTTCGGATTATTGTGAAAATGATACTATTCGGATTAGTAAACATGTTGTTTGCATTGTACATGTGGAATAGTGAATAGCTGTAACCATTGAAGAATAGTATTAATAAGGTGCTAATTAAAAAGAAAAATAGATAAGTGGAATCTCAAACGAATTGTCACGATATGAAAATAGCGGAAGTGTTGTCAAATTTGTCATTTCGAAACTATGTTGGTAGAAATTTGAAAAATAAGTATTTTTTTTCTCTCTTCACATTTCCGAATAGTAGTTATTCCAACATTTATAAGAAATAAAGAATAGCAACTATTCTAACTATTCTGAATAACAAAAATGTTATTTGAATGCACATTGTCGAATTGCTCCTATTCTAAAATAGTGTCTATTTTGTGTCATTCAAACATAGCCTAAGAGACCCATCGAGCTTAAGATCATTCTAATTCTGTTATCTTCTTTTTATTTCAAATAAAAGCAATTTAAATCGTTGTATGACATGGATGGTTGCGAATCTTTGTAAACTGTGCAATAAACGCCTAACAATTGATTTTTTAGAGGAGCAGAAAACCTAAATCAAAACATTTGTCCAGTTTGAATTTTATATCTGTTTTTTTTTTTATTATTATTGGGGTGTCTCCAGTAGTTTCAATGAAAGGAAAACATTAACATCTTGATTGGATGGAGAGCAGAGGAAGGAAGAAAAGGGGAGGGAAAGAAAATCTTGTGACTAATTTTTATTTGGTTGGATATTTAATAGGAGAGTAAAATTAATGGATATTACTCTTTTAATCTCGTAATGTTTTTATTTTGTTGATATCTAAATTAGAGTATAACTAGAGCTGGTAAAAAAGTTTGTGACTCGGCTGAGTTTGATTTTAAAAAAAGTTCACAATTAACTCGTTCGATTGAAGTTTGTTCTGAAACTAATCAAATCAACTCGGTTAGAAATTGGTTCGAACTCAAACTCGAACTGGATCTGGTTAAGTTCGAAATTGATCTGGCTTGGTTCGAAATTGATATGGCTCAGTCTGAAACCTCCAACTCTTCTGACTCTCCTCTGATTCGCCTCAATTTGAACTATTAATGAACCAAATTGAATTAGTTCGAATCGCACTGAATCGAACTCAAAATCTTCTTTTCGTCTTGAAATCACGCTTCGAATCAAACTAGCTCGGTTTAAAATTGGTTCAAACTAATTCGAACTGAGTTAAATGTAACGGAGATAAACAAGATGAACCAAACATAGTAATCTTCCTTTCCATTATGTCCCTCCCTTTCCATCACTAGAAAATGGTAAGTGTTACCTTTTCAAAACGCACAAGAAGTTACTACATTTCATATTTGTTTTATTGGAAATCAAGTACTTAAAAAATTATTGTCCAAATATCATTAGACATCAATGTTAAGTTACCAACTACCAAGATGTCAATCCTTTGGTGATTTAATTTTCGAATTTGAGTTATTGTGTTTTATAATTGAAGATATTCATGTTGACCAAACTTGATACTTAGATGTTTCAACCCACGTTGTATGACTAGGACTGTAGCCCCTACGTTATGGGGATATTTTTTTTGTTCATTATGTAGAAATTAATTTTCTACGTTTAGAAAATCGATATTAGGTGTGTGATTGATATTAGACTGGAAACAATTGTACTTTTTTTTATTTATAGAGTTAGGACAGGTGTCCCACAATTATATATATAAAGGGGGAAAAAGATTGAAAATCTCTAAATTTATTTTATATAAAGGGAAAAAAAAGATTGAAAATTTCTAAGTTTACCAAGTTTATTTGTGAACTCAACTGCAATATCTATCGGATTGGTTTCAAATGATGAATCTGAACTGTTGAAATTCGTCTACCTTAATTACTAGTGATTCGTCTATATGTAAAAGTTTTAAATTTTTTAATTAATTTTGTATAGAGTCAAGTGGTAAAAAAAATGTTCAAAAAATAAATGTATTAAAATTAGTTTATAAACTCTCTAATTTTAACCGTTTGGCTTGATACTAAATTAATTCGAAAGTTAAAATTTTTTACATGTAAACGCATCATTTGTAAGATATATGAGTTTCAAAGATTTGGATTTGTCATTTGAACCTAGTCTGACATACTTTAGAGTTGAGTTCACAAAAAGACTTAGTGAACTTAGGAACACCCTAGTTCTACTCTACAGAGTAACTAATGAAAATAAATCCGTTGTTATTCCAAAGAGATAACAGACCATGTTATTCCGATCTCAGCCGCTGAATTTTGTCGAGATTCACACATAACAAAATAATTTCCTTGAGATTCGGCGTGTAGAAAACTTTGAAGGATAGAAATAACAAGATCTTGTTATCCCTTTGGAATAACAGCAGATTTATTTCCAGTAACTAATACATCAGATATGCAGGAACATTTTTGTTCAAGATTTTAAAAATTATGATCTACAAATAAAGTTTGAAAAAATTGAAAAAGGTTTTCTATATATATGTGTGTGTTAACGAACGATTCGATCACAAAAAAGATTCCAATATAATGAGATATCAAATTTTTAATAAATCTAAGATATAGTACTTGTCCAATCCAATTGTTCCTATTTATTTTTCTACGAAGCATTAAGAAGAAACTTTGAAGGTGTTCTGACCAATTTTTTTTTTAAAAAACAGTTTAAGAAGGAAATTCGCAAACCAAAAGTGCTCACAATAAGCATGAATTCGATTATCTAAAATAACTCAAAGTTTAAGTTTAAATCCGGAACATCTGATCAGATTCAGCATAATTTTAAAGAAATTTACAAAATTCTAACCTGTGCTGGATTGACCTAGATTTTAATCCGACGGTCGGAATCCAAACTCAATTTTTTGGGTTTTAGAAATAAAAAAAATCAAATTATAAAAAAGAAATGAACTGAATGATTTCGACTCCGTTAATTTTTCACATTGTGTATTCGTTGATGTGGTTCAGGTTCATTCATTTATTAATGGGATCGAACTCAATGACATCTGGTTCAGGTTCATTCATTTATTAATGGGATCGAACTCAATGACATCTGGTTCAGGTTCATTCATTTATTACAACAAAAAATCTCTTTGTTTCTGATAATTAAATTAATTAATTTCTGAATATAAATTTTTTTGTCAAGGCCCACCGCATGTGAGGAAATTTTAAATCCATTTGTTCCGTCTTTTGTGGCACTGTTTATTTTTTTTTTTTTTGTTTCTTATAAAATTTTAGCAGAGTCTTTGATGTAAAATAAATACAAATGTCATTGTTATTTCCATTAAGTCAAAGATGTAATGTGACCAACGTGGGGCCCACACCACTCCTCAGGTTTTATTTTTTTAATATTTGGTGGTGCTAATTAAAATATTACACAGCTTTAATTTCCTTAAACCCCACTCCTCATCATAGAATAGAGATATCTATAATCTAATAATAGTGATAATAATATCTTTTGTTATCCTACTTTTTTAGGAGAATTTGTTATCCTACTTAAAGCCTTTACCAATGATACAACAAACATTGGTAATAAACATTAGCGGAGCCAGACTTTCAAACTATAGAGATCAAATATATATGGAGTCAATCATATAAAATTTTTGACATTTTACTCTAAATTATATATGGAGAATGAAGATCATTTTTATAATTTTTTGACATTTTACTCTAAATTATAAAGAAAACTATACATAAATATGTAAAAAAAAATGAGAATCAATTGACCCCAAACTCTCTCTTTACCTCCACCTCTGGTAATAAACAAATGAATTGTATACCAGTGTTTCGCAAACGGGCCGGTCCTGTCTGGACCTGGCCAGGTCACAGTTCTGCACGGTTCACGATTCCCATGGGTCCACGGGTCTACACGGTCCGGGTCCGGGTCCGGCGGGTCCAACTTGAAATGGTTGGCCCAAACCCATACTAGAACCTTGGTCAATATTCACACGATCCGGTCCAGTCCAAGGTCCGGTCTGGTCTAGACGGGTCCAAGGGTTTTTTTTTAACATTGAAATTAAAAAAAAAAAAATCTGGTCCAGGTCTGGTTTTTGGTTGGTCTAGACGAGTTTGGGCAGATTCGGGTCCGGGTATAGGCAGTTTTGGTCCGGGTTTAGGCAGGTTCGGTCCAGGTATAGGCGGTTTGGCCCGTGTTTAGGCGGTCCGGTCCGGTTGTACGCGGTTCCATGGGTTAGTCAGGTCCGGTTCTACACGATTCTAGTGAAAAAATTCAACTCAAACACTTGCTAGACCCATTTCTAGTCAAGATCCGGTCCAGTTTGGGTTTGGAGCACGGTCCGGGTCTGATCCACGGGTGGTCCAGTCCGGTTCTAGACCGGGCGGTTCTTTTCAATACACTAGTATACCTTAATCGCTTGATCTAAATAAAACTCTCTCTAAAATTCGTTAAATATAAATAAACAATAAATGTTGTGACATTTCATGGCATAAAAAATCATATATTTGTACTACAAAATAAAAATAAAAAATACTATTTCAAAGATGATATCTTGTAGTTACAAAAAAAAATAGATTTAAATTTTTATTACAATCTTTTATATTTATATTTGTACTACAAAATTTGCACCAACCAAATCTTTGCAGTTACTGTCGATAGAATATTTTATGTATAAACTAGTTATTAATTAATCCTATGATCCTATCTAATAAGAAAAACTAGTTAATTAATTAATTAATTAATGCGAGAAGTCATAGGTTTTGAGACGTGCCGCCTTATAACCCAAATATTGCCAGCTAATTCACTTCTAGTATTCTCTTTGTTTATTCCAGGTTAATTGTCAGATTAAATATATGAATATTTGCAATTGGGTGGCCATCTAGCGGATGCTAATTCGTAACTGGGTAATAGCATCCGACCCAACAAGGCCTCAAGCCCGATTCGAAGAGAAGAATGGCTAGGGTGGAAACGGATCAGATAATATCTGACCGCATCCAGATCCGTATCCGAAAATTTAATAAATATTGAATGTCCTTGCAAATACAGATACGGATAAGATTTTGAATTTTAACTATCCATATCTGAACAAGATATATACCATATAGTTTAATATATATTATGAAAATATTTATGTATATATTTATGGACATCCGATCCGTATCCATACGTATTCGTCTAATATCCGATCCGTATCCGAATTCAAAAAATAAAAGCGAATATGGATATGGTTTTACCACTATCCGATCTGTATCCGATCCGTTTGCACCCCTAAGAGTGGCAACAACAACAACAACAAAATCGAAATTTGTAATTTGCTCATTTGATATAAGAAGAGTTCAAATTTTATTCAGCTTAGTTCATGTCATGATTTGTTGTAATAAGAATATAAGATTTGTTGTCATGATTTCTTGATTTGTTTATAGCATTAATTTTGTTGTTAAGGCGAATCATGAAAACCATATAAATTATAGTGATGTAGAACTTCACGTCTGACACCACAATTAAATTTAAAAATTGCATTTGAATTTTAAATTTAAAAAACTTTCGCGTGCCTTTGGAGTATTGTTTAAAATGCGACAAGAATCTCCAATCCTCTTTGAAAATCTACATTTGGAGTTCTCATCCCCTAAATATATGATAGAAAGGAAACAATATATTTGTAACCTTTTTATTTTTATTTTTTGGCATGATTTAAAATATCTCGAAGTGATTTTTAGAGTCCGAAAAGATGTATACATGTTACGAAACACCCCCCCCCCCCCCCCCCCCCAAAAAAAAAAAAAAAAACGATATACAAGGCATTATTTGGGCCAGATTTTTTTGAGCCGGATTGTTTCATATAATGAGATCTAGAAAATAAATCTACTGCAATCCCGAATCCAGTTAATACTACTCTGAAATTCCTACAATTTTGAAATTAGCTGTCAAAATTTTTTCAAAAACGCATCTCGAAACAGCTCAGTTTTTCTTACATGCATCCGAAATAGCTCGACGACTGGATTCGGATTGCAGAGATTTCAGAATCACTGTTCACTTGTTTCGAATTTTAGCAGATTTGTATTTATGGATCTATTGTTTTCTTTTTACATACTGATCTGAGTCAATGTTATAAAATGCGGTTTCTATACGGTATGAGGAAGGTCACCGCATACCGCATATACGGTATGCGACCGCATATGCGGATTTTAAAATAAGAATTCATACATATAAATCAGTATGCGGTATTATGCGGTATGGGGTAATATGCAGTATGCGGTAATATTCAGTATTATGCGGCCGAATATGCGGTATAAAATATGCAGCCAAATATGCGATAGTAATATGCGGTCGAATATGCAGTCGAATATGTGGCCGCATATGCAAAACCTCATATATTGACCACATACAGATTTATATGTAGATTGCAGCCGCATACGCATATGCAGCCGCATAGACCGCATTTTATTACACTGATCTGAGTATAGCTACTACTTGAATGATCATAGTAGCATATTTAGTATTCAGAACTAATTCGATGAAGTCTACAATATGTAAATTTGAATATAATGCTAATATATTCAACAATAATTTTATCTTACAATCCATAATACCAAATAATATAGACTATTAATCATTTTATTCATAATCTCAATAATTCATTAGTAATAATATGGAAATTCATTTAAATTTATCCTTGCTTAAAAAATGTGGTCAAAACAAATCATTCACAAAATTTGTTATAATGTAAAAAACAACAAATATATTTGCACTGGGGTCCTGTTTGTCAACGTGTACAACAAACAATAGGGAAACGAAATTATTCATAGAAATTAATATTAAAAAAAAAAGGACCCTTCTAATTGTACCCAAGAATTTGTACCCACTTTTTACCCAAACCAACTGTCATTTGACGCTGAAAAATACTGTAACAATAAAGTAATAATACTGTAACAGACATTACAAAATACTGTAAAAGATGAGATAAATTTTGTAAAAAATAACAACTTGCAACTTCCAATATCTTTGTACTTTGTGTACTTTGTACTTTCAAAATTGTTGTACTTTGACAGTTAATGACAGTTAACTGTACTTGTTTTACTTAAGAATTTGCCCACTTGTGTACTTTCCCCCTTCTAGAAGTTTTTAATTTTTTTTAAAAAAATTTCTATCGTTTTAGAAGTTTTGATTATTTTTTTTTTTTTTAAATTCATCATTTTTTTCATTTTTTGAATTAAATAATCTGTAAAATTACGGATTCAAACTAATGAAATTGAATATAGTAAAAAACAGCTGCGTAAAGTGCAAAAATAACGACAAAATCTATATTCCAAAATACTGTAACACAACATTATGAAAAGTTGTAACAATAAAATATCAAAACTGTAACAAGGAATACTACAGCAATAAAGTATGTAAACTGTAACAATTACCATAACAACTATAAAACAACAAAAATATCAAAAAAAAACTTTATAAATATAACTTTGTAACAAATATAGACAAATAATGTAACAAATATAGACAAATATTGTAACAAATTAACTCATTCTGTATATCAATCAGTATCAACATACTGTAACAAATGTAGAGAAATAATGTAACAAATGTAGGAACAAACTATAACAGATATACTGAATATCAACCAGTGTCGAAAACCGTCTCAACTGTAGACAATTAAACTAAGACTGAACATCAATCAGTATCCAATACTATAACAACTGGAGACAAATAATCTAACAAATGTAAATAAATATTGTAACATATTTATCTAATACTTATACACAATGTTCCCAGTGGTTCTTCTTACACACAGGGACAAATAGCCATTTGATTGTCTCAAACTGTTGGCCAGACAGTTGAGGAATAGCCATCACCGCCTGTTTCTCTGTGTATGTGTGTATTAAGATCTGCATTTTACAAGAGAACATACTGTAATAAATATGAACAAATAATGTAACAAAGGAAAATCAAAACTGTACAGTACTATCAAATATGAAATGAAATAATGTAACAAATGTCTAACATAACTGTAGCAAATAATGTACAATACTACAACAAATTCTAGAACTGTAGCAAATAAATGTAAATGAAAATACAAAACGAGAATAAAAAATTACTGAGGTGTAAGGGGAAATGAAAAACTAAGGGTGAGCAACAGGTGTTTCAAATTGCATCACCTGCAGAACGACCTCAACCAGCTAAACAAAAACAAAATTATATGTTAAACATGCAAACATATAATGTAACAAAGGAATAAAAATACTGTAACAGATATGAATAAATACTTTAACAAACATGAATACACTAAATTTGCATGCAAGAGCACTGACTTAAATAATGCAACATATATAAAACAATACTGTAACAGATATAAATAAATACTTTAACAAACATGAATACACTAAATTTGCATGCAAGAACACTGACTTAAATAATGCAACACATATAAAACAATACTGTAACAGATGTGAACAAATACTGCACAATCTTGAATAAATAATGTAACTGCAGACTGTAACTTAGAGGACTGAACAAATAATGTAACATACTTAAGGAAATACTATAATTTATACGGAGTGGATCATGTAACAAATAGCACATATGATGTAATAATCACAGTCTGAAGACAAGATCTAGATTTTGAAATGCAATTGATACAAAAAATTATTCAAAAACAAAAATTCAAATCTAATTTCGTACAATCAACAATAAACTACTCCAAAAATCCAGAAAAGAAGATCAAACAACAGCGAGATTATGGATTAACAACTTACTAAATTCGCTGAACTTAGGTTAAACCTCCGATACTGTAACATAACAAATCCAATACTGTAACAAATGTCAACCAATACTGTACATGTTTCACTTTTGTCTGTCATCTCCGATCTGAAATTTGTAATTTCAGATCTGGAATTTGTCCGATGGCATCAAGCACTCGAGAGCAGAGAGGAGGTACATCGAGAGAGAAGAGAAAGAGAAGAGAACGGAAGAGACTGGAAATAAAAAAGAAAAACAATAATAATTGAGAAACTTGTTTATATCGAGGTTGTGGAGAGAAATGTGGCCAATCGTTTGGATAAAGCTTGGATCCATGGCTCAGGATCTCCTTGAAAAGGCCTAGATCTATGGCTCCTTCGAGATCGTGCGATTCGAAAGGATGCATATGACGTGAGGAAGAGGTGGAGAAGAGGCAGAGGGACCGAGATGGGAGGCGGAGGCGGAGGCGGCCGGAGATGGGAGGCGGCAGAGGCGGGGGCGGCCGGAGATGGGAGGCGGAGGCGGTCGGAGAGAAATCATCATAAAAGAAGAGAGCTAGGTTTGTCATTTGGGAAGAGCTTTGGTTTTGTGTGGGTGCTAGAGAAAAGGAGAGATGAGGAAATGATAGAGAATGTGAGAGACAGGAAGTTATTTATAGCTAGAATGGTTAAGAAATTTTATCCAAAAGGTTGGGTAAAAACTGGGTACAAAATATTGGGTACTAAAACCTTTTCTCAAAAAAAAAAGAGGTAAGAAAATAGAAAGAGCGTAGAGTTTGTAAAAATTCTAGAAAGAGAGCAGTTTGGGTCCGAGGTCCATCGGACTCATAGTTGGGTCTGATTGGCTCTATAACTGTCTAATCCGCTTTAAGATCTGTGTGCACGGATATTAAAGCAAACACACACGAATATTAAATTGGTGTGCACAGATCTTAAAGCAGATCTGACGATTATGGAATGTGTCGAACTCAGTTTGAGTCTAATAGACATCAGTCCCTCTCAGGCTCTCATCTAGAAAGCTTATGATCGAACTCAATAGTTCCGATCTAAAGCATTGCAATTAATATTGAGGATGAACTATAAAATCCAAAGTCACAGAAAAATCATGCACCTTTTGAATTGGGACCATTGAGTCTGAATCAAACAATGATTAAATTTGAAAACAACGTTGTCTCTGTAACAATGCAAGACTTTTTGTTACGTTTTTAATTTGAGCATGAAAATCTTGCAGCTATTTTTTTCAAGTGGTGTCTCTACTCAAATGACATGCTAATAAAAATTTTCTAATGGCATGTTTATTGAAAAGCCAAGCTATGATATTAAATTTTCAAGGAGGAAGTCATTTTTTTACGCTTTTCAAGTTAGAGAAATGAAAAAAAAAAAGGAAAAAAAAAGAGCGCTTCATGCAACAGTGCAGGATTTTTATTTGGAACGGACTTTCATGCAACAAAAAATCATGCACTTCAAATTACACCCTATTTTGGATTGGACTCATTAATTGGTGGGTGCGTTTCCTCTGAGATATCTCAATTTTTGCGTGACCGACGTGTCCGGTGCCTATTCGGAGAACCGTAGGGAGTCCGTTTTATTTGAGCTTTGAGATTCGTGCTTAATATATTTGAACAATTGAGATATTCCAAAAAGTCACGCAAATTTTGAGATTTCTCAGAGGATACGAATTCTTAATTGGTCCCGATCCAAACAATGGAGGATTTTCTGTGGCTTTGGATCTTGTAGCTGATCCTCCATATGTTCGAATTGAAAAAACAAAATCTTTGAATCAGGGCACAAATTTGGGTCCGATGCTCATCAGACTCAAATTTAGGTCCGATGGGTTTCATAACTGTTCGATCTGCTTTAAGATAGGTGTGCATGATTATAAAAGCAAATACACACGGATATCATCGCACAGATCTTAAAACGGATCGGACGGTTTTGAAATCCATCACACTTAGTTTGAGTCTGATGGCATGGACCCAAACTGCTCTCTTGAATCAGGACTATTGATTTCGATATTTCTAACAATCTTACAAGCCCCACACTATCTCTATTTTTTGTACTTCTTTTTTATTAATGTCTATATTCTTAATTTCTATTAATATAAAATTATCAAGCAATAGTCTTTAATTATTTGCCTGACAAACCTTTCGATTCTTTCTCTGGCATTTTTGCTGCATAGGTGAAATATTTTTGGATGAAAAAAAAGTATGAAACATGCATCTCATTGTTCAGTACGAAATTATAAAGGGAATTTTTTATTTATAGAAATAATTGACAAAAATAGAAAGAGAACCTTTTATGAGGTGATAGATGGATTGAAATTTTGGAATATGAATTTATTTTCAAATTCAGAATGTTTTATTTCTCTAAAAGCGTGGTTGAGTTTTTTTTTTTTTAAACATAACTGAATCGCATTGTAATTAAAGCATTTCGGTCTAAAAATATAAATTCATGTTAATTATATACCATGAGTACAGATAAAATGTGCAGATTAAATGTCTGCAAAATGTATAGCGTCTGCCATTATTTCTAAATAAAAATAATAATAATGAGTCCCGCTCTTTTGCTTGTCAAATCCAATATCAGTAAGCAAAATTTACGTTTCACATCTAGAACATGTCTTTACTTTGCTAAATCTAGTATCAATAAGCAAAATACACTTTTCACATAATTGAATAATAATAATAATAACAACAACAACAACAACAACAATAATAATAATTCAATGCACACAAAAAAGGTAAGCCAGTTTCGAACTGAAGACGCAGGTTCAAATTCGATTCGGTTCAATTCGAACTAGATTCGATTCGATTCGTTAAGGTTCAAAATTGAGGTAGAGGAGAGACGGTCGGAGGAGCAGAGGTGACAGTCAAAGGAGATAGCGTGGAGAGCGAGGTGGTCAGAGCGGCGGAGAGGAGAGCGAGGAGGCAGGGAGGTCAGAGAGCGCAAGCGAGAGCGAGACTTTTTGGTCACCGGATATGTCAGAGCTTTCACCCATGCGGTAAGAGCCTAAGAGGGAGACAGAAATAAAGAGATCTGATAAAAATAAAATAGAGATGAGTGGGATCAAATACGCATCCTTTGAGATATCTCAAACTTTGCGTGACTTTTTGGAATTCTCAATCGTTCAAATACGTTATCTACCGCTCCACGGATCTCAAATCTCAAATAATACTAGTCCACGAATCTCAAAGCTCAAAAATAAAATAGCGCCGCGAACTCACGAACCCATTTTGAACGAACCTGACGGGGTTCGAATTCGGTTCATTCCAGTTTGAATCGAACTCAATTTCGAATTAATTTTTTTTGAATTTTTTTTCGAATCAAACTCGAATCGAATTACAAACCACGAATATTTTGTTCAACCCTAACAACCACCGAGATGAAGGAAGACGGTTTTAAATTTTTTCACACTTTGAATCTGAAATGTTGGGATAAAGTTTTGTTGTTATCGTCGTTGTTGTCATTGTTGTTGTTGGATCCAAAGTGTTTTTTCAAATTCATCTATGGAATTAAAAACTCAGGTAATCTTTCTATTTTTCTTTAGTATTTAATAATAATTTCTATAAATAAAAAAGTTCTTAATTATAAAGGGATGCTCAGCAGCGTGGATTTAAAGCCTCCCTAAATCTCGTTTAGATAACTTTGTTTTGTGTTTTAAAAACTTGCCTTCCTTTAAACTTAAAACTTTATTTTTAATTTTAATCGTGCTTCTTCTTCAAAAACCTCCACCTTTGAATTAAGACCCATCATGTCACTGAAAAAAAAAAGAATTCTATTAAGCACCACCGTGATTAATTAATCCAACCTATTTTTCACGTTAAATTTTACTTATCAATTTTTTTATTATTCACGAGGTAGTTATTTTTGTCATTAAATCAAGGAGAAAATAAATTAAAAAAGTACAACTTTCAGATGATTTGTTAAAGTTCAAGCAGAAGCATTTCATTAAGAAAAGAAAAATAAAAAAAGAGATCAATAAATTGTAGCTCATGGGAAAATGAGACATGCCAAACACCACCAAAATACCAAATTAATTAAAGATGCCACTACATTTTTAGCAGCATTTGAAAGTGCATTTCATTAAAGTACAACAAAAAGAGATACCAGAATTCCTAATTAGGAGATCTGTAACATCTCACCTAAAAAAATAAATTTAAACCTGACAAGTTTTCATGAATAATTAAATCACAGATCTCAAGACACTCAAAAAATGTAGAAAAAAACAGTTCTAGAATCAACAATTAATGTGTTTTCATATGTGTTTTGTTCAATGTCAACCATTAATAATGAAGTGTTTCTACAATCTATTCGAATCTTTTGCTTATATTTAAACCTAACTATGACCTAAATATATACGATCCACATTTACCAACAACCGATTTGGCTATTACCAAAACATGTTACCATATACTTCCCAATTTTAAAGTTCGAATTGGATTTTTATTGAAATTTGATATTGAGTTCTCATAATTAAACAAGAAATAGAGAAGCAGTATCCTTGCGGGCATTATATATATATATATATATATAGAGGTTGGCTAATATCAAATCAGTTGTTCCTGAGGTTCCGTGCAACCAAGTTGTTTTTCAATTTTCGAAGTCCAAATCGTCAATCCAAGCCGTTAGATATATTCTCTATATGAAAAACGATTTGGTTGCACGGGACCTCAGGAACAACTGATTTGATATTAGCCAACCCCCCTCTCTCTCTCTCTCTCTATATATATATATATAGAGAGAGAGAGAGAGAGAGAGGGGTTGGCTAATATCAATTCAGTTGTTCCTGAGGTCCCGTGCAACCAAGTCGTTTTTTAATTTTCGAAGTCCAAATTGTCGATCCAAGCCGTTAGATATGTTCTCTATATTAAAATGTACTTGGAGACCAAATTTTACATTTTTTGGAATTTTTTTACTATTTATTAAGCCACTTTGAAAAACGCTGATCCAACGGTGGCTTAACAAAACAGTAAAATTAGAAGCCACCGTTGGATCAGCGATTTTCAAAGTGGCTTAATAAATAGTAAAAAAATTCAAAAAAATGTAAAATTTGGTTTCCAAGTATATTTTAATATAGAGAACACATCTAACGGCTTGGATCGACGATTTGGACTTCGAAAATTGAAAAACGACTTGGTTGCACGGGATCTCAGGAACAACTGATTTGATATTAGTCAACCTCTATCTCTCTCTCTCTATATATATATATATAAGGTGCTACGCGTAGCATAGAGGTCCTCCGTGCAACGGCTCATTATTTGAGTTTTTAAAATCCTAACGGTCGATCTGAACCGTTCAACATGATCTCCATATGAATATGTATATTAAAATGTGCTTGGAGACCAAATTTTACATTTTTTTTTAATTGTTTTAGTATTTATTAAGATGTGTACAAAATTGTTGTTTTCTGACAATACTAGACATTAAAAAACAGTGATTTTAAAAAATTCTAAATAAATAGTAAAAGATTTCCAAAAAATATAAAATTTGCTCTACAAGCACATTTTAATATAGAGATCATGTTGAATGGTTTAGATCGACTGTTTGAATTTTAAAATCGCAAAAAATAACATAGAAATATATGTTGTCAAGATGTGTCACCATAAAATAGTGTAATTGGATCCCTCCTATATATATTTATATATAATTATCAAAGTCCGTAGGCACACAACACTCACAAGTCACAACACACTTTCTATTTGTGCGTCCTATAAGATTCAAATCTAGTTTCTCGCGTAAGAGAACGTATGTCTTAGCCAGCTAAACTACACGTCTACACAGTGCTAGACCCCTAGCTACAAGCAGAGATAAAATAGTATAATAAAAAGAAATTTTGAAAGTTTATTTAAAATATAAGAGACCGCTTTAAAATTTGCGCAAATTGAAATTAAACAGTTCTGATCTAGTTTGATCTTATGAGATGCCCCACCTTTTCTGAATTCAAGAAATATGTATCACATCATCTTTTTAATTGTAAGCGTGATGCTTTATATATGCTTTGAATTTTAAATGCCTTATATTTTTAATTCGATGAATTACATACTCATTTGGACTGAAAAGAGAATTAGTATCTATTTAAATTGGACACAATTATTAACAATCCTTATAAATCCAACTAGTATATATATGAACATGCATATTTTTATGAGAATGATACTTCATTTAGATGTGTTGCATATTTATTTAGGCGCGCTTTTCTAATTATGCTAAAAAACAAAGGGTACTTGGACAATTATTTTTACAACAAATATACTTTTACAGACAAAATTGTGTAATTTGTTTGCACCAGAAATTTTGAGGGTCATGTGACTTCACCTCTTCTTGTTTGAACCAAATTAAACAACCTGTTGACTATTTTTTATTTATTGAAAGTTTGACATAAAAAAAGAGACATCTGTCAGAAACAAAATGATTTTTAAATTGAGATGGATAGTATTAGATTGAATACAATAAAAATATGCACAAAAGAAACATCTGTCAGAAACAAAATTATTGTATATCAAAATTGAAAGTTTGACCAAAAAAAAAAGAAACATCTGTCAGAAACAAAATGATTTTTAAATTGAGATGTATAGTATCAGATTGAATAATACTACAAAAACATGCACAAAATTTTCGATGTCAAACCACATAATTTAATAATTTAATTAATACGTTAAATTAGTTGGCACCCATATAATAATAAAGCAATTTATGGAAGTATTACTTATAGTAAAATCTAATTAAATATGTGAAACAAATCACCATATATAAAAAAGATTCAACGGACAAAATCACATGTGATGTTGCATAGTTAAGGAAATTAAAAAAAAAAACTTAAATTCTCCTTATAAATTATGAATCTCTTTCTAAATAATGAATTATGAATGTGTAGTATCTATTAGCAGATATGTTATGCCAAAAATAAAAATGATCATCGCTCCGAGTGTTCTTGAGTTAGTTTTTTTTTTTTAACTCAACTCTAAAATATATCATATTAGAATCAAACAGACAAATTTAAACTGTTGAAATCCATCTATCTTATGAGTGATGTGTCTACATGCAAAAGTTTTAAACGTCCGAACTAATTTAGTATAAAGTTAAGCGATCAAAACTAGAAAATTTATAAATTAATTTTAATGCATTCATTTTTTAATTTTATTTTACCACTTGACTATACAAAATTAGTTCGAAAATTTAAAAATTTTGTATGTAAATGCATCACTCGCAAAATAGATGAATTTCAATAGTTTGAATTTGTCATTTGAAGTTAATATAATAGATTTCAAAATAGAGTTCACCAACTTAAGAACACTATAGTGCTACTCTTATTATAACCCCACAAATATTTTCTCTAATTAATTTCATCCAGGGTGTAGATCTCTTGAAACAACATGCACTAGACAATTAGGGGTGTTCAAATGGTCATTTCCGTTGAAACTGAACTAAAATAATTAAATTAAACTTTTCTTCAATTTTCAAAAATAGAATTGAACTAAACCGATTAAGAACCAAACCAAACAAACCGAAGTAAATTTCTGTTTATTCGTTTCAAACCGAAGTAAACCTATTGGCGCCATTATTAACGAAAATTATACATGTTCATACACAAGTTGTTTTAATATTTTTAAACTAAAATGAAAGAAATATTCAATGATTAAACCAAACAAAATATAAATCATACTTGAATCACGATAATTCGGTTGGTTCGGTTTAATCGTTTGGAAAAGTCTAAATCGAACCGATCCATTTAAACTAAAATAATTCAAAATTTCAACTAAACCAATCCATTTAAACAAAAAAAACCATAACTATTTAAACCGAAAAACATAACTATTTAAACCGAAAATGATCAGTTCGGTTGAAAACCTAACAAATCGAACCGTTTAAACACTCCCTGTAGACAATTGGTTAGGTTAATCACAGATCTGATCTAATGATTCAAGCCGCTTATAATAATACCACCATGTGCATCTGTTCATGTGTAATTTGTAAAGAAGAAAAGGATCCGACTCCGGTGCTTTTCTCTAAGAAAAGCATCAAGCTGCTTTTCCGATCCGAACCATTCAAATTTTTAAATTTACGTATCACGAGAAAGAAACTTTTTCATGCACAAATCTCCACGAATTTGAATGGTTAGGATCGGAAAAGCAGCTTGGTGCTTTTCTCTGAGAAAAGCACCGGAGTCGGATTCAGAAGAAAACATGCAATTAAAAACTTGTGAGCTGTAATCATTATTATCATCATGCCACCATTTGCGCTCATTGGGATATTTTTTATAATTATGTTATCTTGCTAACAAATGCTGCTCCCACTTCCCACCATACCAACCTTCATTTTGCCAAATTTTTAACCTCTCTATCTCCTTTTTTTTAGTTGATAAAAGTAACCATTTTATAGGCTTAATACAAAATATTTCGAGTGATGAGGCACCGGTGCTATGCAAAGCACAGAACGATCTATACTATCAATTCATATTTCAATTTTTAAATTTGAAACATATAATTCTTCAATTTTTAAATTTGAAACATATAATCCAAACCACTTAACGTGATCTTAATATGAAAATATACAAAATTTTATAATATTTTAATTGAAAATGGTTCAGAATTAATCTTTATATGAAGTAATTTTCTACTTATATAAACAATAGTAATAAAGCTAAAAAAAATGGAAAGTTTGGTCACTAGTATATTTCATATGGAGATCATATTGAAGCAGTTCAAATTGACTGTTTGAATTTTGATAAAAAGAGAAATGAGTCTCTAGTATGGACTAATATGTGTAATGCATAGCACCATAGTAATATATATTAGAAGATATATATTAATTTTTTTATAAATAATGTTTTATTATAATACCATATCAACCATTTTTTTTTTCAACAATGTGTCACTCTATCTAATTTAAGAAATATACTCATATATATGTTTATAAAAAAGATTTCATAAATCTCATTATGTCATCTTTTCAATGAATACTGGTCTCAGGTCATTTGTAGTACTATAACAACCTACCTTCGGATGCACTTGGCAACTTGTCACTACCCTCTTCTTTTTATTTTGAGAAAAATGCTCATACATATGCTTCATATAAAAGATTTCATAAAATCTCATTATGTCATATTATTCATAAAGATTGTTCCCTCTGTAACACTCTAGCTAACAACCTATCTTGTAAGGAACACTTCACATGTCTATCTCTATGTTTTGTTTCCAGAAAACTACTCATAAATACGCATGTTTGATACCAAAAAAAAATCACAAACCAAAATTTTGTCGTCTTTGTAATTAGTAATATTTTTCACACTGTATTATGAGTGAGTATATGGTACTAAACATATCACGGGTTGATCAGTAATATATTAATATTTTTGTTTTCAAAATACTAATAGTTGATCGAACCGTTTAACATGATTTTCATATAAATATGTATTTGCAGAACAAATTTATATATTTTATTTTTTTTACTATTTTTTAAGATAGACAGAGAATCACTTGCTCTGAAAATTCAAGACCATCCACAACAATGATTTTCTACCTATATTTAAAAATAGTTAAAAAAATATGAAAAATATAAAATTCAGTCTGTAAGTACATATTCATATGAAATCATATTGAATGGTTTATATCGACCGTTAGAATTTTGAAAACAAAAATATTCATCCGTATTACGGGTCAAATCGTGCTATGCATAGTACCATAGACTCACTCATGTATTATTTATACTTATTTTATTTTCAATACTAGAATAGGGTTGCATAAAAAATTTGTAGTTCGTGATTCGAAAAAGTTTGTAAAATATTCGATTCGAAAGAGTTCGAAATTAATTCAAACTAAACTCAAACTGGACTTGTTTCGTTCGAAATAGGTTCGCAAACTATCCTAGTTAGAATATCAAAGTAACGTGAATCGTTGATTTCCGCTGATGACTTATGTTCGCTGATGACTTAAAAGTTAAAACATAAGACCGCTTAGCTATAAGTCATAACTCGTAAGTCGTAACCCTCGCTCTCAGTTCTGAAATTCTAGACGGTTTTCACCTCTCGCTCTCAGGCTCTCAGCGACTACGATTACTCTTCCTTGTCGTGAAAAAGTTCGTAACAAATTCGAAATTGAATCCGTAAAAAATTCGATTTGAAATTAATTCAAAGCAAACTTAAACTGAAGTATGTTCGATTCGATTGGATTCGTTCGCAGCCTTAATACTAGTGTCTGTTTCCTATTTATATTTTTAGGAAAACGCTCTTATACATGCTTAACAAAAAAGAAGTTCATGAATCTCTACTTATTTTTGTAGTTACAAGTGGTCAAAATTGTGAGTAGCTGCATGCGGCAGCCATTTTCAAGGCATCAAGTAATCAGAAAAAAAAAATGAGAAAATTATATCCAATCATGCACAACTCTGATTACATGTATACAAAAAATGTAAATGTATATTATTGGAAACCCCAAAGTTAGTGTTTAGATCTAAATTAATCCGAACCATCTGTTTTAATCTGGCACAAATCTTAAAAATTTGCCTCGATTGAGAGCTAACACATCTAGCTTGTAGATATTGCAAACAATAAATATGCATGCATATATCAACAACAGCTTTAAATTGAGGGATAAGGTCATGAAATTATAATCTTTAGTTTTATTTGTATTTATATAGAATTTTTTATATAATTTTGTAAAATTGATCTCATTTTTCGTAGGATTTTTTTTTTATATAATTGGCTTTTAATGTGTGTCTGATATCTATAATTCAAAAATCTGAATCCACTCTTGCATCCAAAAAAATTTCACAATGGAAAAATACCTTTTTCCTTTTCCATTTCCTTTTCCTTTTACCTTACTAAGAAAAAGGAAGGTATATGATGAGCATCATGGGTCTCTAGCTCCTGGTCTGGTCCCCTTCTCTTTTATTAATTTATGAGTAAAATAATTGCATCCTTATCTTGCAAAACTCTATTAAAAATTATGCTTTGCTCAGAGTATATACTTTTGAGATGACGATAATGTATTTTACTAGCCCCAAAACCAAAGTTGGGTCTTAGGAAGTTTCTATAGTTGTGTAAAAGTACATGTGATGTATGATAGAAATTTGAATTACCTTTCTTGAATAAAATATCCAAAGAGATGTATCCAATTAATTATTTTGAATGAATAAAATCCTTGCTTACTATTAACTTGAAATATGACTTTCAATCAAAATTTGTCAAATTGGGCATATCTCT
The DNA here is from genome assembly GCA_964058825.1 of Carex arenaria. NCBI lineage: Eukaryota > Viridiplantae > Streptophyta > Magnoliopsida > Poales > Cyperaceae > Carex > Carex arenaria. Next base: position 251,742 of record CAXKVW010000360.1, on the reverse strand, counting down.
ATTCTTATATTAAGCATGTATATGTTCTGAACCAACAACTTTGATTAAAACATGAATTTCGAATTGAATATGAGCCCTCTGATTAAATATTATGCTTATATGTATTTTTTTATGTCTTTTTCGTGTACAAGTCTAAATTTATTTATATACGTACTCGCCACATGTACTAATTTTCACATGCAAATTGTATCATCTTTCATAATGGCTATAATTACTTTCTTTTTTGTAATTGTCATTTAAGAAAATTTTGGATTGATTGATAATTGATTGGTCATGTTTTCATTTTTTTATATTTTTTTTATATATAAGGAATGTTATTTGTTATTTTGTTTGAGATTTTTTTTTTAAAATAGTCAAAAAGATAAAAAAAAAAAAATACACATCATTTAATATATTATATAAAATGTCATTTAAAGAATGTAATTTACATGCATATGCTGATTATATGTCATTTAAGAATTGTTATTTGTCATTTAGTCTATTTTTTTTTTATGAAAATATGTTATTTTCTATGAGATTTTTTTGTTAATTTATAATATTATGTCTTCGTTGCAACGCACAGACACAATACTAGTATCAAAATTAAGAGTCGACTTGTTTTTAGAATGAAATGAAACTCAAATGTTCTCAAATCAAATATTTGTCATGAAATATAAAATTTACTTTCAATGCTCAAAATATGCGTCCTGCTCTTCCAAATTTTAAGACTGAAAAAACTATAACATAACAGATATAATTATTAAGAACTCTGCACAACAAAAAATAATAATAATAACCAACTGTTATTGTTGGTTATAACAATAACAGTAATAAATTAAGAGGAGCCATATCTTGTAATCCACCAAATTTAATGGATTGTATTCTCTCTAGCTGTCTCAATAGTATGCATGCCACTAATAATACATATATGCACTCATTAACAAGAATAATATACGTACTGTCCTTTTATATATCTTTAATTATTAAAACAAATCGATCAAATGACGAATTAAGCTTTCTTTGCATGCATGCAACCAACAACTACCAACAAAATCTCGAGCTTTTCCGAGATAATTAATGATGGAATATAACCCACTTGCATGTCGAAACGCAAAATTTAATTACCGAGTGCTGAAGAAGTAAACAGATTAAATTTATCTTTTTTTTTTTTTTTCACATGAGGTAACTTCGATGTTAATTTTTCTTCTCAGTTTCATATTTTTATACTCGCTATACATAGGAGTGAGTAAATTGCTCATAACTCGCTTACTAAAAACTCATTAACAACTCGCTCATTATCAACTTGTTCATTAAAAACTCGCTTATTATCGCTCGCTAACTTAATAAGTCTAGCATGAGCATACCCCAACTTGCTCATAACTCGCTCATTAAGAACTAAGTTACATGAATCCTGCCACATCTAATCCCAATTCCTTGAATTAAAATTAAATTTGAACAAATAAAAAAGGCTCATAAAATTAAAATTGGATAAATGAAAAATACTCATTAGATTGGATGACAATTTGTTAAATTCTATAAATAAAAATTAGTTTTTGAATGAGATATCTTAAATAAAAAACTCAAAATAAAATTTAAATAAGATTGATTTCTTAGCTTGCTTATAACTCATGACTTGCTCAGTCGAGTTATTAACAATCCGCTCATTATCAACCCACTTATGCTGGCTCATTAATCAGCCCTAGCTATATACTCGTGAAAAAAATATAGCATGCCATCCGTCACTTTGAAAAGCAAAAATTATAAGTTTGAACTCAAAATATAATTTCAATTGATCAAGTGCTCTTATACCGTGAATTAAGCTAAACAACACATATAATTTTTTTTCCCCAAATAGTTACGCTATTATGAAATATTTATTCAAACATGTTGGACGTTTGTCCTCCATAAGAATGGTTAAGTTTTAACGTTGAGTGTTTAATATAAAGTTGTGTGCTTGTCGGACAAACATGATACTGTTTAATTTAACACATCCTAACTTTTTCTCTAACAATTATTTATTTTCCCTGAGCGAAGTTTATAAAAAATCCTATTAAGTATAACATCATTATACACTTAGGGTTAAATGATGTCAATTTTAGTTCCATGGACAACTTAGAAGCATTAATGCATGTATAGCTAAATATATTTGGCATACTTTAAAATAAAATAGAATAATTTGATAAGCATCAAATATTTGTGTTTATGGTACATTCAAAACTATGTTGCACCCAATTAATGGTTGAAATTTTGCCGTAAAAAATTTGACAAATTCCATTTGTTATCAAATAACACATTTAATTATTAGAATATTCCATTTGTTATCAAAACTATTCTATTTGTCAATTATAAGAATAAAATGGGCAGATTAGTAATTGGTTAATTGTCAATTAAGAAGTAATTCACGGTACTAAAAGTATGAAAAAAAAATTGTTTTTTTTTGTGAGATGTTCCAAAAGGCAGGAGTGGAGGGTTTTCAATGATTTATCCGACGTCTAAGGTGTTCGGTTTGTGTCAAGATACGTGCGAACGAAGGTATTGGACGAATTTCGGTGTGATACCAGAACCCTCATTTTCCTCTTAATTAAGGTCATATATTAAATGTACATATTACGCTTATGTGTTTGTATATAATATACTTTAGCTAGGAAATATTATACTTGTTACTCCTTACTTGAGCTGCACTTTCTTATTACACCTACGTTACCGTTTTTGATTTCATATACATGACTAATTAGAATTAACTTCGCAGTAATGTTTCCTTTTATTATGATCCGATTTTAAGGCATAATTAAAGGGGTATGTTTGACATAATTGAAGTTGAAAGAACCAATTACCAAATTTGCAATTATTTTGATAATGACAATTATATCCCTAAATTGAATAATTCAAATTTTATATGTATCATAGTATATATTGGATGTGTCATAAATGTTGGATGCATGCTAAAATTATTTTTTTAAATAAGAGTTCTTGTGAATTTCGATCGGCATTTTTTCTTGTTTAAATGTTTTTTTACAAAAATATAATTTGTATCTCTGCATAGACTGCCAAGATTTATCGTGGGTGTTCAGCTGTAAGGCTTTAGCTTCCTTAGCTGCTTAAGCTGGGCAAACAGTTGTGCTTTAATTAGACAGACTCAGTGGCGGAGGGAGAAAGAAAGAATGGAGGTTAATTGACCTCCATTTTTTTTTTTTTTGAATTTTTTGTATTTATGTATGATTTTCTATATAATTTAAAGTAAAATGATCTGATATTGTTAAATTGACCTCCATTTTCCGCATATTTTTTTTTTGTTTGATCTCCATAGTTCGAAATTATAATTCTGCCTCTGGATAGACTTAGAACACTTTTTTTAAGCTTCCTCAAAGCAAATTCTTAAGCTGATAAAAATCTAGACTTATGGCACAGTAAAGAGCTCATCCTTAGTAACATTTTAAATTTCATTACTCTAAGCCAAATTCAGCAACAATCCTTCTTCACACAACTTAAATTTCTGCAGCTTAAGGCTCTTAAGCTTCATTGTCAAACACCCTCGTCATTATCATCATTACATTATTATTTGTGTTAGGTTTTCTGTTTTATTTATTGACGTACTTTGAACATTGATTTTTTTAATTCTGTTATTAATTTAAAAGCTAATTAAAGCAGCTGAACACATTAAATGCGGTAATTCAAAAGCTACAGTTAAGATTCGAATTCCGATTCCTATCTACTGGTTCCCTAACTGAAAAAAATATATATTAGAATTCTTATTGCCATAATTCATGTGATCATCCATAAATAACAATTAACTGTACTGCTGTCAGTAAAATATCTTGTAACTTTTACATTAATTAACCTAACCTCATCGTGGATCCTATGTGCTACACTGCATGCTTGGATGTCATGAGAAGTTTCAATTGGTTTAATTACAAATATGTATCTATATATAGAGAGTGACTAATATGATTTCAGTAGCATATGGGCCGAAGTGCTTACGGTCCAAATTTGAAATTTCAAAATTCAAAAAGTCGATCTGAACCGTTAGATGTGTTCTCCATATTGTAAAGTGCTTGGAGACCAAATTTTACATTTTTTGGAATTTTTTTGCTATTTATTAAGCCACTTTGAAAATCGCTGATCCAACGGTGGCTTAACCCAACAGTGCCACCGTTGGATCAGCGATTTTCAAAGTGGCTTAATAAATAGCAAAAAAATTCCAAAAAATGTAAAATTTGGTCTCCAAGCACATTTCAATATGGAGAACACATCTAACGGTTCAGATCGACTTTTTGGATTTTGAAATTTCAAATTTGGACCGTAAGCATTTCGGCCCATATGCTACTGAAATCACATTAGCCATACTCCTATATATATATATATATATATATATGAGGAGGGATCAAGTTACACCTTTTTTTTGACACATTTTGACACCTATCATTTTCAAAGTCCAAATAGTCGATCCAAACCGTTCAACATGATTGATATACTAAAATGTGCTTGGAGATCAAATTTTATATTTTTTTGAATTTTTTTACTATTTATTAAGATGGTTACAAAATCGTTGTTTTCGGACCATTGAAAAACAGCGATTTTGTAACCATCTTAATAAATAGTAAAAAAATTCAAAAAAATGTAAAATTTGATCTCCAAGCACATTTTAGTATATCAATCATGTTGAACGGTTTGGATCGACTATTTGGATTTTGAAATCGCAAAATTAACCTATAAAAAAAATAGTGTCATGATGTGTCAAAAAAAAGGGTGTAATTGGATCCCTCCTCTCTCTCTCTCTCTCTCTATATATATATATAATAAAATGATGAAGGTTGATAAAATTTAAACTGAACTGGGGCAGGTAGTTAGGGGTGCAAAGGGATCGGATCGATACGGATCGGATAGTGGTAAACCATATCTGTATCTGCTTTTATTTTTCTAATACGGATACAGATTGGATATTAGACGGATACAGATACGGATATTCATTTTTTATAATAGTGAATAACATAAATTTTTTCATAATATATATTAAACTATATATTATATATTTACTATTTGGATACGGATAATTAAAATTTAAAACCATATCCATATCCGTATTCGCATGAATATTCAAATATGAGATCGATATCTGTATTTATTTTTTGGATATAGATTCGGATACATAATATCCGACCCCTTTGCACCCCTACAGATAGGAATTCGCATCCTCTGAGATATCTCAAACTTTGCGTGACTTTTTGGAATATCTCAATCGTTTAAATACCTTCTGCACGAATCTCAAAGCTCAAATAATACTGGCCCCTGCGTTTCCCCGAATAGGCACCGGACACGTCGGTCACGCAAAAATTGAGATATCTCAGAGGATACGCACTCTACAGATAGTACGCACCTCGGTTATAAATTATAATTAAGGTTTTTAGGTTCTCTGTTACAATTCCTTTGAGTAGCTTTTACTACACACCTCTGATTTCACACAGTATAATTTTTTAAATCAAATGGGTCGAATAATCCGTATTCGGGAATAACAGCAGGAAGGAATTGCTCGTGGTATATAACGGAGAACATGAGACATGATCTGAAATTCTGAATCGAATATGGATTTACATGACAGTTCGATCCTATCTTGTTTTGTTTCCTCGTTTTATTTTTTTATAATATTTGAAGTGACAGGTGTTGGGTTGGAAGTGGAGAGCTATTTTGGATATTCACTGTCCATAACTCTGTGGCATTCCGTACGTCAGATTACTGCCAGATGTTTTGCAACCGTCAATTTGTGTTGTGGGGTACCTCTCCGCCGTGTCTCATCATTGTTGGGTTTGTTGATGTAGTGGGTCCTGTTTAGCCATGTTTTCTAGCATGTCATATACAAAAGGGGAAAAAAATAATATGACTAATGTTTGTCACGAATTTATATATTCATAGTAACACAATATAATATGTATACGGTACACACTTTTTATATATTTTTTTTATTGAAAACCCGTAAGACATTGCATTAATCCAACGATTCACAAGATAGCTAGCTATTACATAATTTTTTTTTGTTTAAATTATAAAAAACATGAAAACCTATACATTGAGCTACTTATAAAATCATCTAATTTTCTATGTCAGAAAATAACAGATTTGTGAAGCTAGAGAATACAAATTGATCTATTCGCACCTGATTAGCAAGTAGGTGGGTCTTCTGATTTTCTTCTCTGAAAATGTAGATACATCAGTGATTTTTCGAGTTGCATGGCCATATGTAACATTTTCTTGAAGACGAAACGTCTTCTTCTTTCCAAAATCGGCACCGTCCAAAGGAATGCGCAACCAAGAGGTACTGAATCAAATCGGACCGGGATAGTCACTACTTCGAGAGGACGAAGAAGAGGGCATTGAATCAAACCGGGTCGAGACAATCACCACTCAGTCGAAAATACATTGAATCAAACCGGATCGGAAATTGAATCAACCGGACTGGAATAGTCACCACTCAGAGAGGAAGAGGAAGAAAGAAATAAGAAGAAAAAAGAGAGGAGGAATGAGACAACTCTTTGTAATCTCATCATCGACAACAACTATAAAAACATGTACCTTATTCACATATATATTTATATATAGTACATACTTACAGGGATTGAATGAATTCACAAATTCTCAGTCGATCTCGAAGAGTCAGGATGAACGAACGAGACGACGAGCGGCAGAACTCTTAAACAGAGTCATTCACTCGAAAGGAGCAAGAAGAGCTGGACTGGGCAAGCAACGGCGGATCTAGGATTTTGTCGGGGGGGGGGGGGGAATATCGAATCGGATTTAAAACCATTCATTAATTGTGTATTCGATAAAAAAAAAAATTAATGCTTTAACTTTACTTTATAATGCCCTGACTTGTAATTTATGATGTTTTAACTTATATTTTCAATTATCAATCATAATTCAAGAAATTTATTTTAATTTTAACTCTAAATATAATCCAAATTACCAATTAAATATTTAAAGGGAGAAACTCTTTTTTTTAGAAAGGAGCAAAGTCAGTGGAAACCGATAGTTGTGGGCTGTTGATCGACTCTCAAAACATTGTCTTCTTTTGCTCCCTTTGAGTCGCCTTGAATGCACTTTTTACATATTAGCACAAAAATAATAGTATTTGCTTCGCACGGAATATGTTTTACTAAGCATAGTTTTATCATTATTGTTTTAGTATAATATACTTACTGTTATCCGTGCATAGTTTATTTCAAATAATAAAAATATAATAAATGATGTTTGTATGTGTTTTTTTTTTTTACTTTCTATAAATTCAAACTATACAAATATTTTATATACTTTTTGCGATTATAATTTTGACTTACTGATTTTAACAAAAAAACAAAAGTTTACATTAATAATAGCCATGTTGCATTGTGAAATATGTAGGGTTTACAACTTTAAACAGTCAAACAAAAAAGTAAATTTGAAGGTTTAAAATAGAGTAAAATTTAAGTTACTCCGGAGTAAATTACATTTAAAAGTGGAGGTTGTGAGTTATGCAGTTAGAGTGTTATCTAACTTATAATTTTTTTTTCTAATTTCTTCAACTTACTCCATCAAATTTCAATTAAACATAATTAATTCAATTTATCTTAAGACTGTGCTCCAGACGAGTGGAACTGAAGGGAGGGGAAGGGAGAAACACGGGTGGAGAGGAGATTTCACCGGGTCCGTAGGTTCACCTTGCTCCAGAAGAAATGAAATAGAGAAGGAGCAGAGGAGAACGCTCCATTGTGGATTGTTAATTTGACAAATTCCATTTGTTATCAAATAACACATTTAATTGAATAAAATTGGCAGATTAGTAATTGGCGAACTGTTAATTAAGAAGTAATTCATGGCAAAGTATGATTTTTTTTTTTGTGAGATGTTCCAAAAGACAGGAGCGGAAGGTTTTCAATGATTTATCCCATGTCTAAGATGTTCGGTTTGCATTGAGATGCGTGCGAACTTAAATCTACACAAATTTCAACGCAATTCAGATGGATCGGATATTGAACGAATTTCGGTACGAATGTACGATGCTAGAACCCTAATTTTCCTCTAAATTAAGGCAAGATCATATTAAATGTACATATTACGCCAGATCATGAAGTAATTTTTTTTTTCACAATATATGTAAATATTTGGAAGGAAGTCAATTATTATAACTTTTGTGGCCGGTGTATATTAAGCAGTGAATTATTACTAATATGTTTTGTGGAATTTTAGACACACGAAAGGTCGTAACAAATTATGATATATCATTATTGGGACAAAATTCAAAAATTTTGATGCATTATGTGTTTGTATATAATATACTTTAGCTAAGAAATATTATACCTGTTGCGCCTTACTTGAGCTGCACTTTCTTATTTCACCTACGTTACCATGACTAATTAGAATTAACTTCGCAGTAATTAATGTTTCCTTTTATGATCCGATTTTTAAGGCATAATTAAAGGGGTATGTTTGACATAATTGAAGTTGAAGGATACCAAATTTGCAATTATTTTGATAATGACAATTATATTCCTAAATTGAATAATTCAAATTTTAGATGTATATATCATAGTATTGGATGTGTCATAAATGTTGGATGCACGTGTAAAATTATTTTTTAAAATAAGAGTTCTTGTGAATATCGATCGGCATTTTTTCCTGTTTAAATGTTTTTTACAAAAAATATAATTTGTATCTCTACATATAGAATGCCAAGACTTATCATGCCGAAAATTTTATTTATATACAAAACAAATAATAATTTAACAATCTATACAATTTTTTTATGAAATTCACAATCTATTCAAACCGATGACTTTGCCATCGGTTTAAGAAGTTAGAACCGATGACACTGTCATCGGTTTCAGAAAACTAGAACTGATGACTCTGTCGTCGGTTTAAGCTAAGCACGATTTTTTATGCTTTTTGCACACTTTTTGAAACAACGAACGACTCAGATTCAAACAAAAAATGTAATCATTACATAGTTGCGGAAAATTAAAAATGTCATCGGTTGCATAATTTTTTATGCTTTCTGCACACTTTTTGAAACAACGAACAACTCAGATTAAAAATCATTACAAATATTTTCTAATTAAATAAAAAAAATATTTTAAATTTGTCGTGTAATCATTACAAGTTTGCGCGTGTAATCATTACAAAAAAATTTAATCTGAGTCGTTCGTTGTTTCAAAAAATATGCAGAAAGCATCAAAAATCGTGCTGGGCTTAAACCGATGACTTTGTCTTCGGTTTGGATAGATTGTGAATTTCATAAAAAAATTGTATATATTGTTAAATTTATTATTTATTTTGTATATAAATAAAATTTTGGCTTATCATGGGTGTTCAGCTATAAGGCTAATTTAGCTTTCTTAGACATACTTTAGCCTTCTTGGCTGCTTAAGCTGTCCAAACAGCTGTGGCTTAGACAGACTTAGAGAACTTCTTTTAAGCTTTCTTAGAGCAAATTCTTAAGCTGACAAAAATTCAGACTTACAGCACAATACCTCCATAGAACTCCTTTTTAACACCTTTATACATTTTAAGCTTCATTGCTCTAAGTCAAACTCATCAGCCGAACAACTCGTCCTTAGATGAACACAGGGGAGGACCCAGCCTATTACAGGGGGGGCAGCCGGCCCCCCTATATTTCAAGTTTTAGTGAAGATTTATTGGTTCCGACTGGCTTTGCCCCCCCTGAAATTTTTTTTGTCCCCCCTCTGAATGTTTAATTGGTAATTCGGATTAAATTTATAGTTAAAAATAAAATAAATTTTTTGAAATATGATTGGTAATTATAATTATATGTCAGAATATCATAAATTACAAGTCAGGTCATTATAAAGTATAAGTTAAAGCATTATTTTTTATCAAATACTCAATTAGTTAATGGGTTTAAATCCGATTAGCTATTTAAACCCGATTCGCTATTTTTTGGCCCCCTCTGACAAAAATTCTGAATCCGCCCCTGGATAAACATGAACAACTTAAACTCTTAAGATGCAAGACTCTAAGCTTCATTACCGAACACCCACATCATTATTTGTGTTAGGTTTTCTGTTTTATTTGACGTACTTTGATCTTTGATTTTTTTTAATTCTGTACTTTAAAAGCTAAAGCAGCTGACCACATTAAATGCGGTAATTCAAAAGCTACAGTATAAGATTCGAATTCCGATTCCTATCTACTCTACTGGTTCCCTAGCAAGAAAAAAAATATATATATTCGAATTATTATTGGTATAATTCATGTGATCATCGATAAATAACAATTAACTGTAGTGCTGTCAGTAAAATAACATGTAACTTTTACATTAATTAACCTCCTCGTGGATCCTATGACCCATATGATCATGTGCTACACTGCATGCTTGGATGTCATGATAAGTTTCAATTGGCTTAATTTCAAATATATATAATAAAAATGAGGAAGGTTGATAAAATTTAAACTGAACTGGGGCAGGTAGACTTAGGGGTGCAAACGGATCGGATACTGGTAAAATCATATCAGTATCTGTTTTTATTTTTTGGATACGGATACGAATTAGATATTAAACAGATAGGAATACAGATATTGATATCCGTTTTTTATAATAGTTAATAACATAAATTTTGTCATAATATATATTAAACTATATATTATATATTTACTATATATTCGGATACGGATAATTAAAATTTAAAATCATATCCGTATCCGTATTTGCACGGATATTTGAGTATGAGATATTCATATCTAATTTTTGAATACGGATTCGGATACGGTCAGATAATATCCGACCCGTTTGCACCCCTACAGGTAGTAATTTAGGTGTTTAGGTAATTCGGATACGGTCAGATAATATTCGCATTTATACGTAAGGCGTGTGCACATCACATACATTATCAATAATAAATACTCATGCAATATATTAAAATCAAACAAAGTCTTCTAACACCACAAATAATTCAAGTACATATCACACATTTAACATGAGATCAAGACAAACATGGCAAATAAACCGATAATTACCATGTTAGTCAATGTATCCACTTCTAAAGAGAGAATTTAAGTTTAACTAAGGAAATTAAAAAGATGCTTGAGCTGTCTGCTAGTTGACTTTCTGATCCGTATCCCTCCTATTAATTCTCCTCGCTGGCTTCATCATTTCCTGGAACCCACATAAAAGTGAAACAGGTGAGAGATCGAACAATCTCTCAGTACGGGATTTAGTTCCAGTCACGGAGTTTGTCAAATTTACTTATTTATACAAACAGGATATAAAAATTATATCATCAAAATGCAATCTTACTAAATTCAACTTAAATCACACACACACACACACAAACACACACTTCTTTAATTATCTTTCAAGTTTTCCTTTTAATCCTTTTATCTTGCCATTCTAATGGGAAGTCCAACCAACATTCGAAAGCCGCCAACCCATTGGGAAGTCCAACCAACAATGGGAGGCCGCCAACTCACTGGGAAGTCCAACTAACAGTGAGAGGCTGTCTCACTAGACGGGTAGTCCACCCTACGCTAGGTCTTGACGGTGATAAGATCGCTTCCGTCTACAATCGCATCCGTGACAGGACCGCTTTCGCCTACAATCACGTATGCGACAGGACTGCGTCAGCCTACTATCACATCCGTGACATGACCGCTTTCGCCTACAATCACGTATGCGACAGGACCGCGTCAGCCTACTATCACATCCGTGACAGGACTGCTTTCGCCTACAGTCACGTTAACGAGGGGTCCAGTCGAACATCGGACCCAATGTATACATCCCAATATGAGAACATATCGGCCCCTGTTCACTTTTCTTATCCGTTCACATTACGTATATTAATTCAACACAGCACAACACATCTTGTAAGTCCGTTGATCAACCGAATAAATCATATCATAATATTTTCTAACAAAGTCAAACGGTTGTTCGAATTCAACATGCACAATTCCATAAATAAATAAATAAACAAAATGCACACAAAATAGTAAGTAACAATTTGACAATGTCCAGGAAACCCGTACCTGATGTCTGAGTAAATTCTTGATTGTCCCTTATGCCGTTTAAATCTTTGAATGTCGAATCTAAAACATAAACCGAATTAAAAATGCTTGAATTTAATTTTCGTTTCCTAATAGCCTTTAATGATATATATATATATCATTTATCCTATTTCAACTCTGACAATTTAAATTCGAAATATAAAAAGTAATACAGATAGAAAATATATATATATAAACAAATAAAATAGATCATTTTTGCTTCTGTTAACTTAATCGTCATCATAACCGAGAGTTTTCGTTTTGACTAGATATATTAATAATATAAACTATCAAATTAAATAGTAAATTTGAAATAGTAATATCATCAAACATAGACTAAATTAGTATTACGAAATTCTATTTATTTCAAAACTATTTTATAAGAAAATATCTATATCTTTGATATCATTCTGTATAAACATAGATCAAAATAATTTATTTATTTTATTCCAATAAAAGAATAGATATGAAATTATTAAAATTACTAATTTCTATCTGGGGTTATCAAATACAAAAGTATACATCATATTCTGATTTGGAAATCATATTTTGACTACTTTATGAAAGGAAAACGTTGAAACAAATTATATGATTGAAATTGAATAAATAAAAATAAATAAAGTTAAGAGAATAATTTCAAATTATTACATCTTTAGAGAAACTAAATTTTCAGAACTTTAAATCAAGGAATATTTATTAATAAATTATACGATCAAAGAACGATATTGATTCTACCAAGAATATCTAATTTATCTTCTCCTAATATATTAAATTTATATGCAACAAAATAATATAAGATAATATTTAATTACCTTGATTCACAAAGGAAGGGATTTGAGGGTCTCCTTAATTCGGTGGCATGTGAAGAAAAGAATGAAAGAGATCAGATGTGTCAGAGAGATTGAGTTTAATTAAATTCAATCTATTTTGATGCGGTTTGAGTAAAACAGAAAAGTTCGGTGATTAAATAGAAGAAGCCATCGGGATATGTAAATAACCAACAGAATTTAAAATGAAGAGACGCTTGATTTGAATTAGAGTGGAGATGGTTATCAAAAAATTAGTTATTTTGGTAGAGAGTGAAAAATGGGCTGCTAAAATTTAACTGGACGGGAGGCCTCTTTAGTCTCGAACTAAATTTCATTTATATTATGCCTACTAATTAATTAAGTTAATTAAAACTGAAATTTAAATTAGATCGTTTCACATGTTAATTCTCTCAATCTACATGGTGTTATATACTTTAATTTAGTATTTCAATTATGTGGCGTTACATAATCATATATATTATTAAAATCAAATTTTAGATCGTACGTACCTAAAATTACATGGTATTACATCGAATCATTCGAATTCGGCAATGACAGCAGGAAGGAATTGCTCGTGGTTTATAACAGAGAATATGAGACATGATGTAAATCGAATATGGATTTTCTTGACAGTTCGATCCTGTATATCTTGTTTTGTTTCCTCGTTTTTTTTTTTTTTTAATATTTGAAGTGACAGGTGTTGGGTTGGAGGTGGAGAGCCATTTTGGATATTCACTGTCTATAACTCTGTGCCATTCCGTACGTCAGATTTCTGCCAGATGTTTTGCAACCGTGAACTTGTGTTGTGGGGGTACCTCTCCGCCCGTGTCTCATCATTGTTGGGTTGGTTGATGTAGTGGGTCCTATTTAGCTCCTGCCATGTTTTCTAGCATGTCATATACGTACAAAAGGGTAAAAAAATAAAATAATATGACTAATGTTTGTCGCGAATTTATATATTGATAAAAAAGTATTTTAAACTTTTGAAAAATTTTATTTTTTCAAAAATAGAAAGACCATAATATTTTTTGTATTTATATAGAAGTGACTTTTGAACAGGGATCAATAATTCAGATTCAAAGCATTTTTATTTTTTTCTAATAACACACAAATAAATATTTTAATTTTTCTTACAGCTATGAAAAATCCGATCTGAAAAATATTGATCTGGGTTATTTGTCTGAAAAATATTGAAAAATCAGATTCAAAGCATTTCTATCTAATTTTAAAAAAATATAAAAATATTTCTAATATTTTAATATAAAAATAAATAAACTATAATATTTTCTAATTAAATAAAAAAAAATGAAAAAATATTTTAATTCAAAACCGATGAATAGCTCATCGGTTTCAAAATTTTGTAATGTATTTCAATCTGAATCGTTCGTTGTTTTAATCTGAGCCGTTTGTCGTTTCAAAAAGTGTGCAGATAGCATCAAAAACCGTGCTAGACTAAAACTGATGGATAAGTCATCGGTTCAAGCATTATGAAACCGATGAGTAGCTCATCGGTTTGGAACTCTGTAACCGATGACCTGCTCATCGGTATAGATAGTTTTCGAATTCTGTTAAAAAAATGTATAGATTGTTAAATTAATTTCTGATTTTGTATATTTATAAAAATTTCGGTTGATAATAACACAATATAATATGTATACGGTACACACTTCTTCTATTTTTTTTTTATTGAAAATTCGTAAGCCATTGCATTGATCCAATGATTTACAAGTAGCTACATAGATTTTTTTTTTAAAATAAAAAAAAAATGAAAGCCTATATATTGAGTTACTTATAAAATCATTTAATTTTCTATGTCAAAAAATAACAGATGTGTGAAGCTAGAGAATACAAATTGATCTATTCGCGCCTGATTAGCAAGTAGGTCTTCCGATTTTCTTTTCTGGTAATGTAGATACATTAGTGATTTTTCGAGTTGCATGGCCATATGTAACCCTTACTTGAGGACGAAATGTCTTTTTTCTTTTCAAAATCGGCACCTCTTCTATAAATTCAAACTATACAAATATATTAATACTTTTTGCGATTGTAATTTCGACTTACTGATCGATTTTAACAAAAAAAACAAAAGTTTACTTTAATATATAATAGCTATGTTTATTTGTGAAATATGTAGGGTTTACAACTTTAAACGGTCAAACAAAAAAGTAAATTTGAAGGATTAAGATAGAGTAAAATTTAAGTTACTCCGTAGTAAGTTATACTTAGAGAGGTGGAGATTGTGAGTTATGCAGTTAGAGTGTTATCTAACTTATAAATTTTTTTCTAATTTCTTCAACTTACTCCACTAAATTCTAATTAAACATAATTAATTCAATTTAATTTAAGACTATACTCTAGACGAGTGGAACCGAAGGAAGGGGAAGGGAGAAACACGGGTGGAGGAGATATTTCACTGGGTTCGTGATTTAACCTTGCTCTAAAAGAGATGAAATAGAGGAGCAGAGGAGAATGCTAGAGTGCAGAGAGGAACACCCTGTGGAGTTTTGGTGAAATCCTTCACTCCCAAATCGGAGTGAAGACGAGACGAAATCTGTTGATTCTCTTCTCTTCCCTTTCAATTAATGACAGTTCCCCTTATTTTTGTAGAGCACAGCCTAAAATAAACAATTTAATCTGAAATAATTTTACTCTACAATCAAACATAAACACCAAGTTCCCTAGCTTGTTATTATAATTATTTAACTAACTTAAAAAAAGATTAAGAATAATCAACTAAATAAAAATATTAACATCTTTTCTCGTCTTTTAGAAGCAAAATCTTGACTAGCTTTTTTGTTAGTCAAAATACCACCACTGGTTTGGCAAACTTCGATATATATATTTTTTATATCATAAAGAATAAACTAAATATCCAGTTCAAGTGTATTAATTATATGAGACCACATTTTTTTCTTTCTGAAAAAATGGTATTATCTTACAGCTGTTCCAGCTAGCAACGATAAGCTTGACCGATAAGAGCCGAGGTGCACCCATGATGGTGTCGGGCCGGGTTGTTTAATATCCATATCCAAAACCCATTTCTAGCTCACTCAGCAATATTTTTTTTCGGAGGGATCCACTTGCACCGATTTTTAGTGACATCGGATTACACTTTTTATTTCAAAGTCCAAACAGTCGATTCAAACCGTTTAACATGATAGATACATTAAAATGTGCTTGCAGAAATAAAAAAAAATGTGCTTGCAGATCAAATTTTACATTTTTTTTTGAATTTTTTTACTATTTATTATAAAATGAGAAATCTTTGTTTTCAAAGCATTGAATTTTTTATCCATTTTAATAAATAGTAAAAAATTTATAAAAAATATAAAATTTGGTTTCCAAGTATATTTTAATTTGTTAAAAACTTTGAAAATATAAAATGTAATTTGGTGTCACCAAAAACAAAACAGTGTAAATGACCCCTCCTCTTCTTAAAAATCAAGAAAGAATTATTTTCAGCCTTCACTGACTCACATGTAACATTTAAATCAACTGAAAAAATGACTCTGCAACAGTTGTGCTAGCTAGATATGTAGTTCAACTTTTCGCTACTGTTCTTTTAAATTTATTAAACAAATTACAAATATGTTGTGCAATTAAAGCCTCAATGACAATATTATTATCTGACAAATGTACATTACTATATGAAATGTTAGCTTAATTTTGAAATTAAGAGAGTTAATGTAATCAGTAAAATGTTAGCTTAATTAGTCTAATAATGTATGCAGTTAAATCATTGTTGTAAAAAACGTCTGTTTAGACCGATTAATTGGCTGATTAATTGTTGCGGTAACCAAATTGTCAAGAATTTTTTCCGATAAATTGGCCAATTATTTCTGACTATAGCAGATTTTTTAGATTAATCACTTGACGGTATCTTGTCTGTTCGATGACCGGGTAATCGGTATCTTGTCTGTTCGATGACCGGATAGCGTTATTTACAACCCTGGTTAAATAAGCAACATGATTTTTTCTTAAAAGAATAAGCAACATGAATTAATTAAAGATAACCGCATGTAAGGTAGGGAAACAGGATCCGATAAGGATGGTGACTTGGCCACTTTAAACGGTCGAAAGACAAACGGTTCAAAAAGAAGAATTAAAAAAGGTGATAACAGAGCCAAGCAAGGAATGGGTGCATGTCCACTAGCTCAAGCCACTGCATTCTTTTTATTATTATTATTTTTTTCTATTGGTGCACTAAAAGTAAATATATTTTTGTGTGATGTTGGTGTCTCCAAAATTGCGTCTCTAACAAGCAAAGATGCATCACCATTTAGCAAATGGGGCCAACATACACATGCAGTAAGATGATATTTCTTTTTCCCTTTTTCTAATATATGTGTTTTTATTATTTTTAAAAAATAGAAGAAGATAATAACAAAGTTAATTAATATTTGATATGTAGATAACATTGGACAGTTTAATTGAATCGACTGTTCAAACATAAAAATATGTTATTTGAACAAGAATACCAACATTATACCATATAGTTAATAAAATATTAACTAATATGATTAAGCTATAATTAAGAGTAAGTATTGAAATTAAATATTTCATATTCTCCATCTTTTTGTTCCTTAATACTGCCTCTGAGCTTTTTTTAAAACTTTTTAATGAAAAAACTTGAAACTTAAGTAATAAAATATAACTGGTACTTCTCTCTATATATATTGATATATAATTGCATCTTTTTATATTTTAATGAGCATTGCAAGATTAAAGGTTTACGCTATTGTTTCAAGGGTTACCAAATAAATATCTTATCCACAAAATTTGCTATTGTGGATAAGATTTTTATAAAATTGTAGCATGGTTTTATAGGAAATGGTGCAATCTTGTGTGCCTCTAAAGTAAAATGAACATCAATTATATCTAATAAATTTGTTTAATTTTTTTTCTTTTGAAATTTTAAGTTTCATCTTATTATATTAACATTAATACTTATCTTATTTAATTGCATTACGACAAACTTTTAAATTTTCTGTTTTTTTTGTCATATCCATTATATCAAATACTATGTGCTATTAATTATTATATGCTTATAATGAAACAAAATAAATTATATTCTCAGGAGATGAATGGTTGGGAGCCTGGCGACAAAACCAGGGAATCTCCTGTTAAGTTGTGCCATATATAAATAACACCCAATGGCCTTTGTTAACCTCTGTGCTTTCACTAACAGCAATTCAACACCTCTCTGTTTCTTCTCCATTTCTTCATTGAAACCAGAAAAAAAATATTAAATGAAGGCTCCTGCAAGACCTCTTCTTCTCCTCTCTCTTTGCTTCTCATGTCTCAGTTTTGGTTTTGCCATCACTGATTACTACAATGCCATCTTTAGTTTTGGTGATTCCTTCTCCGACACGGGCAATTTCGTCATCATGGAATCGCCGGTTTTGCCAAATATACCGGTGTTTCCTCCACCGTATGCAAGGTGCTCCAATGGCCGTTTGGTTATTGATTTTATGGGTAAGTTTTTAAGTAATGCACTAATGCATAATTAAAGAACCTTTTGCACTAATATTTTTTACTTGAATGGTTAACATTGATTAATTGGATATTTATTACAAGTTTCAACTTTTTTGTTTCCTTTTTTCTTCTGTTGTGTGTCAGAAATATCTTCAATCTGGAATGGTTTTGAGGAAAGCTCGTTTTCTCTTTAATTATGAATTTTATTTAAATGTAGAAAAGTTTAATATTATTAGACGTCCATTTTTAATTGATTATCGAGAGCTGTTTTTTTTTTTTTTTCATATGTAGAGATTTTGATCTTAAATTTTTTTTTATTAATTCTCTAATGTGGTTACAAAGATTTAAATTGTGTATATTTAATGTAAGCCGACATTGAATTAAGAACCGTTGATCAATTTGAGATCTCTCCAATGGGAAGCTATACTTTTGTCAGGTCCTTTATACAATTCTCTGTTAGAAGGGACCATACTGATATACTTTTCAGAAACAAAATAGAAGAAACATTTCAACATACTCAAAGTGTACTTTTTTTTATTTATGAGACATGTGCAATTACCCTGGCACATGTAAAAGATGAATGATCTGTTATAAACATGAATCATGAACTTTTTTGGGACCAAGCAATGCAATCTCACACTATTCTCTATCTCCCTCCAAACAACAAATCAAGAACCAAAAAGAAAAACAATTTTCTTTCTTAACAAATAAACTCAATGTAAATGGTTTTATATATTTCAGCTGAATATTTTGGCTTGCCATTGCTGCCGCCGTCTCATTCAATAAGCAAGAACTTCACACAAGGTGCCAATTTTGCCGTGATCGGTGCCACAGCACTTCCTCTCGAGTATTTCAACAAGAACAAGATCTATGATATACCTCCAATCAATAGTTCGCTGCCCGTACAGCTCGATTGGTTTGACGAACTTAAACATTATGTTTGCAACTCCACACAAGGTTTGAATATATTAAAAGCAACTTGAGCTAATTAATTTACAGCAATCAAGCGAAATTAGTAGTGTTGAACGCAACAAATTATTTTGCAGAGTGCAAGGATTTCTTTAGGAAATCATTGTTTGTAGTTGGAGAATTCGGAGGAAACGACTACAGTTTTGCGATGAAATCCGGAAGAACAGTTGAGCAAGTGAAAGGTATGGTGCCGACAGTCGTCGACGCCCTTTGTGCTGCTGTTGAGGTAAATTTATTAATTACCATGATGGTTATAATTTTTGTTGATCAGTAAAACTGAAATCAAAAACAAAGAATTTTTTTTTAAAAAAAATGTGAAATCTTGAGTAGGCAGAGCCCACTACAATTGACCACTTTCCTAAATCTCGGCAAAACAAAGGTGAAAGGTCCTGCACAACAATAAATGCATCCGTTGACAAAACAAATTTGAACACTCCCACACATGCACGCTCGCACACATGCACACATGCGCTCCCCAACCCACATGATGAGCACCGAATTCTGATGTAATTACCAAATTCCCAATGCAGAAATTGATTAACGACGGTGCCAGACATGTGCTGGTACCTGGAAATCTGCCATCAGGCTGCATTCCTATCATGCTCACATTTTACCAGAGCTCCAAGAAGGACAACTACGATCCCCGCACCGGCTGCCTCAAGGGCATGAACAGCCTTGCGCTCTACCACAATGCGGTGCTCAGGATTGCGCTAGAGAAGTTGAACAAGAAGTACCCCGAAGCCAGGGTTATTTACGGTGACTATTACGGGCCCGTTGTTCAATTTGCACGGACTCCTGAGTTATATGGTGAGTAATTTTTTTCTACCAATTTCTTCCTTAATTTTGTCTGTCACATGGGATGAGAATAAACTATTAAGAGTACAGTTGGAAGTAGTGTTACCAATGCAATTATATATTACACTAATGTAAGCAATACAAATTAAATGTGAGGAATTCAACATAACCCACAAGGGAACTTAATTAATTAAGGGCTTTAATGTCAAAGCCCATATATATGTTGGTCTCAAGCTCAAAGGAAAAAAAAAAAAGAGCAACTTTATTATATTGAGTACATCATTGACAAAGATTTTTCTGCCTGATTCAAATTTTGTTTCACTAAAAAGAAAAAAAAATGTAATAGTTTAGCGTTTGTAACAAGGTTCATTGATGAATGTAGGGTTCACAAATGGAGCACTAATGGTTTGTTGTGGAGGAGGCGGTCCGTACAACTACAACGCTAGTGCATCTTGCGGTCTTCCCGGTGCGATCCAATGTACTGAGCCGAACTCACATGTGAGTTGGGACGGAATCCATTTGACGGAAGCGGCTTACCATTACATAGCCAATGGATGGATCAAGGGTCCTTACGCTTATCCGCCTCTGATTTCGGTTATGGAAGAGTAGTTACTTTTGATCAAATTAATTAATGGAGATGAAAATTGCTGCACCATTAATAGTACATCTTCTCTCATGTGCTATTTTTTTGGCAGTGCTAAGTACTAACCAGCATGTCTACGGATTGTGATTCATTAATTTTTTGTACATTTGAGGTGGGAGCACCTCTTCATTTCTTTTGGGTTGTTTGCCTTGGATCACATGGATCCTTGGTACTTTTTCCATGATCATCTACAAAGGATGGTCCTTCCTTTTTTGTTTTTGTTTTATCTTATTTACCCCATAACGGAAAATCCTGTGTGATTTTCATTTTTTGTGGGTATGAAATGTGTTAAGGTATCTCTTTAAGATTATAATTAAAAGCATCATTCATCCAACAAAAGGCTTACAATGGTATTAATTAATTACCTAAACTATATATTATTTTTTTATTAATGAAATTGTTAGTAGGCATTTAAAATCACTAATATTAAAAAAAACTATATATTATCTTTCCACTTCAACACTTATTTACATTTCCTGGAAAAAAAATTAATTATCATATCTAATTATATTGAATGAGAATCATCATCATTAACAAATAAGCATTAAAGTCTGAACTAAAATACTATTTTAGGTTCAACACTAATAATTTTATCTCCTTAATTAATTATCTCACGCGCGTCAAATTCCATACGGACAATCAAATTACCCTATTTTTCTAGTGTTTTCTTTTTCCATCTGAAAGCACTTCAATTATCTCAATTATGAGCATGTACATCATTTTAACATTTGTAAGGCAATAAAAAAGAGTCAGGTTTTATAACTAGTTCAAAAGAAAAATATCACAACTAAAAAAAAAATAAGAAAAAGGTAACAGAGGATAGAACCGACCAAACGACCCCAAAAGGAAATGAAATTAACAGTTCCAACAATCACCAAGTATTGTCTGGACTCATTTATTGTCACCTAAATTTTCACGCGCAGATCTAGCAGCTCTATAATTACTTCATAGCCATTTATGATGCCCCAAATTGTTGCAATCTATCTCACTACAGTAGCCCACTATTTTGCTTTTAGTATAAACCAACCCAAATTGATTCATTTACTAAGTCACACGGCCCTCACATGCACACACACACACAGAGCTCTTCTTTACATCCATGGCTATGGCTTTCTCCTCTTTTGCTTCTCTGTCATTTATAGTATGGTTACTTCTATGGGCTGATAGTTTCCAGCATTGTTATTCTATTCAGCAAAATTACTCATCTCTATTTAGCTTTGGTGACTCTCTCACTGATACTGGAAATTTACTTGCAATTGGGTCCCTTTCTTTTCCATCAATTGGTAAATACCCATATGGCATGACATACTTTGGATGACCTACCGGCCGATGCTCCGACGGCCGCTTGATTGTTGATTTTATCGGTACTATTACCACTTCACAAGAATTTTTCATACCACAATTTGTCAGAAAATATTTATGAACTTCTATGATTTTTTACTTTTATTGTATTTCTACAGCTCAACAATTTGGTCTTCCTATGCTACCGCCTTACCTGGCACATGGAGGTAATTTTCGACAAGGCCTCAATTTTGCAGTAGCAGGAGCCACTGCACTTGATGCCGAATTCTTTCACGATATCGGTATTGGGCACATTCTTTGGACGAATCACTCGTTAAATGCTCAGTTGCTCTGGTTCGAGGAATTGAAGCCGTTACTATGCAACACTACAAAAGGTGATAGACTGTATTAAATTTATCCATCTTTAATTTTTTAATTTAAAAATGGTGCTAGACACTTCCTGTTCATTGTAGATTTGGGTTTTAATTAATTCTTAGTTTAAACACTTCCTGCTTACTGAATACTAAAATTGGAGTTAAATTAAAGATTATTTCATACATACAGCTCATTTACGTTTTTTTGCAGAGTGCGATGATTACTTTGGCAAGGCCTTATTTCTGGTAGGAGAAATTGGTGGAAATGACTACAACTATGCTTTTTTCTTTGGAAAGAGACTAGAGGAGGTTCAATCCTATGTGCCGAAGGTCATAGGGGCTGTCGTTGCAGCAACAGAGGTAAGAAATCGTTATAGATTAATTTGGGTATCTATAAAAGCGTGCTATATTTCGGGGAATAAGCTTTATCATAATATTTGGTTACTGACAACTCTGTTTCATCCATGAATTTTTTATTAACACAACTCAGAGGCTGATCAACAATGGTGCAAGGCATTTGGTGGTGCCAGGAAACCTGCCAGTGGGTTGCTCTCCAATGTACCTGACTATGTTTTCAAGCCCGAACAAAAATGACTACAACACGAAAAACGGATGCTTGAAAAAGCTCAACCAATTTGCCAAGTACCACAATTCATTGCTACAAGGGGAACTAAAGAAACTGCAGAAAAAATATCCAATGACAAGAATTATCTATGCTGATTACTATGGCGCAGCTATTCCTTTTACATATTCTCCCAATCATTTTGGTAAGTATTCTCTTTTTGTTTTTGAATTTCAGTGCATCCATTGTAGACTGAAAGAAAATGAATTTCTATATTGTTATATATAACTTGGGCTGCTACCTTGTACAAATGGCCCATCTAAATAATTGACGGATATTAGTAATATAAGGCTATTTATTTTGGGCCCATTGTGATTATGGACCTTGTATTTTGTTCACCATAATTGGGGCTTATAAATGAAATGGTTAATCAAAGCCCAAGTAAAATGTACTATGGTACTACAAACCTCAACAAGGTGTTATGTGAAAGTTTCATCATGGATGTAGGATTTGACATTATAACAGCCAATGTTATTGGATTGATTTATGTTTATTTTTGTAAATATAATCTCAGCTGAATTTGAATAGTGAAACTTCCAACCTCTTTCCCAGTAGACTTTTGCATATAGTTTGGGAAATAAATTTACAGAGACCCAAGTACTAAGGGTATCCTTTATCAATTTTAACACCATAACAATTGAAGGATTCACTCATGGAGCTCTTGAGACGTGTTGTGGAGGAGGCGGCCCGTACAACTTCAATCCGTCGGCCCGGTGCGGCCACAATGGCTCCAGGGTATGCACAAACCCTTCTTCTTATGCAAATTGGGATGGAATTCACTTGACCGAGGCTGCTTACCATGCAATGGCAACAAGTCTGCTTCACGGTTCCAATACAATCCCGCCTCTTCTGCAGACCAGTGAAAATTGAATTAGTATGACATTTAGGTGTTGATGTCTGATGATGATTAGTTAAAATCAGCATTAATGTATGGAATTAATTCTGGGATTGGGCCACTAGGTGTCTGGTAATTGAATATATATCTTATATAATTTGGTATATAGCAATAAATGTTGTACTGGTGACTGATCAATGCTGTAAATTTGTCAGATTGACCCTCTTCTGAGGGATATAAATGGTAAGGAATATGAATTTTTTTTTTGCCAAGAAGAAGCCCCTGAAAGTTTTTCTCTTCCTTCAAAATTATCTCAAGCCATATGGAGATGGCACTAGCCCTATTCCTCCTCTTGGTTTCATCTTTTCCCTTTACAAGCTCCGTCCCATCTCCAAAATATAATGCACTCTTTTGCTTCGGAAACTCGTACTCTGATACGGGAAACTTCAATATCTTGGCCCGAGGAATAGTTCCCTTTAACATTTTTGAGCATCTCCCTTATGGCATTACCTACTTCGGTCATCCCAATGGTCGTGCATCAGATGGTCGTTTGCCTGTTGATTTCATTGGTAGGTTTTTATTGTTTGGCTTATGAGTCCTGTAAAAAAGGAAATTTCTTATTCTTTTGATTCTTTTAAGATTATTCATCCAATGTTTCAAGAGCTGTTGCTTCAATGGAATCTGTTTAAGCCAAGAGCTTGTTTTTCACTTCAGACCTGAATTAACCAAGTACTGCTGAATTCATAAGGTTTCAATAGTTTCATATTTTGTGTTTGTAGCTTAAAACAATTACTGGGCAGAGAATTACCAAAGTTTCTCTTAGTAAAGATCACTAGAAGTTATTTCATTCAGAGTAAACATTTTCATAGTAATTTTGTAAACAACACATTCTTTAGATTATTTTTTTCTTTTTCTTTTTCTTTTTTCTTCTCTCTCTCTTCTTGGGTTTTTGACAGCAGCTGAGAAATTGGCGCTGGAGCCACTTATTTCCTCATTTATTATAAAAACAGATTTTGTACCTCATAAACATAATTGTAATGTACCATTCAATGAATATAGAGGAATACAGGATGGTTTGCCAATCAAAACAGGGCAGTCATTGAGCCAATTAATTACATTTATTCTACTGTAAAATTCACATGGCTGTCGTCATGAGACAAACTATGATATCAATTAGAACTGTCCCAAGAAACTGACAGTTATATTTAAGTCCCATATGTAATAAAACTAAATAACACATGTAATTCTCCAATGTCTGACAGTTATATTTAAGTCTCATATGTAATAAAACTAAATAACACATGTAATTCTCCAATGTTTTCCTCTTTCTATGAACTTAAAGCACGTGTGCGTCCGTTGTTACAGCTGAAGCTCTGGGCCTCCCCCTATTACAGCCGTCTTTGTTGGAAGGCCAAGATTTTAGGAAAGGAGCAAATTTCGCTGTCAGCGGTGCCACAGCACTCGACCTTTCCTTCTTCCAGCAGAACTACATTATTGTTGCGCCATTGAGCATTTCCTTAAATGTTCAAATTGGGTGGTTTCAAGATTTGAAGCCTTCTTTGTGCAACACAACAGAATGTTAGTTAGAATATGCTTTATTATTAATTCCTGTTTACATCTAATACAGTTAAATCACTCACAATCCAAATTAACTATCATATTTCTGATCTTTCAAAAATTCATACAGCGTGCAAAGATTATTTGAGCAAGGCATTGTTCATACTTGGAGAGATCGGAGGAAATGACTACGACTACATGTTGTTTTCTCATAAGACAATTGATTATGTTAAGTCATATGTGCCTACGGTCATTGATACTATTAATACTGCTGCTGAGGTATGTAATTTAGATTATAGCATAATTATTGATGCCTTCTAGAATTTATGAATTAATTAATTTACCATTCATGTACAATATATAAATTGAGGAGGGATCCACTTACACCATTTTTTGGTGACACAAAATTATATCCTACATTTTTAAAGTTCGAAAAGTCGATCCAAACCATTCAACATGTTAGATATATTAAAATGTGTTTGCAGATCAAATTTTACATTTTTTTGAGTTTTTTTACTATTTATTAAAATGGGTATAAAAATTCAATGGTTTGAAAACGACAATTTTGTAAAATAATTAATAAATAGTAAAAAAATTCAAACAAATGTAAAATTTGGTCTCTAAGCACATTTTAATATGGAGATCATGTTTAACCTATTTGGACTTTGAAAACTTTAAAAATAGATGGTGTAATTTTGCATCACAAAAAAATAGTGCAATTGGATCGCTCCTCATATAAATTACTGTAATATATTCTAATTAAAATTGTGAAAGCAAATTTAGATACAAGACAGAATTTGTTAATGCACCAAAAACCAAAATAAAGATAAAAGAGTAAAGAACATTAAACTTCATATATTTTTCTACTATATAATGTAGAGTTTGCTGAAACAAGGTGTGATGCACCTGATGCTGCCTGGACTTGGACCAATAGGCTGCACACCAATCGTCCTTACGATTTTTGCGAGCACGAACAAGTCAGACTATGATTCTTCAGGATGCCTAAAGATATATAACACAATTGCATCTTACCATACTAAACTGCTAAGTCAAGCAGTGACACAGCTAAGAGCTAAGTATCCCCAAGCAAGGATCATCTTTGCTGATTATTATGGACCAGCAATAGCTGCATTGCAAACACCAGAGCTATTTGGTTAGAGCCTTTTTCAAATTATGATTTATGAACATATATTATATATGAGGATTGAGGAGGGTTCAAATGGACCATTTTTTTTTGTGCTCCAATATGCTCCAATATACTCCACATTGTTTATCTCTGTTTTCAAAGTCCGAACGGTCGATCCGAACTGCTCAACATGATCTTCATAATAAAATACACTTGAAGACCAAATTTAATATTTTTTAGAATATTTTTACTATTTTTTTCATAGGTACAAAATCATTATTTTAAGGAGATTCTGGACCATCCGATAAAGTGATATTGTACCTATGAAAAAAATAGTAAAAAAATTCTAAAAAAATATAAAATTGTCTCCAAACATATTTTATTATGAAGATCATGTTGAGCGGTTTGGATCGACTACTCAGACTTTGAAAACAGAGATAAACAATGTGGAGTATATTGGAGAACAAAAAAAATGTGCATTTGAACCCTCCTCATTATATATATACATCAAAATGTTTCACTATTATATCTTTAATTACCACTTAAATATTTTGCAGGAATTACCAATGGAGCACCTCTCAAAGTTTGCTGTGGAGGTGGGGGTCCATACAACTACAATATGAGTGCCATTTGTGGCCAACAGGGTGTTACAGCTTGTGAAAATCCATCTGCTTATTTAAATTGGGATGGAATCCATTTGACAGAGGCAGCCTATAAGTCTATTGCAAATTCTTGGTTAAGAGGTCCTTTTGCTAATCCACCCATATTGGGTCCTTAATTATTTGTGATTTATATATACCTGTGCCTCCTTAAATTTTAAGAGCGTGGCTAATAAACTTAGAATGCAGGCGTGCGTGCCTCCTAAAAATCTATTAATTCCTAAATTCAATAATAAGTTAGCTGGCCTATTGATCATTGATTTTTGTTTTTATTTTTTTAATTTGTTAGTTCTTCTAATACCATCCTTCCCAGTTTTTGCAATTGGCAATTAATTAGGCATGTTGCTCATTGAAAATGGCCCATTTAATTAACAGTTCCGGTGCACGAAGAAAAAGGCCCATAAAATAGTCGGAGGATGTTAGACTTGGGCTTATGCACGGAATTTTATTTTTTATTTTTTAAGTTAGTGGTTTAAGTGCCAAGTGCCAACAATGATTTTTTTTTTTTATAAAAAATGAACCTACAACGAGTCAATTGATTCTAAATATAAATCCACTCTTTTATTCTCACAAAATTCTTCAAACTACTCTAAATAACTCTAATCTCACTTATATACACTCATAATTACTCTATTATATTTCCCTATCGCTCTCTACGATTAGATCCGTTTTTTCGACCTCCGTCATACTCCGACGACCGGATGTACTCATCTGCGCTCTGATGAAGATGGCATAGAGACTCAACGCTCTGAATTCCGACGACACCGCACTCTCGGCTCCGATTCCTCACCTCTCTCTCCCTCCTCCCCTCTCAAGGTAGAGACGAGAAAGAGGAGGCGCTTTGTCGAAAGAGAAGCCTAGAAGAGGAGAGGAGTTGGCTGCCTAGAGTTTGAAATCACTGGGACTTTTTTTCACTCTTTCTTTTTCTAGAGGCGACTCCCTCCTAACTACTAGTGTTGTTATGCACGGAAAATTTTAAATAACGAAATGTTTTGAGTGTTTCTCCAAAGTTCTAATTTGTGATATTATTCAATTTACTCCCATGCCAACAATAATAAAAAAAAAAATCTGTACTTTAAGTAAGCCATAATTTTAAGATTTTTTTAGCTCTCCTCGATCAATAAAATAAAAAAATGAAAATGAAAAGAGAACTTGGTAACCCAACAGGCCTTATTTTAGTTTTATCAGCTTTTTAATGTCATTATACATTTGACAGGATACATATTTGACAGACTACAAGAATGGAACATTATCTGCGATGGATTATGTCGGTATACCTTCACGGATACTTCCGGCGCTAATAGAAAAAGCACATTACTATCGGTATACCCCCGTGGATAGTCACTATTTATCCTCACTGATGCTCTTCCATTCTTGTAGATGCAACCTATATTTTTATTTTTCAATTACAACCCTAAAACATAAAATGAAAAGATTAACTCATGGCAGTATATCCGCAACCTGCTTATTATACCAGTAATTTTTTTTTTGTCTATTTCTTACTTCAAAATTAACATACATTGTTATGTTATTGTAACAAATATCTGTAATAGATGATAACTGTCCTAAAAGAAACTTCACCATCTGACTTATTCATCAATGAATATGCAACGTATCACTCTCACAAGTGTAAAATAATAGAGGAGAGATCAAGTTACAACAAAGTTATAATAACATTTTTGTTTCATTTTTAAAGTCAAATCGTCAATCCAAACCGTTCAACATGATTATCTAAATAAAATGTGCTTCCAGATCAAATTTTATATTTTTTTGAATTTTTTTACTATTTATTAAGATGGGTACAATATTCAATGGTCTGAATTTGACTAGTTTTTGTAAAATACTTAATAAATAGTAAAAAAATTCAAAAAAAATGTAAATTTTGATCTGGAAGATCATTTTATTTAGATAATCATGTTGAACGATTTGGATCGACGATTTAGACTTTGAAAATGAAAAAAATCGTTGTTGTAATTTTGTTGTAACTCAAATTTGTTGTAACTTGATCTCTTCTCAAAATAAAATTTATACTTCAAGTTAAACACAAAATAAATTTGATATTTACGGATCATCAGTAGACTAGGCGCACACAAAATTCTTGTTGATGATCAAAATCTATATCCATAATTTATAGACCGCAAATATCAAAAGCATATCTAGAAATACCGTCTAATTTGCTCTGTACCTTTCTAATTTTGGCATATTTCCTCAAAAAAAAAGAATGAAATGTTTTTACCAAATAAAAAATAAGTAAAAAAGGAAAATATGAGTGGGCCCGTGAACGGAACGCTTCTAGAGAGGTAATGATAGGAGCTAATAAAAGGGGCCACAATCCTGCTAGAGTGGTCCCATAGGACCCATACCCAGCAACAAACGGATCCGTATTCTTTCCAATTACTGCAGAGGATGGACCTCCTTTTACAGTTTGAGATTACATCTCAGCCTGTTTGAGATTCGGAGAACATAGGGGGCAGTATTATTGGGCTTTGAGAATCGTGCCATGTTAAATGAATGGTCCGGATTCACGAATTGTAAAGGATTCTCTTGTGCAGTAATGGAGAGGATGTGAATTCGCAACAATCATAAAAATGTAGTTTCTGATTGTCAACAGACTCAGTCTAGCACTATTCCAAACAGAAATTCACCTAGCATTAATTGTACCAAAAACCCAAAACCCAGTGTTGCAATTCTATTATACCGACAGTATCAGTATGCTAAACCTCTTAACTACAATGGAAATTCATTATGGGCCCCATCTAATTGTGGCCCAAGAATTCCTCATTAGGCTCAAGCCATTTTTGTATGCAATGAAATGGACCGGACCTGATCCGCTTCTAAAACTCTTGATCAGGGGTAAATTTGACACATCACACACAAGAAAATAAGTAAATGAAATGAAAGGGAAACAAAATTGAAGCAGCATGGTCTCAGCTTTGTTCTCTGCTCTTCATCCTCTGAGGTAACATAATATTTTAGCTTACATCCGGATGGTCTGATCCGAGGTAAAATGCGTTGCTCAATAAAAACAATACGGGTATTGGGACTAACTACAAATGCCAGGTCCAATTCCAAACTTGTGTCTTACACAAGCAATATTTGGTTAAACCCCCTAATTAATAAGTAGATACTGAGAACTTGAATGGAGAACTAATAGAGGGTAATAGAAAATGTCTGGGAGATGTTAGTGGGTATAAATTGTAGGAGTTGATTAATAATGTAATGGTGGTAGGTAAAAATAATTGGTAGAGTCTGTATAGAATTAATCATAATCAAATCGATATATAAAATTTAAACATCGTGTCAATGTAATCAAATACACAAAATTTAAGGATCACAGTAAATTCGTAGTACGATATACTAAGATCTTTCAGTAATTTTAAGTACGAAATATCAACAAGAAGTTCTTGGGAAAGGAAATATTGGATGGGCTCATGGGCTGAATGCATTGGGCATTACATGGGCTAGATGACTACTGGACCTAAATCCTTCATGAACTTTGCTAAACCAAGTC
This sequence comes from Carex arenaria, assembly GCA_964058825.1. Lineage (NCBI taxonomy): Eukaryota > Viridiplantae > Streptophyta > Magnoliopsida > Poales > Cyperaceae > Carex > Carex arenaria. Next base: position 221,086 of record CAXKVW010000360.1, on the reverse strand, counting down.
ACACCCGTGACCCGTCTGTTCGATGAAATGCGCCACCTTCATCCAGATAAGGTTATAAATGGACACATGTCCTGTGTTAGGTTATAACTGCAAATTGCAATAATGTTGAACTACTTTCCTCTCCTGTTGAGTGTTGACTCTCAAGTCTTCTTGTTCGTTTGTGAAGTACAGACATGTTCTGTGTTTTCATTAATTCACGAAGATTCCCAATAAATTGTAATAGTGGCTATTGGCTAACAAAGACAATTGTTATAATAACTTCATAAGAAAACGCACACATGCCATTGACTGACTGGAAACCCAATAAAAAATATTAATATTTTTCTATTCTCTTTAATATAGCAGAAGGTACACAAATTTTATTGTTTTACGTAGTTCAATCATTTATAATTCTAAACCGCGCGTCCAGGCAAATTTTAGTACGGATTAGACAGTTTAGCACTAACATTGAATGAGAATTTATCCAAAGTCTTTTGAACAAAAACTCCAGCCTTCATTTAGAGAATTGAGTTTTGTCCAACCAAGGCCGAAATTGGGTTTTATCTATGAAGCTTTGGACAAAATCTCATCCAAAGGTTGGCCGAATTGATTAAGTTTTTCATTTTTAATTTCAGAATTAAAAAAAAAAGAATAGTCTCAAAACTTGAGTTAAAATTTCCGATTAAATTTTTCATTTCTAATTTTGATTTTTTTTTGTCTTTTACCATATTTTTCTTAAATATTATTTATGTAAATGTATGAAGTCTCAGATTTAGTGGTTTTTTTGTGTTTTAATTTTTTAGTTAGAATTTTTCTCAAGTAACTAATAATATTTGATGTAATTATAATTGTTGATTATATATTGGTAAACGTAGTTTTCTAGCATTTATATTTAAAATTTAATTTAGTATTTTTGGTATTTAAATCTAGGTTTTAATTTGAATTTAAATCAAAAAATTTCACACTTCTAATTAAAGGGGACTTTGGTGAATGGAAATGTAGAGTTTGATTTAAATTCAAATCTAGGATTTTAAGTGATTATTTAAAAATAATTTCTTGAATTATACACGGTTTTTTTTATTAAAAAACCGTATAGGATGTGTATTTTTATATACAATTTTACTTTAAAAACAACGTATGATGTTTTTTTGGCAAAATAAAAAAGAATTATATACGGCTTTATACAACTCTTTATACACAACTCTCGTAGACATAGTTCGAAAATTATGTAAAAACCTTTTTTTTTTTTACCTTGACTAGTAACGTTATTTGTATAGTGTTATTTGTATAGTGTGATATGTAAGTAATTCATTCTTCCATGCATTTTAGATTTGTAATGCTATTACTTATCGCAATTGCTTCAATAGAAATTGATAAGTTATTGTCCAATAAATAGAAAGTGTACAGAAATTACGTTCCTCTTGTCACTAAAATAAATAAATAATAAAGGAGAACCAAACCATTTGTAATTATTTTTGTGAATAAAATATATATAGTCACCGATTTCATATATGAAACAACAAGCTCAAAAGAGGTATCAGAAAATAGTACTGACTTCTACAGTTAAGTCTTATATTAGTTCTTATAGCATATTACAACTACATTTACTAAAACAATCTTTGGAAAATCTGAAATATTAGAATACAAATAAAGTCATATTCAACAAAATAACAAACACTGAATTACACATTCTACAAAAATTTAATAGCAAAAGTATTGTTCTCAGCATCCAAACCCATGATAATATCCAAAATATCTCCCCATGGTACTCATCTGAATTTGTTATGGCAAGGAGAAGGCCAAACTCCAGAGGAAACGCCCGAATTGTCGATCTGTTTCGGAGTTCATACATGCAACACAAGTACTTGTTCATCTAACAATACATGCAACTAATCAAAATAAAAACAAATAAAGTTTTCATCACATGCAAACATAACACAAACACACAACATGTCAAGTTCAAATCATAGCAATTAATCTAACAAATTTTAAAGTTTTTAAAATTTTAAAATAGACAAAGCCGATTAGGATTGGTCACCATTGTCGCCGTCGTTGGGATCCACATCGTCATCGAGTTCTTCCTCATCGTCATCAAGTTCCTCCAATTCCTCTTCTTCATCCTCCTCCATTGGAGCACTACTCGATCTAGCATCTGAAGGACCAAAATGTTGAATTTCTTGATGGTGGTGGTATTTTTCATAACTTGCGATTGAAGCCGTTTGATACTCTTATTCGTTTTCCCAAAAGCTTGATTCATCGCAGGTTCGGTTGCCTTCAAGTGAGTGCACAAATAGAGCATTTGAGCATCGAGTCCTTGAGGGATCTCATCTGGACCCGCTTGAGGTGGTACCAGATTCGGTTGGCAAGGCTTACGTCTCTGGGGTGTCGCAACCTCTTCTAGGTGCGCCTTTCTATTACACAACTTAGAAAGATTTACAACTTGAAAATCGGTGAGCCCTTACAACCAACGGAAAGTCACACGGCCAACTAGAGAGAAGAATGAAGTCTTCAAGATAATATTGCAAGAGAAACAATCAAAAGCTCACTCTAACCTAATCTAATTCAAAATTAGTGAAGTGAATTTGAGGTTGTTTGATAGGTTTGAAATTTGAAAACTCTCACAACAATGATAAAACTTAAGCTCACAGAACTCTTAGATTTGAAAGTTAGAGTCGGCTAAAAGTTACTTTGGAAAGGAGCCCAAAGTTCTATTTGTAGAGACAGCTCCAGAAAGAGCAAATTGGGTGAAAATGTTACCAACATTTTATAAAACGTTATAACGTTTTTATTGATTTTGAATTAGGTCATCATTTTCTGTGCAGCTTTCTTCACAAAATGTTATAACGTTTTGTAAAACGTTACTAACGATTTGTCTCTGGAAATCAACCGATCAAAACAGTCAATTTAAATTATTGAAATGAATTAAAACGTTAGTAACGTTTTTATTGAAATTGGCATTTTATCAATTGATTTCTTAGCATTTTTCATAGGTATAAACCGTTGCAACATTTTATAAAAGTTATGTAACGTTTGTCCCTACAAAATCAAAAACTACTTTATCAAGTTTATAATTTACAATTTAATTTTTTGATAAGTATCTTGATATTTTCTTCGGTTCAACATATGCATATTGCAATTCCAATTATCTTGAACCTGCATATATTCTAAAAATAGAGAAAATCATAAAATTCAAATAATTGTATATTTTGTAAATTAGTCAAATAGACGAAAAAGATAATTGCTTGAAACAATACTTATTAGTTGTACAAGTAATATGACTTTCAAAGAAATGAGCGTATTGACAAACCATAAATCATCTAAAGTAATGCAGTAAGAAAATTTGTTAAAGCACGAGTTTTCCTAATCACCGTGTATGTTTTTCTCAATTTTCAAACACCCTTTTTTTAGAAGTCGTGTATGATTCATTTGTGCCCTCAATCAAAACCCATGTTAATAATTAATTTCTCATAGAGATGGCCCCTCAGCCGTCGCTTCACACTTATGTTTTCATTTAATAAATATCCGTATAGCTCTCTCAACAATCCAACACTTATGTTTTCATTTAATAAAATATCCGTGTACAAAAGCTTCATTTTCACACGGTTTTTTCTCCACACAATTGTACACTGATTTTTTAATTAATATCCGTGTAGGATTCTTACATGTATTTTGATAATTGGAAAAATTCTATTTGATACACGGTTTTTATATAAATTAGAGAAATTCGTGTATAATGTATACAGTGTAGGAAGTGCTTTTTTGTAGTAGTGATTGTCTTTTCCTGCCGCGATTCTCTTCTAGTTGTGGCTTGATTTGGTATTCTTTGTGTCAATTTTGAATTTAACAAAGAGGAGATTTGTTCATTTGGAAGGAAAGTGAATGCAGATTAATTATTTCCCCGTCCAACAACTATGTTTGTGAAGTCATTTTCTATCAATGAGCAGCTGGCTGCAGATGTGCGATTTGAACTACTCGACTGAATCAACTAAATTAAACAAATAAAGTAGACTTTGAGATCTGGGCATTGAGTTTACTAATGAATTAAGATACTCAGTTACAATTATTGACAACAGTTTACTTATATCAGTGCAATTTGAACGCTACACTTTTATATCTGAAAAAAATGAGCTAGCTGCTGCATGCCTTGTAACATCAAATAACGATATATATGAGATAAAGATTTTTAATATAGTAATAAATTATGTACTGTATATATGTTAGTGGAACTAGTTAACCTTTATTTTTTTATGTTTTTTTTTTCTCTTTTAAACTAGAGTATTGGTGCAGTGCATCTTGTAGATGGTGTTTTTTGTCCATACTATTTACAAAGAAAAATATTAGCAACTGGAAGCTAGGTGCTGGTCTATAAACCATTAGGAGGAAATAACGCATACATTTTGGTTTAGGAGAACTGAGGAGGTTGATTCTTGGAGCATTTTTTATAAAGCATAAATAAAAAAATTAAATTTAAGCTGTCGATATGATTGTGGTTGGATTTATAAAAAACATAAGGAACGGCTTGCCAAGCCGTTCCCCAATTTTTTTTTTTACGAGAACGTCTTCCGAAGTCGTTCCCTGATAATTTTTCGCCTGATCTGTGTAGCTTTCGTGTTGCTACTGGGGAACGGTTTAAACGGTTGAGATTCGCGGAGAACGTATTTAAACGGTTGAGATGCTGCAAAGACTCAGGGAACGGGTTTGCAAACCGTTCCTTTTTTTTTTGGCACGAGAACGGCTTGGGAAGCCGTTCTCCCTATTTTATTTTTGCCCCAAGAACAACTTGGGAAGCTGTTCTCTCATTTTTTTTTCCCCCAAGAATGGCTTGGGAAGCCGTTCTCTCATATATATATATTTTTTTCGCGGAACCGTTCTTCGGAAATTTTCGGATTTTCTGTTGCAGCTGTTGTGCTGGTGATGGGAAACATATGAAAAATTATCAGGGAACGACTATGCAAGTCGTTCTCGTAAAAAAAAAATGGGGAATGGCTTAGCAAGCCATTTCTTATGCTTTTTATAAATACAGCCGTAATCATATCGACAGCTTAAATTTAATTTTTTTATTTATGCTTTATAAAAAAATCTCTGATTCTTTTCCTCTCTATTATGTGATGTCAAACTTCTGAAATTGATTTTAATATTTTATGTTTTGTAGATCTCGAGAGAAGGGCAATAAGGTCTACTTAAGAGACATTAAATAGTAGTGTATTCACAATAAATAAACTTTAAGGTCATTCACATCTTTATCCCTTCAAAGCAGAATAGTAATAAATTCTTCAAAATTTAAACAGTTCATATTAATTATAAGAAATTTTTAAAATATTGATTTTTGAGGAAATGACATGCATATATGGACCTTAATTTGAGCTCGACTTTCTTGAATCAGAATATATATTACAGCGTGCTTCAAGTAAACACCTTGTTTGTTATTGTGTCATTTTGGCCTACTAATTATGGCAGAGAAATTGAGAACTGAGAAGGAGTGATTGGTTCAGCCATCGAAAATCTAGTTTTAATGAAGCTTGATGGAAGTAAATAGGAAGAAAGCTTATCTGTATCGGTTATTTAAAAAAAAAAACGATACTAAAACAAATCTGTATCGGTTATATAATTACACGATACTAATAGAAGTACAATCTGTGTCGGCTATTACTAATTAGCTGACACATATTATCTGTATGGGTTATTTACTAAAAACCGACACAAATACTAGATTTTTTGTATCAGTTCTAATTTGCAGGTTATATCCTAGTGGAATTGGATTTAGTAGATAACCGATACAAATAATCTGTGTTGGCTGTTATACAAATAACCGATACAGATTATCAGGTAATAGTGTCGCCCAAATATCTGAACCAATACAAAATGTTTTTTGTATCACTTATTTTATAATAACTGATATAGATTGGTTTTTGCATCGCCTCACTCAAAAGACTGATACTAATAGGTCGATACTAAAAGTGTTTTTTCCACTAGTGTTATAAGTCAAAGATTAATTATTCATGACGGATCAAGAGTTTGGGGAAAACGATGATTATTAGCATTACGAGATTAATTTTTTTACATAGTTAATTGTGTGCCGTAGCCATATTAATCAAATCACGAGTTTACTGTGCGAGATTCAACGAATCAGTCACCCCCTCTCCCCACCTCCACACACACGATGACACAGAATTACAAAAACATGCGAAATATGCGTACATCAGGTAGTTGGGCTGACACATCATGAGTTTTTTTTTCTCCGGATAACAATCGTTACGTACTTTTTTTTTTTTGGAAAATTATGCACTCTAAACTCTAAACTCTAAATTCTAAACTCTAAACTCTATACCCTTAAAAAAAAAAGTATTCACAATAAATAAACTTTAAGGTCATTCACATCTTAATCGATCCCTTCAAAGTAAACATCTTTGTCGATCCCTTTAAACAGTTTCATAATAATTATAAGGAATTTTTAAAATATTGATTTTTGAGGAAATGACATGCATATATGGACCTTAGTTTGAGCTCGACTTTCTTGAAGCAGAATATATATTACAGTGTGCTTCAAGTAAACACCTTGTTTGTTATTGTGTCATTTTGGCCTACTAATCATGGCAGAGAAATTGAGAACTGAGAAGGAGTGATTGGTTTATTTCTATCACCAAGGACAATTTTCCAGACGAAAAAAGGGTGAGCCGTCTATTAGATAAAATATAGGGGATTTTTTTTTATCGAGAGAAATCAATATCATTTAAAACACATTTTAAAACTGAGATGACAGAATATATATGAAAAGAAAGTAAATAAACAAGGAGAGAGACGAATATTGTCTCCCCCAGTTAAGGTCTCCCAGTGATGCAAACATGCAACCGTTCAGAAGTTAAATTAAATAACTATAACACATCATATGACCTCAAGACTCTACAATAAAATATTCATCCATGATGCCGCTTTTTTTATTATACCATCACAAAATAAAAAAAAAATAGCAAATTTTCCCTTGTTTTTAATTTTTTTTTTTTAAAATGCTGCAACCACGGACGGATCCAGGATTTTCGTCGGAGGGGCAAAAAAATATCGAATCAGATTTAAATAGCTAATCGGATTTAAACCCATTAACTAATTGAGTATTTGATAAAAAATAATGCTTGAACTTATACTTTATAATGCTCTGACTTGTAATTTATAATATTCTGACTTATAATTATAATTACCAATCATATTTCAAGAAATTTATTTTAATTTTAACTATAAATTTAATCCGAATTACCAATTAAATATTCAGAGAGGGGCAAATTTTTTTTTCAGGTGGGGAACAAAACCAGTCGGAACTAATAAATCTCCACTAAAACTCAAAATCCATGAGAGTCAGCTGCCCCCCTAGAATACACTGGGTCCGCCATGCAACCGCCTAGTGATTGGGCGGTTCACCCTCAGTAGCAAACTGCCCAAACGTTGGGCAGTCCACTCCCATTACCGACTCCCATTACACGACCGCAAATTTTAAAATCAAATTGAGAGCAAGAGCAGATTTGCTATTTTTTAATTTTGGGAGGGTATTAATAAAAAAAGCTGTCCATGATGCAACATGCGGTAAGTTCAATATTAAATATAGCACATTATTGAGATTTTCGGACTCCAAATCTCCCCAACAATCTATCCTCCTTTGACATAGTCACATAGAGTACGTAAGAGCAATTCAAGCTAAACGTCGTAGTAATGGCCACTACATCCTCCCAAAGTACAACATCTCAAAGTAAAATGGTGCCCGAACGCCCAGTTATGCCTCGTGATATTTTTGATGCAGCAATTAAAGGCTACAGCGAAGTGTTAAAAGAACGTCTTGGATTAGAGACACAAAAACAAACAAAAATCCAGGTAATATTTCGCAAACTATTTCTTAGTGGAAGCTAGACAGAAAGAAGGAGAAGAAAGGATGGGGAGTTCTAGAATCTCTGTTTTGCTTTAATTAATTCATTGTCTTTTTACATATTAAAAAAAATTCTATACTAGATCATTTATTATGGAAATTTAAAAATTAAAAGTACTAACTTATGATGGACAAGAGCTTTTCGGAAAAGGGTACACGATAAATAATAGATTGGTGGTTGTTTTAGATAGGTTTAAATGTTGTCATGGAGATCAGATCATAAAAACGTTCAAAATAATATCGATCGTTACTTAATTGGAATGTTCCCCAACCTAATTAATTATCAGAGCAAAAGGTTTGTGAAATATGTCCTTACTCCTTAATTAGTTACCTCCTCTATCTTATCTTCACAATCGAAGAAGATGATATATTTCAAATATGTTTAATTTCGATGCTTTACTGAAATTTTAATTACATTGTCTATAATCATCAGATTCCCCAATCCGAGATCCAAAGTGCAACGCGTTTTGGTGACACTGTTCTTCACCTACTTGTTACTAACAAGCACAACGATCTTGCTACGAAGGTTTTTGAAGAAGATGAGTCCTTGTTGAAAGCACATAACAAGATGTTAGAGACACCCCTACACGGTGCTGCCAAAGTCGGAAACCATAAGGTCATCCAGATGCTCATTGAAATTAATCCTGACATCGTCAGGGATGCACTAGAAGAAACGAATGAAAATGGCGACACAGCCTTGCACATGGCTGTCAAATATGACTTTGGAGAAATCAGCATCGAGTTGATGAAGTTACATAAAGAACTGGCATACAAATTCAATAACAAAAAGTTAAATCCATTGTACCTAGCTATAGAGGAAGAACGTGAATCCATAGCAAAGGCAATGATAGAAGAAGACAAAAATCTTGCACGCACCCAATTTTCTGATGGAATGTTTCCAGTTCATTTAGCCGCACGCAAGGGTAGCTGGTGGCTGGTAGTACATCTCATGGAAAAATACCCTCATTATGCAGAGTTGGTGGATCCTCGTGGAAGAAATCTTTTTCACTATGCTGCAGAAGAGAGCAAGAAACTCTTTTTTTTTGATGTATTGAACAACACTAGTGTTAGAGAATTGACCGTAAGAATGAATAATAAAGAGGATTATGATGGAAATACACCATTGCACATTGCAGCAATGATAGGAAATCGTTTTACTATCGAAACTATTTGGAAGATGAATCGCGATGCAGGAACAGTCCAGAGTCGCGATGCAGGAACAGCCCAGAGTCGCGATGCAGGAACAGTCGAAAACAAAAAAGGCTTAACGCCATACCAACTTTCAAGGAGACAATTACTACAAAGTAGTAATGAGGTATGTCTAAACGCATTGACAAATTATTTCTTGTTAATTTTACTTAACTCGTGTGTTGCTATCAAATACTGAACTACCAAACAAGCAAAACAAACACTAGCTAATTAGGTGATACATAATAGCTTCACTGTTAGCAACAATGCGATTGAATGTTTGTAATATAGGGAAAGTCCATCTACATATACTTCTGATCTGAGGCATAAAGAACAATAAATATTTTTTGGATAAATTTGTGTGAGAATTGTACGGCCAATATACTACATCCCAAATATAAATCTACTAGTACTCCAGTCCATATTTCATTTGCTTATTCTGATCGAAGATTAAAATTGTTAATTTAATGCCCACAACCATAAATTTTATAATAAATTACAATCGTGCTATGTATTTAATTGTTCTGGATCTTTTAATGTTTTTCGGTTTATTAGAGTATCCCCCATTATAACAAAACTGTTAGTTAGTAACTGTTATTTTTGTTAAATTTGGCAGGAATGAAATATAATAAATTAATTAAAACGTGACATCCTTGTAATCATTAATTCTTCTTTAGAACTGTTGGTACTGGTAATTGAGTGTTATTTTGGTTATTAATACTATAACAGGATTTTAGGAGGATATATAAAAAAATTCGTGCTTACGAGCGGGCTAATGATAAGAAATTTTCTGAAGAGTGGTTTCGCAATGTAATGGAACCATCATACGATGCCAATAAACGGGTGAGAACTCAAGTCAGGGGATTGGGCTCCGTACTGATCACAACTGTGACATTTGCAGCCGCTTTCACAATCCCTGGAGGTTATAACCAAGACAACGGTACACCACTTCTATGGAGGAAATATGCGTTCCGGGCATTTATTATAGCAAACACTTTTGCATTTCTACTAGGATTCTTAAGCTTATTTGTGCTTCTTCTTACTGCTCTACCAGATATAACTATCGACACCTCCAAAGTTGAAACAATTTTTTTTATGTTGGCAGCAAGTAGTATGATTCTGGCATTTGGATTGGGGTTGTATGTGACACTTGCTCCAGTTTGTTTGCCAATTGCCATCATCATCCTTGCTATCACTGTATTTGTAGGGTCTCCTGTCCTACTTCATGTTTCTGTTAGTAAACAAATATGGATTGAAAAGGTTGCCAATTTTCTTCATAGTAAGAAGACTATATGGCCAGCATATATCGTGCCTCCCCTGCTCATCTTCTCCCTGGCCGCACTCTGTCTTTAATTTTTAATGTCATTCTCTATCAATGTCTGTATTATTTGTACTGGAATAATTAATTTTAATATATATATCATAAATCATTTTTTTTTATGTTCTTTCATTTATTTATGATATTACATCGGAGCATTGTTTTTTTCTACGTACGTTTGGTTGGTTGAACTTTCTCATAATTCTATAGTTCTTTTTTCTTACTGAATTTTTCATGTTGAATATTTTTCGGAATGGGCAGAAGCTTTTTAACAAAAAAGCCTAGTTAGTTATCAGTTATCACCAATATGTAATTGCTAGATAACTACGGGCTTTTTACCAAAAAAAAATAAAATAAAATGAGTGAGTCTATGGTACTATGCATATTATGATTTAGTCCGTAATACGGTTCAATATTTTTTTTTCAAAATCTTATTGGTCGATCCGAACCGTTCAACATGATTTTCATATGAATATGTACTTGCAGACTGAATTTTATATTTTTTGGAATTTTTTTACTATTTTTTAAGGTAGGTAGAAAATTACTGTTTTTGGATGGTCCAGAATTTTCAGATCAAGTGATTTTCTACCTATCTTAAAAAATAGTAAAAAAATTTCAAAAAATATAAAATTCTGTCTACAAGTACATATTCATATGAAAATCATGTTCAATGGTTCGGATCGACAATTAAGATTTTGAAAAAGAAAATATTGAACCGTATTATGAATCAACCCATGATATGCATAGTACCATAGACTCACTCAAATAAAATTATGTAATTGGTATGGCTCAAGGGAGACGGGCCTAGACGGATGTACTTAATTTTGGGCTTTTCAAGTTCAAGGTGTCTATGTGGCCCATGTTAGCTGGCTAGTAATCGTGAAATATAGTAGAACTACGACTTATAAAGCATATATATTGTGAAATGGAAATGTAATATGTTATTATGTAACAAGATTACAAGAAGCAATCAAGCATCATCGGCTTTTATTTATTTAATTTGGATTTGATCGTTGCTAAATTAATCTAAAATATGCGCAGAATAAGACCATTTTCAGCCGTAAAATTAAAACTATTATTTTCAATGTAAATGGATTAGCGGGTTTGAAGATCTTTCTAAGAAGGGGTGTTAAACAAGAAGATCCGTTATCTCCGTACTTATTTATCTTAGCTAGGGATTTCCTTGCCGCTTGCTATGGCTCATTAATTTTTTAAATATTTTTTGACTGCTTGATTATATACAAAATTAATTTGAAAATTAATAATTTTTGCATGTAGACACATCACTCGTAAGGTAGAAGGATTTCAATGGTTTGAATTCGCCATTTGAAACCAATCCAATAGTTTTTTGAGTTGAGTGCACAAAGGGGCTTGGTGAACTTACGAACACCCTAGTTTGACTCCATTTGTTATATTGACACTTGTAACAGTAACCCTTTGAAGCAAGGCAACAACAATCACTACCATAATTTTCGTTTTTAGCAAGGGTAGCACCAGGCAGTTACATGGTTGTTAAAGGTCCATGTAAAAGAATTTGGAATTCTGATTGCGTATGCCTTTTTCCATGGGTCGTCGCATGCAAAAAATCACTCATGTAACTACGTGTTGCTTATCCATGCAATTGTCTACTTTCGGCCCATGTAAATATTTTTGGGAGGGCCAAACGGACAAGATAGTATATTTTATTAAACGTACATGCAAATACTCGATCCTACACCCATGGAAATAGTTATAAAGTTCTTGGACTCGAATTCTAGTAGTGAATGGCATAATTTATTTATTTTTTAGTAAAGATTGAAAGTCAAGTCATTCAATTATTTAATATCTATAAAAGAGTTTTTCTTTCACATTTTGAATCTGCAATCTTTACACGGAGAGCATTGCATTTGCCACTATACCAAAGGCTGGTTCTCACAACAATGACGTAATTGCCGGACTTCGGTTAATTTCAGCAAAGGAGAAGGTCGGCAAAAACAGAGAATTTTATTATCAATAACCAGCCATAGTTTGAATGAAGTTCTTTTCTTTTTAGTTTTTGAGAGAAAAAGTGGAGGAGATCAAGCCTCCACTTTCCATTTAACATGACATTATGATGTCAACAATTATATTTTTCTAGTTAATTTGACGAAATTAAATTGCCTTCTTTCATTCCAGATCTTCAATTTGCATGTATAGTAAGGAATTGCACTTGGAGAAAATATAATAGAAGCCCACATGTGACCCAGGTAAGTTTCGATTTGGGAACTGAATTTCCTGTCCATATTATGTTAACAAAGTCTGTCCGTTCATTTATTTATAATATGAGCGGTAATAATTGGAGTATGAAGAATATTAATTGTATTTTAAGAAGACACAAATCATACTTTAATTATAACCGTTTAGATTATAGATGGATGGACAGATGGATTCGGTTCCTTCGATATGAGTTTGTAATATAAATTGGGAATAAAACGAGAATAAAATCTTAGTACTTCATGCACGGGGTGACATGGTAATTTTATTTTGTTTTATGTTTTATTTTTGAAAAAGCAATAAATGTAGTATTTTGTTTATAATGACCAATTAGTAAGAATAATATAGTTTGGTCTTAATATTTTAAGATGCCACTGAGACATTTGCTCTCATTGAGTAACTTGTTACAGCAATTTCCAACTATTGCTTTGTTGATTCTATACATTTTTTGTAGTGAAATGGAGAACTCGCCAACATCACTTGGGAAGACGAAGAGGAAGAGGAAAACCGGAAATTTTGTAACAGACGAAAGCAAAAAAGAAACAGAGTAAGACTAGTTAATATTACATTATTTAGATCAGCAATCTATGTGAACAACAAAGTTGGGGAGTGGATAGGTTTACTTTTCTTCTTACAGTTTCAAAAAAATTGAAGTTTTTTTTCCTAAGTGAATCTGCTATTGTTACTTTAATTTTGTCAGAAAGAAATGTGCTAATATTTTTGAATAATAACGACTAAAAGTACGCTGTCTAGTTAGAAGCTGTAGGAATATATAGGACATGCATAGGACCATATTTGCAGAGGGAAAAAAAATTGGTGCTAAATGCATAATGATTTCATTAATTATGGTAGTACAAAGTACAAACATACCAAAAGGACCAAGTTCTAACTTGTAAGTCCTAACATTCCTAGACAAGGACAACTACAAAGATGCCTAGGGCTACATTATTCCATAATATATTATTAATTGATTGATCCAATGGGCTATTAAGTCCCACATTATTATTTCAATGCTTCACCTATATAGAAGATGCAAGACTAGTTTCTAAACAATCAGACAGCACAAGCCACATGTATGGGTGGAATAGCATAAGGGCCATTCAGCCAACCATTGGCAATAATGCTGTATGTTTTCTCAGTCCATGAAATTCCATCCCAATTTACTGTAGATGCATCAGGACAAGCAGCAGCACCTACTTGGCCGCACTGGGCGGTTACGTTGTAGTTATATGGCCCACCACCTCCGCAACATGCTGCAAGTGTCGATCCATTAACAGTACTGAATCCTGAAAGAATTAACTGTGCGATCAGAATTAGACAATAAAATGGAATCAATATATATTTTGGGTACTAGCATACTCACCATATTGTCTTGGACTTGTCAAGAACTGGGTGATTTGTTTGTAGTAGTCAGCATAGCTGATTATTGCCTTGGGAAATTCCGCTTGTAGTTGCGCCATAGCCTCACGTAACATATTGTTGTGATATTGACTGATGTTGTTAAATTGTCGGAGACACCCGATTGTGTCATAGTCTGACACATTTGGGCTCGAAAAGAATGTAAGAATTCTTGGTATGCACCCCAATGGTACGACTCCTGGCAATACCATACGCTTCACCCCTTGGTTAAGCAAGGACTGTAAGAGTATATATTAACAACAATCAGTAATATATGATAATTACAATGAAGACAACAACACTTATCTTTGTTTTTGCAAACAACAGCTTCACTAGTTTCCTGTCAGATATTTTTTGGACTTCATGGGTCTATCAGCCTATATGTATCAAGCAAAAGCAACTAATATGTCGCAATTAATTTGTTTGGGAATGTGGCTTCCAAATAAGCTATTACCTTTTACTTAATATATATATCAAGCAAAAGGTAATTATAGCTAAACTAGTGTCCCTGTTTTACCTCAGCAACGGATGTAATTGAACCAATGACAGCAGGAACTTGAGAATTGACATAACCTATTGTCTTTCCAGCAAATATCATAGTGTTGTAATCACTAAATCCAATAGATCCAACTATGAAGAGGGAATTGTTGAAGTACAAATTGCAAGCTGCATGAAGCCATGAAATCATAGTAAGAATATGGTCATCAAATTTTACATAACTTGCTATTAGCACATAATTTTCCTTAAAAAAGAAATTGTATACAGACCGTCTGTTGAGTTGCATAAAGAGGGTATCAAGTTCTCGAACCACCCGAGCTGAACACTTAGGGAGATGTTTAGCAATGGCATACTACTCGAGGTGATGTTGTTTTGTTGGTAGAATGATAGATCACGAGCGGTGGCTCTACCAACTGCAAAATTTGCTCCTTTGCTGAAGTCCTGACCTTGGGCCAAGTATGGAGGTAGGAGTGGCAGTGACATATCTTGAGCTGCATTATACAAAAGAGGAAGCTTCTATGTTAAACTTAATTAAGATTATATTTTTTGAAAAAGAAATAATTGCATATCATAAAAAATATTATAAATCTGTAACCAACTAAAAGGTAAATTAATTATACAACTGATCATGGTTAACCTACATCTCCCTGCATGTCAATGTATGTAAGAATGGCAGATATGAATTAAATTACAGGGATACATTCCATTTTTTGCCTAACATATGCATGCCACCGACAAAAATGTCCCGATTTCAATATAATTCTGTGTTCTGGTTGAGAGGTCTTTAAACAAAATTATATTTTTCTGTATTTAAATTAAAACACTAAATGCATGCTACCAATGAAGTCCACGACTATACGGCCATCTGAGAAACGGCCAGTGGGTCGATGGAAATATGTCTCGCCATAGGGTGGATTCCCAATGGCTAGCAATGTTGGTGCAAGAATTGGAAAGTTTCCAGTGTCACTAAGTGAGTCGCCAAAGTTGAATATAGCATTGTATGTGGAATGTGATGTTGTGGTTGTTGCTTGATGCAACAATGAGGTCAAGAAGAGTAGGAAAGCAAGCAATATCTCCATTTTTTTGTATTATATAGATGTAAGAGCTTTTTGTGTGATGGATGTGAACTGTTCGGATGGTTCCTTTAAATAGAAAGCATGCAGCAATGACAAGTTGACAACAGGACGTTATTTATTATTATTTTATTTTATTTTGTTGCTTGTTGGGGATGCAAGTTTGACCAGCTGGTTAGGGCAACAAGTTTGGAAAAGAAATCATTTTTTTTTCTTTTTGGTTATTACAGGGTTGGTTAATTGCAAATAACAAATTTAAGTTAAGAGGACGCCATTAATTGCAGCTGAGCTTGTGGCTCCCATAAAAACTGGCTCAGCAGCAAAAATAATTATCTGTTTAATAATTAATTTTGGTAATTCTAGTGTAAGTGTAATTTTATGGCACATCTCTTTTAATTTGGAAATTATTATTAAAATTTGAATAGTTAATTTGTATTTTGTTCTTCATTATTTGATGAGAGATCGACTAATAAATTTGTACCAATTAAATTTGAAATTTAATTGGTCATCAATTATAAAATTATTAAAACACCACAGTTAAGATTTTAAAGTATTTAATAAAACATGTAAACGACTATCAAATCAGTCCATCAAGGATCCACCATAAAATTAATTTGATGAGCTTGCTGTGGAACTAGGATCCGACATACTTTAGTTAGAAGTAAAGAGAAAATATAACCCCGGTACATGTACTGGTACAACATAGTAAAGGTATGTGATACCCACGCCGCATGCAGATATCACAGAAGCATGATCAGTAAAGGAAGTTTAAGAACAAATTTACAAGCAAATCTTTCTTAATAAACTAATACCCTAGCTATAACAATCTTCATCGTCGATCAGTGCCACTGAGACTTGAGAAGCTATCATCTACATGCAGCATATCATATCATATAAATTTTAAAAAATATTTTATCCGATCAGTATATATCTAATATCCAATCCATATCCATATACGTAAAATAAAAATGAATACAAATATGATTGTTACTACCATCTGATCCATTTTCACCCCTACCACTCAAGATTCCTCTTTGTTGAGATGAAAACAAGAGTGAGTCTATTGTACTATGCATAGCAAAGATTGGTCTATAATGATCAATATTTTCGTTTTGAAAATTCTAATGATTGTTCGGAACCATTCAACATGATTTTCATATGAATATGTACTTGTACACTAAATTTAATATTTTTTAGAATTGTTTTACTATTTTTTAAGATATGTGGAAAATCACTTTCAGAATTTTCAGATCAAGTCATTTTTGATCTATCTTAAAAAAGGAATTCTATAAAAAAATATAATATTTGGTCTGCAAAATTTATATGGGAATCGTATGGAACAGTTTCAATTGAGCATTAAGATTTTAAAAATGAAATAATAATCCGTACTAGGACCAAACCATGTTATGCATAGTAAGGTACACAGGCAATACAATTACATTGCACTTACACATTTATTTGATATATGCATTTTTCCATTAATTCCCTAATATCATTCATTTCTAGCTAACTTTGTCGCTGTATATATTTCCTTTCCGAATATGTAATTGCATGCATAATTTTCTTCCATATATATGCTGAAGCATGCGAAAATGGGCAACTTCCTGCATCTTTATGCTTAGATTTTCCTCAATTACGTACACAACCTTGCACGTACGGTTGCATCTTCCGCATTCTATTGCTCGAGGCAGGACTGAACTAGAAAATCGAAATTGAAAGGCTAGCTAGAAAGCATGTTACCCCAAAACATCATATATGGTTCTGTATTTGTATCGAATATGCATGTATCGTATCGGTATCTGATACTTGTATCGCTGTATTTGTATTCTTTTAAAAATAGTCATTTTACCATATCTAATATGATATCTGTATCTGTATTTATGCAACATCATAGCTAGAAAATTAAGTGTTATGTAATTTTATTTTATAAGAGAGACTTAAAATATTAATACTTACAAAAATTATGAATTTAATGAACAAAATTACACATTTTCAACTTATAAGAATGACTTAGCAATTTACTATCTAGGTTTCAGCAAGAATAGCTATCATTAAAAAAATATTTCACTTAATAAACGAAATTTGCACATATTAATATTTTGCCTGGAGATCTAATATTACATAATTTTCTCAAATTATAATTATTTTTAAGAAGCATATATAGTCAACAATTCAGATTTCACATTTTTAACATTTAAGAGCAGCATAAATTTTGTTGCACGTGAAACCGTTATCAAGTTTTTAAATAGTTTGTCTGTAATTACTTGTGATTGATTAGGTGTAAAATAGTAAAACGATAAATAGTTTGTCTGCAGTTAATGAACTGTTTTCTCTCAAAACGATTCTTTAAAATTAAAGACGTAATTTTTTTTCTTACAGAAATTATATATATATATATATATAGAGAGAGAGAGAGAGAGAATAAAGTGTATTTGTATTCTTTTAAAAATAATCATATCACCATATCTAATATGATATCCGTATCCGTATTTATGCAACATAGCTAGAAAATTAAGTGTTATGTAATTTTATTTTATAAGAGAGACTTAAAATACTAATACTTACAAAAATTATGAATTTAATGAACAAAATTACACATTTTTAACTTATGAGAATGACTTAGCAGTTAGCACTCTTTTCAAAATTTTAAATTTTCAAAATTTTTGAAAGGTAAACATTAAATCTCTCATAAAATAATAACCGTCTTCAGCAGTTGTAACTCTATATATATCATCATGGCCTTCTAAGAATAAGTCCGTATTCATTATCTGAGAGAAATAGTTTATTACTGCCAGTCACATTTATATCTCATTAAGTACCAAATAAACTTAATCTCTAGTGTCCACTCAATATATAATATTGATACACGGTATATACAAGAAGAGTATAACTATGATGTTTTTAAACTAGTCAAGATTTTGGTGAGTTTAATTTTGAAACTTATCAAATTGACTTAAAATGCTGAACTTAAAATGTTGAAAACTACTTCATAAGTAATGTGTTTATATATCAAATTTATAATTTTTCAAATCAATTTAGTATAAACTCAAGCGATATTAAAAAAAAAAAAAATTTACACATTAAAATTAACTTGATTGTAAACTTTGACTGTGTACTAAATTAAGTAAAAAAATTATAGATTTGACATATAAATGTATCAATTGTGAAATATATCGGTTTCAACGATTTAGATTTCTTGTTTGAAGTTATTTTGATAGATATTGGAGTTAAGCTCATTATAATCTTGGTGAGCTTAAAAATGATCTCGTTCTATTCTATGGATATTAATATTTTCAAGATGCATATATGGGTGGACTAGGGGAGAAAACGGATCGCATAGTGTTAAAACTATATCTGTATCCGTATTTATTTTCCAAATATAGATACGAATCATATATTAAACGGATACGGATATGGATCGGATAATAACTGGATCTCCCATGAATTATATTAAACATGCAATTATAATGGTTTATACATCTATCAAAATGCATAAACTTCTTATTAGTCAAGTGTTTAGAATTTCAATAGGCAAATGCTGATTCTACTTAAACAAGTGTGTATTTAATTAGGAAAGTAAAATATTTCATTTATTTAAAATGAGCATACTTTCAATATATCATTTATTGCAATATAAAAATAAGGAGTGCATGCACACTTCGTAGTGAGTAGAAAATTACATAAGATTTATTATTTGGAGGGTTACATTATGAAATGCATGCAGTCACCTGAGTCATTAATTCTTAATAAAACTATATTACTTACCTTATAAACCCATCTTATAAATCGAAATTAATCAACCATCCATGATTTTTTCTTTGTCGATTGACAGACCTAATGTTGGCTTATCAATGGAGATGTAAGTTCTGGGTGCATTTATCAAATCCAATACAACTTACCAATTAAACCTTCAGATTGGAGATGAGTTTGGGTCCGATGTCCATCGGACTCAAATGAGTTCGATGGGTTCCATAGTCGTCCGATTCGCTTTAAGATCTGTGCATAGCACTTTAATATGCGTGCAAGTCTGCTTTAATATATGTGCACACGTATTTTAAAGCAGATCGGATGATTATAGAACTCATCAGACCTAAATTTAAGTCCGAAGAGAATCGGATGACTTTGGGTGCGATGAGTTCGATGGGTTCCATAGCCATCCAATTCGCTTTAAAATTTGTGCGTAGCACTTTAATATCCATGCAAGTACCTGATAAACTGACATGGGAAAAAATCTCCAAAGACGCAACAACTCTTTTGCTTCTTAGAAAACCTCTCTATTGAAGAAAAAAGAAACAAAGAAATTAACAAACGAATGAAAATAGAAAATAAAAATGGAATAGAGGTTAGGTGCAGTTATATTTCTAGTCTAAGCATCAAACCTTTATCATTAACATCAATTTTGTAGCTTTTTGGTAATACCGGTTTGTAGTTGGCTCAACTGTATCTCTTTTGTTTTCTGAAATCAATGAGGTTAATTAATTCAAATTTTCTTTTGAGAAGCTAATTAATTAATTTTGAATTATACTAATTGATAAACCATAGGTTTAGTGCATTGGCTTGTCTTTTTATAATAATTGACACCACTAGAATAATTATTCTAATTCCGTCTTTGCTATACTGAGTGAGTTGTACAGCAGAGGTAATATTTCCTCCACCAGCGAGCCCTGCCATGTGAAAAGTAGAGTATGGCCCAATACGAATAAATTAGAGTATGGTCCAATAAAATACAATACGCTCCTATTCTCTATAATATGACACCATATAATGGGGTTCTGTTCTAAATATATTTACCCATAATAATTTTATTACTGCTTGTTACTGTTTAGGATAAATATTTAGAAATATGGATACTTTAAAAATTAATCCAAATAAATCAAATTGAAACAATATTAAATAATTTGAAGATGCCACTTCTTTATAACCAAAACTAAGATTTGCATCAGGAGCAATTTCTGCTAGATAACTATTAAATAATGTCACCATCTTTACCAGAACTGATTGTGCCAAAAGTTGATACTTCCCTCAAATCATAGTCATGCCCCAAATCAACCTCCTCACTGTCCTCCTAAGGAAATATCACCAGAATTTTATGCACGCTGTCAACATGAAATCTACTGTGCTCGTGGAAAAAAAATTTATTCAATTTATTTTTCCCACGCGCACAGTGTTTCGGCCATTCAAATTGGATCCGAACCTAAGTCCATTCCCGTTCCCACCAGACAGTTGAACAGGCCCTTAAATTTTCACTGGAGCACAGTATTTTGAACAGGCCCTACTTTGGTTTGATGGGTTCAATCGTCGTCCGATCTGTTTTAAAATTCGTGTTCAACACTCTAAAATTCATATGTGTATGCTTTGATTTTCGTGCGCACATATCTTAAGACAGATCGGACGGTCATGGAGCTCGTTGAATCCAAAAGTAGGTTTGATACCCATTCTCTTCACGAAAAGGGAGGGGGATTGGGATATTTTTTTTATCTTTTTTTCTTTATTTAACTTATTTCGTCCCGTCATTTTTTTTCATAACCAAAAAAATAAATAAAATAATATTAATAACCCAATTTTTTTTTTTTTCATCCATAACCAAACAGCCGGTCCATGGGGCGGTCTACCCCCTAATCAAACCGCCCCCCTGTGGGGCGGTCTATCCTTGGACCAACCCGCCCCCCCGGGGGGCGGTCTACATATATATATATATTTTTTATAAAACCGGCCATGTATTTGTTATTATAATTGTATTGTATTTGTATTTGTATTGTATTTTTTTTCTAATCTATTTGTTATTGTATTTGTATATTGTATGTTGTTATTTTCTATTTATTTATTATTTATATTTTTGTAATATTGTATTCTATATTGTTTATAATTTGGATACGAGGGATTTTATGATTTGTTATGTCAATTGAATAGTCGAAAACATAAGTGAACAAAATAATCAAATAACGTCTGATCAGCATAAAATATAGAAACCAAAACAAACTGAATAAAATCACCAAACAACGTCTGATCAACATAATATATAGAAACATAAATATAAAAATAGTACTATCAGGTCTACAATATGAAATATAAAAACCTAGCGATGACGACCGGACAATGACAGTCTGGAAGGCGCCCCGCACGCCCTCGGTGGCTGCACACGCGTCCTCTGTGGCTGCACACGCCTCCTCTGTGGCTCTGGAGGATCCTCGTCATCAGAATGATCCACATGCATGTCCTCCTCGTCATCAGAATAATCTACATGCATGTCCTCCTGCATAGTGCCCGTGGATCGTCAGTATGAATCGAGGCATGGATCATACTGAGTAGCTTGCGATAGACCTGTCTCCCATGGATCGGTCTCCCAGTCCCCAATATACGTGCTCGGGGGCTGTGTCCCGAACATATGAGGCTCCCAAGCATTAGTGGGCTGCTGTGCCCCACTCCCACTCGCTTCATGGTCGTGCTGCCTAGGGGGTGGCATCGATGGTGTGGCTCCGGTGAGATCCTCTACACCGGTGGCGGTGAGGCCAAAGTCTGCCGGAGTGAAAGTGGGTTCGGCACACCATAGAGGGTGACCATCCTGCAGTTAACTTATAATGTTAGTTTTGTATTTATGAAAATAACTAAAATTTAATTTATACAGAGACAAACTAACTTACCTCGCCAAGCTGCACCGGCACATTATATTTATTGTAGTAGGCGTGCCATTTCTTGTTGTCAAGCACCCAATCATGGAACGCCCAATTGGGGTTGTCTTCTGCAACATTTTAGTTGAACTTCTTAAGAACACACTTTCAAAACAAAATTGACGTGTATGAAAAAATAATTTAACTTATAATACCTTCGGGTGGTGGTGGTAGGTTATCGTCGTATACGAGGACCCTCTCTCGGCTTGACTCGTTCGGAGCTGGTGATTCTTTCTTAATCTCACGCCAGTTGATGTTCTCACCAGCGTCATGCAGCATGCCAATGAGGCGCCCATCGAACTGGTGGGAATCCTTGACGATCGGAGCAATGTGATGCAGCATAGTACACCCGAAAGCCCGAAAACCTTTTTTCGCCATGCACACCAAGCTGTGTGCAACTCCTCGGATCCCCCTTAGTACCTGTGCATAACGATTAGAAAACGAGTTATACGGAAAAAAAAACAATATTACAAATAATCTTTATTACTTACCGTTCGAGTATTGGTCGGGCCCCACGGCAAATGGGTCTTACTCTCGTCACCCATTATTCTCTGCCGAAGAGTATCACCGTAGTCGCCCTGTAAGTACACCGAAGTCATGCACCACCGCTGGTACCAGACAATATACCGCAATGCCCAGGGTCCCGCCCCCAAACTGACGTCTGTCGGGTCAGGCGGAGCCCACAAATGGTTCTCAGGCACGCGGGCAATCCTGTAGTGGCGTAAATGGTGGGTGCTCCAATCCACCTCTTGCTTTTTATGGAAGGTACTGCAATTATAAGTCAGTTAGATACAATTTGTAAAATAATATCAATATTTGAGTGTGTATTACTTACTTGTGCAACTTCTCCGTCTCATCCTCACCAAGTATCGGGTCATTAGGGATGAAGGCATCGAATTCGAACTGACGAGGCACCCGATCAGGATAGTGATACTCAACCATCCAATAACAAACGATTGGACCGCGGTACAAACCGAGATCCCTCTGTGCCATCGTCAATGGATAGAAAATACTTGCCCGGTACCACGACCGATACGGGAACCAGTCGACGTTTGCCTGGTGCAACATCTGGAGCTGATTCCGGACGTAGGATATACCCGCTGTCCCTCTCCTCGGCGTATTTTCATAGCGGTGGCGGCTACCCCATATGGTACCGTATGGGGGGCTTTTGTTGATGTCTTTGCTCTTTTGCCACTTCACATTTGATGGGATGATGGGTCGGCATACTGGTAGATGCGACCAGGACCACTGCTGCAGCAGAAGGAGTGGCCCATTGAACTGCTAGCTGTCTCTCTGAAATTTGAGATGTGTATTAGTTATTATCAAATTTAAAACAATCGTAAGAACATTAATTGATTAAGAATTACCAGACAAGCATGACACAGTCCTCTGTACAAACATGCAAGCACGGCTCCACCCCAGTTCCACCGCGATGGCTTATCAAGTTGCTCCAGCTGCTGGAGAAACATAATCGGAACCGAGTCGCCACTAGAATCGACGAACATCGTGGCACCACATAAGTCAAGCACGAATGTCCTAACGTACCTACAGTTTGAAGAGTAAGTAAATAACTGTTTATTTTTTTGATAAAACTAATTTTAATGTAATGTAATGGATTTTGAAATTACCTCTTGACCTTCTCCACGTCAGTCGTCCATGGAGTAATGGCAATTTCGGTGGCATATTGGAGGAGAGCCTTCAGACTGATGCAGTACTGGGAGAACTTCTCATCATCGTCCTCATTCTTCCGTTTTAGCTTCTTTGCCACTCCCTCCACATGCACACCCAACAGCTCTGGGATCAACGTTTGGAGTACATGATGATCCGAGACACCCCCTATCGGATCGCCATCGATCCGCAAACCCCATAAGGCACTCACGTCCTGTAGGGTCACTGTCATCTCCCCCACAGGAAGATGAAATGAATGAGTCTCAGGTCGCCATCTCTCCACGAGACCATCAGTGGATTTTCGATCAGTGGATTTTCGATGTACCGTACCTCCGGTGAGCGGTGCCGCACCGTCAACATGGTCTCATCCTGCATTTTTTCAATGTTTTAGACCAGTGGGACTGAATAACTATATGTTTGAAACGTAATTTTTGCATTTTCTTTGAATAACACAACATACCTCCATCGATGCAAGTGAGACACAGTGACGTCTGTGAGGGACCCACAGGAGAGGACTGAACGTATCTGCACGATGTGGTGCGGCATCCCCTGCATCGACACCCTCCGCAGTGGGGCTCTCTGTGCTACCATTAGTATCGGCGTGAGGTTGCGAACTCTCGCCGATCTCCGACGTATCTCGTGATCGCCCACGTCGAGGTCTAGTCATGCTGCATTTCAAAATATCAAGTTTAAAAAAATAAAACTCGTAATCCAATCAAACCTAATTTTAATAAAACTCGTAATTTCTAACAATTCATGCAATTTTAACCCCATGCAATTAATTTCTAACAGCTCCAAACAATTATAACAATTTCAATCAATTTCTAATAATTCCAATCAAACAATTTCTAACAAGTTTAATTAAATAATTTCTAACAATTCCAATTAAACAATTTCAAACAATTTCTAACAATTCAAATCAAACAATTTCTAACAATTTCAATCAAACAATTTCTAACAATTCCAATCAAACAATTTCTAACAATTCCAATCAAACAATTTCTAACAATTCCAATCAAACAATTCTAATAATTTCAATCAAACAATTCTAACAATTTCAAACAACAAATTTCTAACAACTCCAAACAATTCCTAACAATTTCTAACAACTCCAAACAACTCCAAACAATTTCTAACAATTTCTAACAATTTCTAACAATTTCTAACAATTTCTAACAATTTCTAACAAATCCCGTAATTCGATTAATTTCTAACATTTTCAAACATTTATAACTGTTTCTAACAACCGTAAACAATTCCAATCAATTTCTACCAAATTCAATCACTACAATTTCAAACAAATCCCGCGAATAATTTCTAACCATTTGTAACAATTCCAAACAATTTAAAAAAATTCCAAATAATTTATAAAAATACTAGCAAATAATTTCATACCCGAAAACGAAAGCGGAGCGACGGCGCGGCGGCGGGGTGGAGCACCGGTGGAGAGAGGAGAGGGAGGCCGAGAGAGAGGAGGGAGGCCGAGAGTGAGAGAGGGAGAGGCCGAGAGTGTTTCGGCTTGGTCGGAATGGCCGGAAATGGGCGTTTCCGGCGGCAGAGGAGAGGGGCGGCGGGTTGGGTAGGGTTTGGGCGGGTTGGGTAGAGAGAGAGAGAGGGAGCCGGTTTTATAAATATATATATATATATATATATATATGTAGACCGCCCCCCGGGGGGGCGGGTTGGTCCAAGGGTAGACCGCCCCACGGGGGGGCGGTTTGGTCTGGGGGTAGACCGCCCCACGGACCGGCGGTTTAGTTATGGGTTGAAAAAAAAAAAAATTTGGGTTATTAATATTATTTTATTTTTTTTTTTGGTTATGAAAAAAAATGACGGTATTTCGTCTGTTATGAAGTATTACATTTATCTTTTTGCCCCGGCTATTATGCTTGTTAAACTTTTTATAAAGTTGACTTAGGTTTCCTCAAATCACCCTTATTATTTTTTAAATTAAAGACGGGACTCGGACTCTTCTTTGTTTAGATGAAAACAATGTAAAGAAGTTAAATGGTCGGCCCACCAACAAGTTGGAGCAGGAGAAATTAAAATAAGCAAACCAGGCCCAGTAAGAAATATTGGCAATACTATTATATAGAGTAGAACTAGGGTCCTCCTAAGTTCACCCAAGTTCCAACCTCTTGTGAACTTGACTCTAAAATATATCTAATTGACTTTAAACGATGAATCCAAACTGTTGAAATCCTTCTACCTAATGATCGATGCGTCTACATGTGAAAATTTTAAAGTTTCGAATTAATTTAATATAGAGTCAAGTGGTCAAAGGAGTCCAAAAAATGAATGCATTAAAATTAATTTATAAACCTTAAACTTTTGACCACTTATCTCTATATTAAATTAATTTGAAACTTTAAAATTTTTACATATAGACGCATCACTCATTAGGTAGAAGGGTTTCAACGGCTTGGATTCATCGTTTAAAGTCGATTCAATATATTTTAGAGTCAAGTTCACAAGAGGTTTAGTAAACTTAAGAGCACCCTAGTTCTACTCCTATTATATACACACTTCTATTTGATATATATAAAGCACTTTTTTTCCATTAAAACCTCCTTCCTAGCTTAGTTTGTCGCTGTATTATATTAAATTCCATATGCTGTCGGTATGCTAAAATGGGCAGCTTCTTGCATGCATAAATTTGTGCCACGCGAAACGCTTATGATTCATGAAGTTTTTAAATAGTTGTTTGTAATTACAAGTTTCGTAACATGGCGTTTTTCTTTCAAAAATTTTATTCATTATCAATACTGAAAATTTAAGTAAGAATCAAATGACAATTAATATAAGTTTATACTTTTTTCAATCATGCAAATAAGAAGAAAAAAAAGATGTACATTATACAAGGTAATATTATTTAGAGGAGGGTTCCAATGCCTCATCTCCTCATATCTCATCGATACCTCATGTTATATATCTCTATTTTTAAAGTCCAAACTATCGATCCGAACCGTTCAACATGATATTCATGCTAAAATATGCATGAAGATGAAAATTTATAATTTTTGCAATTTTTTTACTATTTTTTAAGAAAGGTACAAAAATACTGTTTTTTGAACGGTCTAGATACAATGATTTTGTATCTATCTTGAAAAATAATAAAAAAATTAAAAAAATTATAAAATTTCATCTCCAAGCATATTTTAGCATGAATATTACGTTGAGCGGTTCGGATCGATAGTTTGGACTTTAAAAATAGAAATATATAATACGAGGTATGAATGAGATATGAGAAGATGGCATTGGAACCCTTTTCTATTATTTAATAGTCCATATTTCATAGTATTACATATTATAATAGACAAATAGTAATTAATTTTACAAGTGAAACAAAATCAATATCTATTTGATCATTTTACATATTATAATAATTAAAATCATCTTTCAATTGAAACGAAGGCCAATAATTTTACAAGTGAATAGTAGACAAAGAGTAATCAAAAGGAAGAATTAATATTTGAATAATTTTCGAGATAGAATGAGAGACTAAATTACAACTAAGAACAAAAACACAGAGTTCTGTTTAGGATACATAGTATAGTGGATCATGTAGCATCACAAATAGGAACAGAAGCACATGCAAATTGCAAAAAAAGAAAAAAAAAACATGTAGCATAGCAATCAGCAATAGTGCGTAGCTGTAATAACAGTCAACTATTACAGCTATAGCGTTCGTAGTTGAATTAGCAGTGGTGGAGTCAGACTTTCGAACTATGATGATCAATCATATAAAATTTGGATGTAGAGAATGGGAGTTAATTTTACCGTAATATGACATTTTACTCTAAATTACATGCATAAATACAAAAAAAAAATTAAAAAAATAAGGGTCAATCCCATTGTTGTTTCTTATCTCTATTCCTGTAAATTAGCAAATTTTTATCCCATAATTTATTATTTATGAACCGAAAAAGCTAGCTATTTAGAACATAGTAATTACTTGTGACATACAAGACGTAAATAGTAAAACGTTAATATACTTTGCGAGTTGAATATAAAGATAATCCAACATCGTCATTATAGGGCTGTCCAAAAAGCTCGTAGCTCGTGGCTTGATCGTGACTCACATTTGGCTCTATCGGTAACAGCTCGTTCGATAGTGGACCGAGCTGTTAACGAGCTGAGTTTTTGCCCAGCTCGCGAGCTAGCTCGGCTAGGCATTAATTTGTGAATTTGTATGAGTTTGTGTGTATTTTATACTGTCAAGGTCGGTCCAGCTCGGTTCAGCTCGATCTAGCTCGGTCCAAAAATACTTGTAAAATTTATTTTCTTCTTAAAACAAGGTCTAACCAAACCCAGTGAGCCAGCTTGTGGCTCGCGAGCCAACTCGTGAGCTGGTTCGTCACGAGTTTGAGCTGAGATTTTAGCTCGCGAGCTGTTAACAAGCTGACTCGCTAACAGCTCGGTCCAGAATTAACGAACTGAGCTTTTGCCCAGCTCGGCTCGAGCCAGCTCATTTACAGCCCTAATCGTCAATATCTTTCAGTTGTAGTAACCATTGTAATTATGTATATCATCAGTCTTAAATTTGTATTCATTATCGGACAGAAATAGTTTATTATTACCCAGTCACATTTATATCTCATTGAGGACCAAACAAACTTAAATCTCTAGTATCCACTCAATAATGATATACAGTACTTTAGATATATATGGATATATATATTAATTAATATTTATTTGCTGCATCTATGGGCAGAGTTGCAAATGGTACGGACCCAGCAATCTAAATTCTATGTCGATATATACAATTATTCCTAATTAATGATTATCATAATTATATTGTTGGGAGCCTCAACTAGGGTGAAAACGGAGCGAATACAGAGCAGATAATGATAAAATTATATTCATATTTCTTATTTTATTTTTCAGATACGGACATGGATCCAGTTTAGATCAGATATTTATTAAAATTATATAAAAATATTTTTGTTCATAATATTTATCTAATTATAATAGTGAATATAACATAAATTTTTCATAATATATATTAAAATATATGGTATATATCTACTATTCGAATACAAATAATTGAAATATAAAAATCATATCAGTATTCTTATCCACACAGATATTTGAATATTGGATATCCACATCTAAATTTTCGAATATAAATCAAATACAAATCGGATATTATCCATTACATTTTCACTGCTAGCCTCAATCGTAGCGTCTCATATGCATAAAAGATAAAATAAGTAAATAAACAAAAAAGGGCTATTACAAAGGTGGTCACTCTGAACTCTGAAGCCATTGTCACTGATCCAATTAAAGTACACTGTAATTGATTAATTAATCTTGTCCTCAGAAAATTGTAAATAGTACGACCCCATTGACTTAATTAACGTTCATAAAGTTACAAGTTATAACCTACTTAAAATTTATAATAATAAATACCAAAGGTTTAAATAGGATTTATCATGTTATAATGAAGCAGCTAAAAAAACGATACTATTGCCATATAACGCGCAATAGCGTCAATAATGTTATAGCTTTTATGGTCCAAAATCACTATAACGCGTTATTTAAAACCTTGATAAATACTGAATACACAAATTGTAGATGTGTATGTTGAGATGTGAATTGACATCCTCTGAGATATCTCAAACTTTGAGATGATATGTGCAAAATCTGGACCGTTCAAATTTTTTCTACACGATTATCGAAATGCAATATATAATACTCTCCATGGATTCTGGATATGCCCAAGAAGAAACAGGTAACCCAACTTTAGATAAACTGAATATTTGAGGTATCTCAGAGGATACGTACGAGAGTTGTCAAACAAATCATGGAAGCAAGGTATTCAAAGAACATCCTCAGTACCGAGTCCGAATATGGTGTTTTTCTCATCCAACTATTCAAATTTTTTTATGAGAAAATTTCAATAAAAAAAGGGAGAATTTCATTTATCCCCCTCAAAAACCTTAATATTACATATTTCCCCCTCTAAAATTCATAATATCATATGTACCCTTCTAAAGTTCAAAAACTCACAAATTTATCCAATTTATTTATTTTTCTAATAAAACTCATTTTAATTTTATAAATTACCCATTTTACCCTTTGTTCATCTATTCTTTCTCCCCTCTTCGCTCATTGGGATTTCTCTGGTAAAACTCATGAAGGTACTACTATGTGATATTTATCAGTGCTCTGTCCTACCGGTAGAGTCAATTTTAAGCTTTATCCTGGCTTATTGCTTAGCAAAGCAACAGTAAGGAGTAACCGGTTTTCATGTTGTCTGAACAATTACTCCCAAGAGTAACATCATATTTCTCTTGAAAATTCACTCCATGCTGTCAAGATAATATATAAAGAGTATTTTCTCAATGTCAAATCCAAATATAGCTGCCCAATTATGTTAATGACCTCAATCGTAATTTTACCAATATTACTGCAGTATTCTCAGTAACCAATGCTTCATATTATATTTTTCTTGTTCATTAATCATGAAAACTACTACTAGACTTGAGATTATTAAATCTTGCAGAGGGAACAATTTCTTACTTGAGACCAAATATAAAATGAAAATTTGGTCAGTTTTTTTATTTGTTAATCTCCTGATCCTGACATCTGTTAGGCTGGCATTTACTGAATAAATGATCTTCCATAATACTAGTACTGTAGCTAGGGTTGCAAATACATTCCTATCTGGCCAGGGTTTGATTTTGTTTTATTCCAGTTAGAGAAAGAGAACAAAAAGCCACCTACTATGTAACGGGTCTGATTTAAGTCAAATCCTGCCGAAATGGACAAAATATTCTGAATTTTAGGAATTTCTTGCCAGTACTGCGCTGTTTTAGATGGAATTAAATTCTAATTCCAAAATATTCAGAAAATTTTACTGGATTGAGGTTTAAAGTTTGAACTGGAGATTCCAATAGAGGAAATAAGGGACTTTGCAGCTTTACTGGTTTGTGATATATTGAACTCTAGAACTTCATATCTAGTTAAAACTAGTCAATGGTCTATAACTGAAATGCACAAATTATCCAGAATTAGAAGCTAACTATTCTAACAAAAAAAACTAGAAGGATTACCGCCTACCAGAATGGAATTGACTGCATGGTGAGAACTTTGAAGAAAAATAGATTTTGAAATAATTTTCATTCATTCATCTTGTGTACCATCGATTACATCAGTGCTTATATATACACACACGCACACACTAAACAGACCCCAACTATTATTACATTTTACCATTGTTAACTAATTTACCGCTAAACCAGATATGTTGAAATACATGACTCAGATGAGACTAAGGACTAATCTTCTGAGCACACTGAGGAGCCTTTGGAGAGTAATCAATCAAGCCCTCCAGTTAGATTTGTATTGGAGATATCCAATGTAGTCTTAACAACTGGATTGACTGTCGCAGCACGCACCTGACCAGAGTGGTCTATAAAATTAAGATGTAAACTCTGGGAACGAATAGAGAGGAGAAAAAGAAAAGATGGACAAAGGGTAAAATGGATAGTTTATAAAATTAAAATGAGTTTTATTAGAAAAATCAATCAATTGGGTAAATTTGTGAGTTAAAATAACTTTAGAAGGGTAAATATGATATTATGATATTTAGAGGAGGAAATAAGTAATTTCAAGGTTTTTGAGGTGGATATATGAAATTCCCCCGTAAAAAAATATCGGTTGAATTTCTAAAAACAAATTTCCGTTTTTCCAAAAAAAAAAAAAAACAGATTTCATTCCCTTGATGCCAACCAGGGGGAACGAAATCTCCTCCTATTCTTGAGAATAGGAGGACCCTCCTCTCCTCTCTATCTCTCTCCTCCTTTCTCTCTCCTTTTCTCTTTTTTTCTTTTCTTTTCTCTCTCTCCTTCTCTCTTTTCACTCTTTCTCTCACTAAAAGGAGGGTGCTCCTTTTCCTCCAGAAAAGGAGCGGATTCTCACCCCAGGGGGGGTTGTTAAATGATGCTGCAATAGCAAACTTCAAAAAAATATATATATATGCAGCCCCCATTATGCGGATTTGTGGCCCATAAGTGAAACAGGGGTGGATTTTTGTGACCATATACGGATCTGCAAGCCGCACTGGCATTTTACTGATGTTTTAGTTTCTCAAATACAATAGTTACTATAGAGTAGAACTAAGGTGCTCCTAAGTTCACCAAACTTTTTGTGAACTTGACTCTAAAATATATCGAATCGACTTTAAACGATGAATTCAAACTGTTGAAACTCTTCTACCTAATGAGTGATGTGTCTACATGTGAAAATTTTAAAGTTTCAAATTAATTTAATATAGAGTCAAGTGGTCAAAAGCTTAAGGTTTATAAATTAATTTTAATGCATTCATTTTTTGGACTCCTTTGACCACTTGACTCTATATTAAATTAATTCGAAACTTTAAAATTTTCACATGTAGACGCATCGATCATTAGGTAGAAGGATTTCAACGGTTTGGATTCATTGTTTAAAGTCGATTCAATATATTTTAGAGTCAAGTTCACAAGAGGTTGGGTGAACTTAGGAGCACCCTAGTTCTACTCGTTACTATATAAATGTCACACCCCGTGGCCATAAATAGTGACAGAGCCCCGCCGTAAGCATACAACTTCATGTATGCTTACAAGGCAATTTAAAATATACTCTTCATATCACAATAATATACATAAAATAGATATAGATATAATAGTCCAAGTACAAACTATCTGGTAAAAGTATAACATACAAAAGGTATCTCATAAGGATACCAACCGTAAGGTATGACATAGGGTGCTATATCACAAAATAAAATATGCCCCTCTAGTCAAATAACCAAAATATCTACTAAGGTACTATGGTGACATATATCAAGGCCTACTACTCGCGTGCCTCTCCAGGATCAATTGCATCAAAACCTGTAAAAATAACCCAAAGGGTGGGGGTGAGAATATAATTCTCAGTGCGAATTTGCCACAATCGAGTTATTGGACTTGCAATCAGACTCCATATTCAAAAATAAAATCCACACAAAAGCACATTAGCCATTCTATAACAATATATAAGTATATGCATATGCTCGACAACAAATAATCAAATGAAGTACAATTTACGGAATTTCCAAGGTGAAGTTCAAACAAGCACATATTTGGCCTAAGTTATTTTAGTATGGCTGGTAGCGCTTACAGATGTTCCACCGAGCTGGACCCTTTATCAAACCCTCATCTGTAGGGTTACAGGCACCTACAGATGTTCCACCAAGCTGGACCCTTTATCTGACACCCATCTGAAGTGCTTTGGCTTAACCATTTACTAAGGTCTGGTTCCAAGTCATATAAAGAAAATTCACTTGAAATAATTCGAAATGCCGTAATATTCAATTGACCATCCAAATACATTACCACGTAGGGTAATGCCTCCGAGCCATAGACGTTACACACAAGTCACCCACAATCATAATCAATCACACACATATAGTCACCCACCCCTCGTCCCAACCGGTACTGGGACATAGTGAAGGCCATTCACCTAAGGCCAATAGGTTCCTGGGATCAAAGTCTGCTCGCCCAGCGGGTCAGACTTTGCAAATTCATTAAGGTCTGCTCGCCCAGCGGGTCAGACGTTACACATTCATTCACATAATTTCATAATCATCAATTTGTGGTGACTTCCAATCATAAACAAATCATAAGAGAACAATCAAGATGACAACCATACGAATATGCAAATCAACCATGTCACACAATTTGGTTTTAACCAAATTGAGTTATGCAAACAGTTCACACAATTCCAATTATGCAACAATCAAACATGCAATCCGTCCAAAAATGCAACAATCAAACATACAACATGTCAATCGAGAAAGAATTTAATTTCTGAAAATGAAACATCAAACAAGTCCAAGAACCCCGCACCTGATTATGAAAAGCGTATCGCGCCCCTATGGTTCGGACGTCTCGAAAGGTTCCGCAACCTCTTGCTCAACCGAGCCTACACCTATTTCAATCATACATAATTGATTTAATCTTTGTTCGACAATTAATACGCCTACTTGGGTTTTATTAGTTTATTTAGGATTTTCTTACCATAACTCCTATAGATTCACACAACCTATAACTTAGTTTGTAGAACCGTACACATTTGATCAATATATTCTGAAAAATACTGGTACAGAAGCTGCTGGTACGCCAGTTCGGACGACTATTTCTCAACATTTTTCCACATATGATACTCTCAAAATTTTACATAACCTTGTCATATATGTTTACTAGCATCTCAGAAAATTTCAAGTGAAAATAAGCAGTCTAGCCCCTGGTTTTAAATATTTTTCTCCAGCAGTCCGAAATTTTCCAGATTTTCGGTTTCCCCCAATTACACAAACCCTAGATTAACCAAAACCAAAATAAATTCCAGATTTTAAAAGAGAAAGAGGAATTTACCAACCAACTCCTTATTTATTTGATTAGATTAGATTAATCACAACCCTTCTCTAATTTTCAGATTTGAGATTAACCCTAGGTAGAAAATCAAGGTTTAGCACAAATTGACAAGGGAATCACCAAACGAACAATGTAGAAGTTCAATGGAGATGGATTACTCACAATTTATACAAAAATTTCAGATTTTAGCAAAACCCTAAGCATTGGAGATAAATTTCGGATTTGAGAAAAGAGGAGAGAAAAAGGAGTACCAATGGCTATTATGGAGAGATAATCAAGCTTTTGCACTTCTTTCTTCAAGATTTTCAAGTTGTTGGGTGGATTTTCAAGGGAGAGGAGAGGATCTCCCTCTCTTTTTCTTTCTTTCGGAGGACCACAAAGGAGGAGAAGCAACACAGTGAAGGGACGGAGGGAGAGAGAGAGAAAGAGACTCAAAATATTTAATCTTACTTGTTCTTTTAGAGATAAAAACGTTGGTAACGTTTTTCAAAACGTTACAACGTTTTATGCTTGTGAAAATACTGAGAAACGAACTGTCTAAAATGCCGAAATTATTGAAAACGTTACAACTTTTTACAAAACGTTATAACGTTTTAATTCTTTTCAAAATTCCAATCTGGCTGTTTTGAGTCGGTAAATTTCCAGTGAAGACCGTTGTGTAACGTTTGACAAAACGTTATAACGTTTTAGAAAGAAGAGTTCACAGAAATTCAAAAACGTTATAACGTTTTCTAAAACGTTGGAAACGTTTTTGATCACTTTCTGGATTTTTTTTTTTTTTTTACGTAACAATAAATATTTCAAGTAGGGCTGACAAAAAAGTTCGTGGCTCGCAGCCTTTTTGGTATCAGCCCTTACTCGATCGGTAACAACTCGTTCGTTAGTGAACCGAGCTAAAATTAGCTTGCTCGCAACATATTCAAGCAAGAATTAATAAGTTTGAGTTTGGGGATGTTACTGATATACGGTCATTGACGAGCTATTTAATATACGTAGTTTAATAGTTTAATCAGATTCATTCACTTCAGATTGGGAATACTGGGGTCTATGGATGTTATAGCCAGTGTTATGGTAATTGCACTTTGGACTGTGCTTAAGTTTGATTTGATATGCATGAATTTATTCTGTGAACTATGTTTGTATGAATTTAAGAAATTGATATTTTTGTATGTATGAATTTAGCTACAAATTTAGTTTATAATAATTGATAAGTTCTTCTTGAATTAAAAGTATTCCTCAATAATTAGTCATATAAAGTTATTTTGTTTTAGTCATAATTGACAAAATGTGCTATAAAAATTTAAGATATAGTAGGAAATAAAATATACATATTTATTAATATTCTATACTGGTGACGAGCCAATACGACTCGTTCGGACAAATCATGAATCAGTCTTGAACACACATTTAGCTCCGAACCTAAAATTCAAACTCGTTCACTCAGCTTGATCTACAAACAAGTTGATTACGAATGAGACCTTGCTCGATTTTTACCAGCTCGTTGTCACCCCTAGTATCAAGGGAACCGAATTGCCTGCCCACACGTAGATTAACCGTTCGATTTGCTTTGAGATACGTGCTGTGATGAAGATTCATGGAACGGAAAAACTTAAAATACTCCTCCGTTAACTCTTTTATTTCCTTCCGACTCTCTCTCTCTCTTAATTCCTCTCCTTCCGCCTCCTGCGTTTCTCCTCTCCATCTCGCAATTTCAACAGAAGCAAGAAAAAAACAATTGCTTTGAGAATTTACCCGGTGTGGTAGCCCGGCAGTGATTAACTCCAAACTTTTCTTCATCTCTAAACCTAGTTGCAAATAGCTTATCACACATGTTCAAATTAAACATCTCTACAAAGCAAAAAATGTAAATTGACATTTTACTGTAATAGAAAAAATGACGAACATTGAGAAAATTTCAAAAATTGAGAGAAAATAGAAATTATTAAACTTAAAAGGGACTGCGTACTTGCGGGGGACCAAGAAGAGTGCATAGAGACGACTTAAGCAGAAAGAGGGTAAATCAGGTAAATTCTTCAAGTGCTCTGAGCGAGAAGCAGCGCGACTGGAAGATCAAGAAATGGGCACAGCTAGGAGAGCGAGATGAAGAGGAGAAACACAGGAGGCAGAAGGAGAGGAGAGAGAGTCGGGAAGATAGCCGGAAGTGAATAAAAGAGTTAACGGAGAATTATTTTAAGTTTTTCCGTTTCATAAATCTTCGTCGCAGCGCGGATTTCAAAGAAAATCGAATGGCAAATCCACGTGTGGGCAGGATTTTCCTGCCCATAAGGGGGCAGGCGATTTGGTTCCAGTTTCAAGTAAAGTTTGTCTTTTACTTATGGGACTAAAAAATTAAATGAGTCGGTCAAAAAGTGAATTCTCATATGGGCCACGTGATTATCTAGATGGAGATATCCTTTTAAATTTTGGACCCAGATAATTGTCCCCGCACCTCCATCCCTCCTCTATCCCCGCACTAAAAGACAAAAAAGTTCGCACTAAAAGACAAAAAAATCTGGTTCCGTGCAGTATTAACATCTATATGTAATGTATTTACAGTGCATCGAACAAGTATTTAACTCTATTCATTGGAGTATTAACTGTCTGCCCAACAGCGAAACAATATATGTCCCCACAAAATTTTAACAGATTTGTCCCCTCATCCCCGTACTAAAAGACAAAAAAAATAGGTTCCGACATTTGCGTCCCCGTACTAAAAGACAAAAAAAATTAGGTTTCGACATTTGATGTTTAAATTTCGTGCGGTATTTAACTCTATTCGTTAGAGTATTAATAGTGCATCGAAGAAGTATTTAACTCTATTCATTGGAGTATTATCCGTCCGCGTCCAATAGCGACATAATCTGTCCCCGCAAAAATGACAAACTAATGTTCCCACGTCCCGCACATCAGTATTTAACTTTAGGAATGTTAGTATTTAACATTATGAATGTTAGTATTTAACATTATGAATGTTAGTATTTATCTTTAAAGTCAAAAATATTAATCTCTATAATTATAAATAAATTGCATGGATTCTATTTAGCATCCTATATCTTAGTATTTAACTTTATACACATCAGTATTTAACTTGAGGAATGTTAATTTTTAACTTTAGGAGAGTTAGTATTTAAGAGGGGATGAGAATGTAGGGTTCTATATAATTATTCTTAACAATTAGAGATAGTGGTAATAATATCTATCAATCTGTAATTATTGTCCCCGCAACACCATCCCCTCATATCCCCTACTAAAAGACAAAAAAAATTAGTTACCGACAATTTGATGGTTTAAATTTCCTGCAGTATTTAACTTCAGTCTTTAATGTATTTACTGTGCATTGATCTAGTATTTAACTTCGTTCATTGTAGTATTAACCATTGGTATCCAACAGAAAAAAATATTGTCCCCCCACTAAAAGACAAAAAGTTGGTTAGCATGGGAAATAGTATCCAACTTTTCTTTTCATGACTGCGGGGATGAAGGGGAGATGGGAATAGGGGGCTCCATATAATTATTCTTAAATTTTTAAGCATGCATGTGAATGCTGCCGTATTTATTTTTCTTCCATTTAGACCGTTTTTTAACACCCTTTCTACTCTTTTCCATTTCCATAGATATCTATTTACTCTTTTTTTTTAGAGAAATGTTATGTCTCCGAGCCATCATATCTAAGTGCGCTTCTCAACTATTTTAACAGAAAAAATCTACTAATTTTATCTAACTTCCATTTCCAATGCTCATATTCAAACTTTTAAAGTTTTGTTTAGAATATTTTACAATGTTACTCGTAAGTATTTAAACATCTATCTACAAGTATTTAAATTATAAATATGTGTAGTTTTAACTCCTAACTATTTTTGTCTACAAGTAAAAAAAAAAATTATTTTACCCACTTTTTTCTGATCATTCTCGTCTATTTTACCAACATTTAGTCATGAATTTTATGAATCTAAAAATATGAATGTTTTCTACTCGATTTTCTCTTTCAATGAGATCCATGAAGAAATACTTTTGAGTTATTTTGAAATCATTTTTTATAAGTAAAGTCCATGAGGACTTTAAATTTTCAAACTTTTATAACTCAATTTACAACTATTTAAATCTCTGATGTCACCATTTAAACTAATATGTTCAAGCATTTAAACCTTTGATATCAATCATATAGCATCACGCATTTAAATCTCTATAAAGTAGTTGTGTCAAACACTTAAATAATTTCCATGTCAGATTTAAAAGCTTGAGAATTTAAAGTATTATTGACTTTACTTAAAAAAAATATATAAATCAACGACCTAAAAAAAACTCAAAAATATTTCTTCATGGATCTCATTTGAAAGAGAAAATCAAGTAAATATTTGTATATTTAGAATTTAAATGCTTGTATATAGATGTTTGAGTGTTTACTAGTAGCATTGTAAAATATTATAAATAGAGATTTAAATGCATAGATATGAGTGTTAGAAATGAAAGTTAGATATTAAATACTTGAAGGTTGAGCTCGGAGATTTATTTGAGAGGCAATTATCAGACATTTTTTTAAGTTTCTGATTTGTTTATTTTTAGTTTCTTAATTTTCTTAATTTTATTTTCTAATTTCTCTTTTAGAAGTTGTATAATCTAGTTGTATAAGTTAGTTAATTAATTAATTTGGTTCCAGTTAATTAATTTGACAATTTAGTTGTATTTTAAAATTCGCACATATAAGTTCGCATTAAGATGGTACAAAATTGTTCTAATTCGTAACTCGCTCGCTAACTGCTCGTTTTAACTCGCTCATTTACAACTTGAGTCAGTTCCAACTCGAATTGGCTGACTCGTTCAATAAATAAGCTGAGTTTGAACATACCTCAACTTGCTCATTAACGACTCGAGTTACACAAAATTCATCACAATAAATATCAGGCCCTTCTAAATCATTTTAATTGTTAATTATATTTAAACTCTTACTAAATCATTTGAATTGTTTGTATTTAGATAAATTTTTACTAGTATTAACTATAACTATAACTATAACTAAGAAAATTGACTAATGAAACGAGTTATAAACAAGTTGTGAGCCAACTCAAATGTAAATTAGTGGAATAGCTATTCAGAAAAGACAAAAAAAGAATAGTGGCTATTCGTTAATCCAAATATATCCAAACGTAGATTAGTAGCTCAGAATAGTGCTAATCTACTAATCCTACAAAATGTTGGCTTAGTTACTATTTTCAAATTAGAATAGCTACTATCATTGCATTATTTTAAATGTTTATTAAAATCAGCAATTTTAAAACTGACTTAATAAATAGTAAAAAATTTCAAAAAATATAAAATTTGGTATTAAAAATATTTTAATACAGAGATCACATCAACAGTTTGGATTAACTGTTTGGACTTTAAAAATTGAAAAAAAAAAACAATTAGTTACACCATAGTTCTGGTCGGAACGGAAGGTAAGAAAAAATCTTTGAGGTAAATCTGACCTCTACATGTAACTATTCTTAGTGTGATTTTACTTTGATAATCTTTAAGTAATTTTGTATTTAGATTTTTCTTGATTTAACACAGTATAACCATTTGAAATTTCTCAGTGTTGCCCCTCACAAATGATGCAAATATGAAAAGTGATGGAAATAGATGTTGCGTATGGACTAATGAGACATTGATGTTGCTTATGGAATGATGCCAAGTGCCACAGTGATGGAAATAGATATCTAACCTTATATATGCTTTTTTGCAACGCAGGGATAGCATTTACTCATGCCTCCATTTAATTACAATTACAAAAGGTACAGAGAGAAGGACCCATTTTCGTCAGAAAAGAAATAAATATGTAAGGTTAAGTTTTATGTCTTTTTCTGAAGTAATAATTCGGTCCCTACATTATTTATTGGATTATTACAATCCAGTCCCTACATATATATTATCCATCAGACAAATTGGAGCCAACCTCCACTGCCCTCACTAAAGTAATTTCCATGAGGACTAATATATTTAAGTCGCTAATAAATATATGGCTGCACAAATTAAATTCTCTTTTTTTTTTAAAAATTTCAATTGAAGCTGTAAAGTAGTGAGGGAATTGAATTCTCGATATTTGGGTAACTTTTTTTTTTTCTAACTAATTGTGCTACCTCATCTTTCGTACACAAATTAAATTCACAGTTGATTTTTTGTATTACTTTTGAAACTTGATAGATGCTAGCTTTAAGCAGAATGAATTTATTTATAAAAGTAATATAATCTATTAGATAGATTGTTTGATATTTTTTTTATTAAATAGAAAGAACTGATCTTTGGGTTCTGAAAACCATAGTGACAAATGAATTATTCGGGTTCACTTCAGCGAGGTCAAAAATTCGTATTATTCGGATTAGAGATCCCAGTCTTGTAAGGGAGCAAAACAAAAAAATAACCAAAAATAATAATTATGGAAAAAATTCGGGAAAAACTCATAAAATTTGCGAATTATTCGAGAATAATTTAGTCAAAGTTTGGTCAACTGAATAATTCGGCGTTCGGTTCGGTATCACCAAAAAAACGAATTATTCGCGGATCCTGTTACTACCATAGTAACAAATTAATAGTTCGGGTTCGGTTCGGCGGGATTAAAAATTCGTGATTCGGGTATAATTCGGGTATAATTCGGGAATGATTCGGTACAATAATGAATAAAAAAAATAAAAAAAAACACTCAGCAAAAAAAAAAAAACAATTTGGGGTGCTCCCCTCATTGGAGGGGATCCAGCCTTGTTGAAACCAAGGCACCAGCTGGCAGCGCAGCAACGTCAAAAATTTTGAAATGAAGAGGCGGGCCGGCCCAAATTTTGGAGTTAAATTCATACGTTTTTTTCGCGTTTTTATCGCGAATAATTCGTGACTCGCGTTTTATTCGCGAATAAAATGTACTATACGTTTTTTGGCGTTTTATTCGTAGTTCGGTTCGGAAACGTCAAAAAAACGAATAAAACGCGAATTATTCGTGAATTATTCGCGAGTTGTGTTACTATGGTTACTACTGAAAACAGTTCCTTTATCTTGAACTTTGTATGCAAGTTTGTTTCATTAGCGTCACAGAAGATTAAGAACCGAAAAGAACTGGTTTGGGGGACCAGTTGCTTTAAAGAGGTG
Source organism: Carex arenaria (assembly GCA_964058825.1). Classification (NCBI taxonomy): domain Eukaryota; kingdom Viridiplantae; phylum Streptophyta; class Magnoliopsida; order Poales; family Cyperaceae; genus Carex; species Carex arenaria. The sequence goes on along the minus strand of CAXKVW010000360.1, from coordinate 179,645 downwards.
TTGACTTTTCTTCTCATCATGCTATGCAATTGCAAACCAAACGAGTTCCTAGTCATGTCCTCCCAAAATCAATTAAAAGTATATATACTTTCTCTTGCTACCTACCATGGTTGAATATGATTGTACAGTTGTACTTCAACAATCTGGCATTTTTTTTTTGAGCTGAACAATCTGCCAATTAAACAAGAAAAGCATATCGGAACAAGGTCAACTAGGAACTAGGTACCGATCTAGTGTGGTCTTGTGTGTGGTATGCTAGCTAGTTTAGTGTGGCAAATTGGGCAATCATAGTGACAAATAAATTATTCCGGTTCGGTTTGACGAGGTCAAAAAATCGTAATTCGGAAAAAATTCAGGTATAATTCGAGAATGATTCGGAATTATTCGGATCAGAGATCTCAGTTCTGTAAGGGAGAAAAAAAAATAAGAAGTTCGGAAAAATTCATGAATAATTCATAACATTTGGAAAAAAAATTATAAAATTTGATCAAAATTTGGTCAACCGAATAATTCGCAAATCACAGTCATGTGTGTATGGTGGGAATTAAAAAAAACTGGTTCCAGGGAGCGGTTGATTTAGAGATTTGTCAAGAAACAGATGGTTCCTTCTATTAAATAAAAAAATAATAAAGTAATCTTTCTAATAGCTAGACTATATTATTTTTGGATTATAAAAGGCATATAATATCTGTATCAAATGAAACCAAGAGTTAACTTACAATGCAAGACAAAACATCAGTATCTCCACTTAACATCTAAAAATAACTCCAAAAGAAGCTGAGCAAAACAAAAATGCTCTTCTCTTAAGTAATCACCAAAACACAGTTATAGAAAATCAAAGATCTAAAGCTATAAGTCACCTACTATGGATTTTTGGGTCCATGATTTTTACATTATTTCTGTAAATAAAAAACTCAGTGCGATAAGACCCATTCATGATTCATTGAGATAACAGTTTCGTATACGTAATTAATTAGGCTACAATTAATTAATGCACCATGCCAAAAATATTTGAAATTAAATATTATTATTAAAAACGTACGTTATTTATATGTTTAGTGAAAAAAGATTGTGTTTGATATGTTTTTGGAATTATTTTTCCACTTAATCACATCAGCAAAGACAACTCCATATCATGAAGTTAGAGGTTTGATCTGACACGTTCATTTCATAATAAGAAAAATATATATGAACGATGACTTGATGAGGTTACCGCATTTAATCAAAATAGAAGAACAATTGTCCTTTGCTATATATAAGGGAACATGATATCAATCAAACTCAAACATTAAAATTTGAAAGCCCACCTCTAGCTGAAACTATGAAAGCACGGTTGCCATTCCTTCTGGTACTACTCATCTCATCTTTCCACCATGCAATCTCTAACACCATTCCATCTTTCAATGGAATTTTTAGTTTCGGCGCCTCTTATGAGGACACTGGAAATATTGCTATTCTGGCACCAACAGCTCCTGCTTACCTGCCTTTATTACATCTGCCTTATGGTGAGACCTACTTCCACCATCCCACTGGCCGCGCATCAGATGGTCGACTGATTATCGACAGAATTGGTAGTTTCTATTTTTAATCACTTTTTAATAAAAAGAAGGATACCTGATTATCACTTTTTAACAATTTTGTTTCAAAATGGATACATGATTAAATTACCTTTTCATCTACTTTTGCAGCTGCAAACTTGGGATTCCCATTCATACCACCCTCTTTGTCCCAAGGGCAAGACTTCAGCAAAGGGGCAAATTTTGCTGTTTCTGGTGCAACCGCACTCAATCTTACCTTCTTTCAGCAAAACAACATTTCAAATCAGTTTCTCCTAAATACCTCTTTGAGTGTTCAGGTCGGGTGGTTCGAGAATATGAAGCCTTCCATATGCAACACAAGTGAGTATAAATTTCGTAATGTTTGTGATTGTACGTGTATCAGCTATTTTGCTGCTAATTAAACTGATTTATATATTCCTAAAAAAATTCATGTAGCCTGCGAGAAGTATTTAAAAAAATCGCTATTCGTGTTTGGAAAGTTTGGAGACAACGACTATCTTTCGATGTTGTCCTCGGGGAAGACTGTCGATTTTGTTAATTCTAGCGTTCCCCTTGTTGTTGACAGCATTAGATCAGCTGCCGAGGTACACAATACTGCAGAATTAGCACATCAGCTACTATTTGATATTTAATTTTATTTTCAACCAATAATTATTCATCTGCTCGAGTATCAAATGCCAAATCAAATGCCTGTTTAGAAGTCTGTTTGTAAGGAACACTACTATTTAGGGCCTGTTCAGATTTTATTGTGCGCATGGGGAAAAACAAATTCACTCAAATTTCGTGTGAAAAACCTCACTCGCACAGTGTTTTGTTAGATCAATAATTTTCAATCTCATTCCTATTCTCAATCCCACTCTACAGCCGAACAGGCCCATATTCTTTACAGTGGCACGCAATTAATGACGGATCCAAATGGAGCGAATGATGGTCAATTGACCCCATTCGTTTTTCAAATTTATGTGTTTTTACGTGATATTCTATATAGTTTGAAGTAAAATGCAATGGGTATCAATATTCAGCATGAAAATTTTAAATGATTTATCCCAATGTATGTTTGATTCCCATAGCTTGAAAACCATAATTACTCCTCTAACGCCACGTAATATATATATAGAAAAATAGGTGATACGATCTAGGTACCAGAATTTAGTTAAATACTTCATTTTGTTAGTGCATCACAAGTAGTGTAGGACGATGCGTCTCCAAATGAATTTTGAAACATGTCATTTAGTAATATATGCATAATCAGTGCTGTTTTTTCTTTCAAGTTCATCTCATGGTCTTTAAAGTTTAAACTGCTGGCTTGTATATATGTATAAATTTTAACTAAACTAACCCAACAAAAGGAGGAAACCAGATATGCACAATTTACAAACAAATCTTAATGTTGCAGAGGTTGCTGAAACAAGGGGTGACGCAATTGGTAGTGCCAGGAACCAGACCGAATGGATGCATGCCTGTAGTCCTCACATATTTTGCAAGCAGAAACAGGTCAGATTATGATTCCCTTGGATGTCTGAAAGTATATAACAATATAGCAATTTACCACAATGCATTGCTAAGTGACGCTGTGAAGCAGCTACGAGTCGAGTTCCCACAAGCAAAGATCAGCTATAGTCAATACTACGAGCCAATTATCGATTTTGTGACAAATCCATACCAATATGGTAAGTACGTTCTTTCTCAGATAATTTCTCAGAAGCAAAAATCTTAATCTTCTACAGAAATTTTAATGATAAAATCAAAATTAATGTACAGGATTTACCAGTGGAACACCACTTCGGGCATGTTGTGGAAGTGGGGAGCCGTACAACTATAACGGGATCGCTGGTTGCGGGCAACTCGGAGTAACTGCATGCCCAAACCCGTCTTCTTTTATAAACTGGGATGGAGTGCACTTGACCGAGACATCGTACGACATTATTGCAAACGGCTGGCTGAATGGTTCTTATGCAGATCCACCTATATTGGCTCTCTAATTGAATCTCAGTCTGATTTTACTGTAGTGAATGATGTACGGAAATAACATATTTTTACAAATCTTCTCAAGAGTAATAATTTTTTCTCTTTTTTTAAGCTACATTGTAGTAATGTATATTTGTAGTTTCAATTTATACCGGGTTAGTCAGTGAGAGTATGCGCATCACGCTGGGCAAAGTACGTTAGCTAGCAGTATTTTTTGAGTAAGAACAGGAATCATACTCCTATTTGATTAACCGTAATTGATTACATTGTTTAGGGTTTAAAGATTAAACCCTTAGTATATACAAACAAGTAAACAAAATAAAAATAAAAAATAAAAAAACAGAGTAGAAAACGTCTCTGGTAAAGCAAAACAGAAAAAACCAACAAAACCAAAAGATATAAAAGCAAAACGGAAAAAAAAAATGAGCCTTTCTTATTAAGATATACATCTTCTATTCATCCAATTCCAGTGGATCTCAATCTCCTCTGACAGTTATAGACAACCCATGAAATTAATTCTAGATATATAAGCGCATGCATTTATTTTAAGAGAAAAGGTTTCTATACCTATAGTCCTATATCTAGTTTTTACTCAAGTTATTTCTGGATCAGCTTCTAAGTTCTAATGGTTCTAATCATTCTCCCAAACTATCTTATATAAAAACTTTGCCCCATTATTTTCCAGTAAATTTCCGATCTCTCCCCTCTCCTCCGTTCTTTCCATCAGATCAGAGAGATCGCTCCTCTCTCTCTCACTTTCTCTCTCTTAATTCCCACTCTCACCTTTCTTGTCGTTGCGTTCTCCTCTCCTCAATCCCTTCCATTTGACGGCCTCTCCTCTGGTGGCCTCCTCTTTGACGAGTTCTTGATTGCGTGAATCTGAATGGCGACGGAGTTCTCTCCCTCTCGGAGAGAGATGAGAGAGAGAAGATCTGGAAGAGATCTGAGAGAAAAGCAATCTAGATGAGATATGTGAGAGACGATCAGGAGGAGTATTAATCTTGTTGTTTTATAGTATTCACCTTGTAGTTTTACAATATTTATCTTATGATTTTATAATATTTATCTTGTAACAATCTGAAGGAAAGATGAGAGAGATGCATAACTTATAAAATAGAGAGTATTTGATACTTGCTTGGGAATATATCAGCAACCTACAATTTTAAGCATAACTTGTGTTGGCTAAATCAAGAATAGTATCAGACAAACCAACCGTTTCAGCCCACTATACTCTTGGCAAGTTCTGGGCCAACATCTTTGACTCGTGAGAAATCCTTCCCAATATGGTAAGTAATTCTTGCTCAGATAAATTCTCACAAACATTAATTATAATCTTCAGTAGATATTTTTTTTTTTTTTTAAAGGCCGTAGGCAGTACCAGTACATCAAACTCCTATTACATCCGTACCAGTACAACCTCTCTAAAATAAAACCTTAGTAATTAAACAGATACACCATCAGGAAGAAAAAATCTACTCTAAAAACGTAGGAAAGCTATATATAACCCATATAATTCCACCCCTCTATTCTTCCCTTTTTTGGAAGATAACATTTTGGAAACCAGGCGACTCTTTGAATGCTTTCCACACATTGAACACTTCTGCAAAAGCTCTCTAGTCTGTACTAGTTGGAGGTTGTAAAATTATTGGCCGCATCAGAAAGGATTTACAAATTAAAATATAAGCGATCGATCATTCATATTCCTTCCTATTGTTTGAATAGTTCTAATTACCTATTTAAAATTTTAACAAAATTCTATTTAGCTGGAGCCGTTTTCTTTTTCTGAAACAAAAAATTGAACCCATGACATCAGAATCTTCATATTCACAAAAATATATAGCAGGATCACTGCAAAATGGAGCGGTTTTTTAGAGCCATTCAAGACTGCACCAGCTTCCTTGTACACAAATTGTAGTATGTTATTTATGAAAGGAATAATTAATTTACCTGTCAAACTGACTTGGTTCGTCAAAAAAGAATTGTTTGAATATTTCCAATTACATAATTAAAATTTTCATTATGATAATTAGTTGCCAATTGTTAACTTCAAATGGAAATTTTTTATTAGGAATTGTTGGAACGATTCAATTTTCTCAAAACAAATTGGAACTATTCAAACAATTGATGAAAATTTTCTTTGAGATAATTATATACCAATTGCCAATGTCTGACAGGTACTATAAGGGGGAGTCTATTGATAAGATTTAGCATTGGCCATAGTTGACCTCACCAAAATTAAGGCAAGCCAATCCTGATTTTTTTCTATCTGTTTAGAAAGATTTTTTTTTCCCCCTTTGTATGCTATTCAATTAGTTTTTCAGACTGAGACTCCTCATGACAAGGGATAATGCCTAACAGCAAAATTAGAATCAGTTGGTATTATGGATATTGCGTCGAACTTAACAGATTTATACCTTCCTTTTTCCAAACAAAAAACAGATTTGTACCTCAAGTTATATACTCTGGTTCCATCACATACCTGAAGCTTCACAAAACAAGTAAACGATAGTTTATTTGTTTGAGAATGGAAATGCGATGAATTGCATTTAATAACTAGAAAATTTTGTGGCCCTTCTATGCTTCTGATTGGATTGCTGTTACTCTCTTAGTTGGGTTTTGATGGCAGCACAAAGTAACACAAATGAGGTGTTTGTTACATTGCCTGAGACATCATCAAGCACATCTCCTAGATCAAATAATGAGGCCACAACAAAAGAGGTGATATTGTCATATTTTTTATGTTTCATACTAATTAGAAAACGTTTGTTGATTCACTTGAGTTTTCACCTTTGCAATCCAACTATGACAGTATTAATAGACCATAAGAGGTAACCATTTTAATTTATGTTCCCTGAAAATATGGACAGTAAAGAGTTAATCATAAGATCAAAAACCTGCTTGAGTTTCCCACGGAGCATTGAACTAACTGAGAGAAATCTGAGCTCTCTGTTTGTTTTCATTATGAAAAAATTTCATTAAGATAAATTTTTTGCTATGTTGATTGAGGTTTCCTTTCAGAGGAAGATACTGATGTAGGTGCTTCTTTAATTTAGATGCTTCATGAGGCATCAATAGAAGCTGATAACTTCAAAAAGATGGTTGAAGGAATTTTCGAGGCCCACAAGAAAATGACCCACCTAGTAGTAATGAATTCCAGACTTCCCTCCTAATATTTCTTTTCAATAATAATAAAATCTTTCAATATAAATACAATTTTGCAGTAATTGTATATTACCGTTTAATGTAAGACTTAAACATTGCAGAACACACTATCAAAGAATTTGCAGGAAAAAGAGCAAGAAATTACAGAGCTCAAGGAAACTTTACAGAGAGGAAAACAAGAAATTGAACAAGTAAAGGCAGAGAATGACCTCCTCAAAAGCCAAAGAGATGAATATTTTAACCAGAGCCAGGTGGCAAATGAGAGGAAGCTTGCATTGGAAAAACAAGTTTCTGATTCTGATCTCGTTATCATGAATTTGCAACTTATTTCAGCATCAACCAGTAACTCCGTAGAGTCCTTATATGCTGATTTAAACAAAACACAACAGGAAAGGGATAATTTGTTGAGAAAAGTCGAAGAGCTACGCATGCAAAAGGAAAATATAGGTAGTGGCTCCTGTACAGCATTGAACTCTGAGTTTTCCTGGCACGAACTGACACAAGCAACCGAGAATTTTAGTGAGTCATTCAAGATTGGAGAAGGTGGATTTGGGCCTGTTTACAAAGGTTCTATTCGTCAAACCATGGTAGCAATTAAGTTGTTGCATTCCCAAAGCCTACAGGGCATAACACAATTCCAACAAGAGGTAAATTTAATGTACCGAAATTGCAATAAAGGTTCAGACAGACCAGAGTATGACTGAATTAAGTTGTCCACTTAAGTGCAGCAAAATAGGTTGGATGCATTCTAGGGTAGCATCTACAGTGGCAATCTTTGTTATACCCTAATTTATACTGACCTTATATTAAATTATAACACTGTTCATTTTAGTTTAAATCTTTTTAAGATTTTATGCTTTTTTAATTACAGATTACCATCCTCACAAAAGTGAGGCACCCAAACCTAGTAACTCTTATAGGAGCCTGCTCAGAAAAATCGGCACTTGTATACGAGTACTTATCTAATGGTAGCCTTGAGGACCGTCTGACATGTGCCAACAACAGCCCACCTCTGACATGGCAGGTGCGAGCCCGCATCATTAGCGAGATCTGTCACGCTCTCATTTTTCTCCACTCAAATAAGCCCCAACTAGTAGTCCATGGAGATCTCAAGCCCGCAAACATTCTGCTTGACACCAATTTAGTGAGTAAACTCAGCGATTTTGGCATTTCTCGCCTCCTGAACTTACCAGACACCAATTCCACTGCTTTCTTGGAAACAAGCTGTCCAATTGGGACATTGGCATACATTGACCCTGAGTATTCATCAACAGGGATTCTGACACCAAAATCAGACATCTACGCCTTCGGCATCATAATCCTTCGTCTGATAACAGGAAAGCCTCCGGTGAACATAGCAAACCAAGTGAAAGATGCAGTGGGAAACAGGACCTTTGGGTCGGTGATTGATGAGTTAGCTGGGACATGGCCCTTTGAGCAAACTAAGGAATTGGCAATGATGGCCTTAAGATGTGCCGACATATCTAGAAGCAAGCGACCTGATCTTGTTAATGAGGTCTGGGCAGTGGTGGAACCCTTGATGAAGGCTGCTGGTTCAGAGCTTGGAAAAAAGAACATACCATCACACTTCATCTGTCCAATATTTCAGGTAACTATTTCCAATTATTTAATTGGCACCCAATAACAATAGTATGTGTATACCATTAGTATTATATTTCTATATTTTCAGAATCATATTTGTTATTTAATTAATTGAAGAAACAAGACTATGTTCACCCTAATTTATATGATCACCACAAGTTTGGATCCCTATCATGAGCACAACTCATCTTTGTATTAATAATTCAAAATTTAAATTCCAAACAAGAAATTTGAAAGTTAAATCTTGTTTAATTTCTAAAATAATATAATTACTTCAAAATTAGAAAAGTTGGAGACCGTTCAGTGTAAGATAAAGAAGCCGAAACTATTGTGATTAATTTCCAGTGTAGATATTTCCACCTTTTCATCTTGTACAAAATGAACTCATAATATTTATAACTTCAATACAAGATCAACAGTTCACATTTGCATTTGAAATTAAAAATTTGAATTATTTGTGAAAAAAAAATTCTGGTTATGATGTAGCACCGGAAGTTTTAGTTCATGGATCCCTCAACTAATATCCAAGAAAGGTTATATTAACGGCCATAATATTTCTTCAACCATAACAACCTATAAAACGACTATCAGAACTAATGTAAAAGTATAATTATAGATATGTTTTTTTTATAGTTTTAGATATGTTGTTTATAAAATTTAATGCAATTTGGCAAATCATTTGTCATTGTTGCAATTTGTAGTGAAAAATATAAGGAACGTGTAATTAAAATATATTTGTTAATTGCATTGGTTTCAGGAAGTGATGCATAATCCTTGTATCGCAGCAGATGGATTCACATATGAAGCAGAGGCAATAAAATGGTGGCTTGAAAGTGGGTACAAAACATCTCCAATGACCAAGTTGGAACTTGCAGATCACAATCTGATTTGCAATCATGGGCTTCGTTCTGCCATTCAAGAATGGCTTCAACAGCACCCACAGTCTTAATCTATATATCAAACGATTCGAAGGAAATGTGAAAGTTAAGTCTCGAGATTCATTGAAATGATCACTATCAAGGGTGTCAAATAGTAACAAAAGGAGAAAAATAAAGAAATACAAAAGAGAACTCTTCTATGTCTTTCACTCTCTCTTTTGCTTTCAACTAGTGTTTTGAGTGATAATATTGATAAATGAAGCCAATTACGTATTTTTTTTTTCTCAAAAATAAGGTACCATTGACAGCATCTGTTAAGTTTCTCAAAAAAAAATAATTACATATTTTTCTAGCTTTACATAGTGAAACTTTCTAGTTTTACATTAGTTGCAAACATGGAAATTTGAATTACATCAACTACATTGCAATCTTTTCTATTAAGCTCAAACTATATTACAATCATATCCAACTATATTTTTTTAGTTACAGTTGTTTGACTTCAGATATTTGACATAATAATTAATTTTGACAATCTTCGTATATAAAATTTTAATTTTATATGTCACAATAATTTTGACTAACATGATCTTTGTATGAAAATATAGTTGGATGCCAGATTTACTATTATTAATTTTTTTTTATTAACTCTTTAGGTAGGTTAAAAATCATTACTTTTGGAAGGTTCAGAATTTCTACTTGTGTGTAAAAGTAAGAAGAATTCTAAAATATGTAAATTATATTTCCAAATACATTTTTATATGAAGTTCATGTTAAATGTTCAGATCAATTATTTGGACTTTGAAAACAAAAATAAGAATCCATAGTTGTATAATGTGTGCTTTGCAAAGTACCATAGTCTCATAGTCTCACTTTTTATTATTATCAAAATAATATGATACGTACATTATTAACTTATATTTTTAGGATTTGAATTTTTTATATATTGTTTTTCGATAGGATATGTTGTATTTAAAATAAGATAAAAAATAAAAACCGACTTCATGTATGGTGGAATACACCGCAATATCCAAATTATCTTCATGTTTGATCAATTATGTAACAACTGGTTTGTCAAATATTAAATATAAGAGATAATTCATATTCCTTCCAATTGTTTGAATAGTTCCACTTGCCAAATGACATTTTTCTTTGTGATAATTATTTACAAGTTGTCAATTTTTCTAAAGTTGACATTTAGAGAAAAGGAAGGCCAATAATGTTGGTCACATGTTTAATAAAATTATATCTTGTAAAATTGATAACTTTAATATTTTGGTCAATGGAATATAGAGATCTGAATCTGATCTTAAAAAAAATAAAATTCTATCTTCCCGGAGAAAGTGGGACCTACTGCAATTAATTAATTAACTCACTTGCGCATGTATTCGACTTCTCATAAATTGACCAACTATTTATAGAAATCTGACAACGAGAATCTTGCAAATTGATGCGTTAATTTATAATCGCACAGGCCGAGAAAAAATACCCCCTTTGACCTATAGAGGTATAGCGGTTTGGTTTCCCGCATTAAAATTCCAGGCATTTGGATAGACCGAGGAACAAAATTTCAGGAAATTCTTTGAAATTTCACTAGCAATTAGAGCTCTAAATGAGCAAGTTATCTACAACTCGTGTTCAACTAATTTATTTAATAAATGAGTCAACTCGAACTGGAATGACAATAACAAGCTGTAAAGCCAATTCGAGTTCAATTCATTATTAACTTGAGTTGACTCATAACTCATTTATAACTCATTTGACTAATCAATTTTCTTAGTTATAGTTATATACTACGAAGAGTTTATCTAAATACAAACATTTCAAACATAATTAACAAGACAACTAACAAAACAAACAATCCAAACAATACTTTATGAGCCATTTAGAATGGCTTGAGATTTATTGTGATGGATTTTGTATAACTCAAATTATTAATGAGCGAATTGGGGTATGCTCAAACTCAGCTCATTTATTAAACGAGTCAGCCAACTCGAGTTGAAATGATTGAGTTATAAATAAGCGAGTTAAAGCAAGCAAGTTACAAGTTTGAACGTTTTTATACAACCCTACTAGCAACTATATATTAAATATATAACAAATAAAATTATTATATATGATTTGTATTAATTTTTTCACATGCACATAAGAAAATATTTTTTTATTTTTGCTTTTATATGAACTACTAAGTTGAAAAGTCAACTTTCATAAATATTCACATTTGTATATATTTATAAGTTTTTGAAATCAATCAAATTGTGTCACATTGTTGACTTTTCATTACGGTCATACGGCATTAGCCATCTAACAATTTGCATTAAAAAATATATAAAAAGTATTTACAAGGCCCTATTTAATCTTTTGGTTAAATTTCAATCTATATATACAAATATAAAGTATCATTAGTTCCCTACTAGTTCTATGTGTGTCTCTGCCATCTTTATATCACTACTAGTTCTGTGTGTCCACTAAGCACAAGAAAATTACAAATGAGACTTCTTAGTACAAGAAGAATGAAAATGAGGCTTCTAAGCACAAGCAGAAGAACAATGCAAATGAGATTGTTAAGCACAACAACAATGGTCAATTGGTTTTTAAGCAAAAGAATAATGACAAGCGAGTTGCTAAGTACAAGAACGATAACAAATTATGTTGCTAAGCATGAGAACAATGCAAATGAGACTGCTAACCACAACAACAATGGCCAATGAAGTTGTTAAACAAATAAACAATGACCAATGAGTTGCTCAGCACAAGAATAATGACAAATGAGTTTGCTAAAAACAAGAATAATGATAAATGAGGTTGCTATGCATTAGAATAATACAAATGAGGCTGCTAAGCACAAGAAAAAAGAAAAATAAGGTAGCTAAGCACAAGAACAATGGCTAATGAGGTTATGAAGCAAAATAACAATGACCAATGAGGTTGTTAAGCAAAAGAACGATGGCAAAATAGTTACTAAGTAAAAAAAAAAATAACAATGAGGTTCTTAACACAAGAACAATACAAATGAAGTTGCTGAGCACGAGAACATTGAAAATGAGAATGCTAATCAAAAATACAATGACCAATAAGGTTGTAAGTTAAAGAACAACCTCTTTTGCCCTTGATCTTGTGCTTATGAACCATATTTGCATTTGTTCTTATGCTTAGGAACCTCATTTGCCCTTGTTTGTGTGCTTCACAACCTCAGTTGGCGTTGTTTGTGTGCTTAACAACCTCTTTTGCCCTTGATCTTGTGCTTATGAACCTCATTTACACTTGTTCATGTGCTTAACAACCTCATTTATCGTTGTTCTTGCGTTTGGAACATAATTTTCCCTTGATCTTGTGCTTCCGAACCTCATTTGCCCTTGTTTGTGCGCTTAACAACCTCAATTGGCGTTGTTTGTGTGCTTAACAACCTCTATTGCCCTTGATCTTTAGCTTATGAACCTCATTTGCATTTGTTATTATGCTTAGCAACCTCATTTGCACTTCTTTTTGTGCTTAACAACCTCAATTGGCGTTGTTCGTGTGCTTAACAACCTCTTTTGACCATGATCTGGTGCTTATGAACCTTATTTGCACTTGCTTGTGTGCTTAACAACCTCAATTAGCGTTGTCCGTGTGGTTAACAACCTCTTTTGACCATGATCTGGTGCTTATGAACCTCATTTGCCCTTGTTCGTGTGGTTAACAACCTTAATTGCTGTTTTTCATATGCTCATTAACCTCTTTTGTCCTTGTTCTTGTGCTTAGCAACATCATTTATAGTTGTTCTTGTGCTTAACAAATTCATTTGTTGTTGTTCTTGCGATTTGCAGCATAACCCTTGATCTTGTGCTTATGAACCTCATTTGCTTTGTTCTTGTACTTAGGAACCTCATTTGCTTTTGTTCTTGTGCTTAGGAACCTTCTTTGCCCTTGTTCGTGTACTTAACAACCTCAATTGTTGTTTTTCATATGCTTCTTAACCTCTTTTTCCCCTATTCTTGTCCTTAGCAACATCATTTACACTTCTTCTTATGCTTAGCAACATCATTTGTTGTTGTTCTTGTGCTTACCAACCTCATTTCTCGTTGTTCCTGCGATTTGAAACATAATTTGCCCTTTATCTTGTGCTTATGAACCTCATTTGCATTTGTTCTTGTGCTTAGGAACCTCATTTGGCATTGTTTGTGTGCTTAACAACCTCAATTGGCGTTGTTCGTGAGCTTAACAACCTTTTTTGCCCTTGATCTTGTGCTTATGAAACTCATTTGCATTTGTTCTTGTGCTTAGCAACCTCATTTGCACTTGTTTGTGTGCTTAACAACCTCAATTGTCGTTGTTCGTGTGCTTAACAACCTCTTTTGTCCTTGATCTTGTCCTTATGAACCTCATTTGCATTTGTTCTTGTGCTTAGGAACCTCATTTGCAATTGTTTGTGTGCTTAACAACCTCAATTAGCATTTTTCATGTGCTTGAGAACCTCTTTTGATCTTGATCTTGTACTTAGGAACATCATTTGCCATTGTTTGTGTGCTGTTTGTGTGCTTAACAACCTCTTTTGCCCTTGATCTTGTGCTGATGAACCTCAGTTACACTTGTTCTTGCGCTTAACAACATCATTTATCGTTGTTCTTGTGCTTTGCAACATAATTTGCCCTTCATCTTGCGCTTACGAATCTCATTTACATTTGTTCTTGTGCTTAGGAACCTCATTTACCCTTGTTTGTGTGCTTAACAACCTAAATTGGCATTTTTCGTGTGCTTAACAACCTATTTTGCCCTTGATCTTGTACTTATGAACCTCATTTGCATTTGTTGTTGTGCTTAGGAACCTCATTTGGCATTGTTTGTGTGCTTAACAACCTCAATTGGCGTTGTTCGTGTGCTTAACAACCTCTTTTGCCCTTGATCTTGTGCTTATGAAACTCATTTGCATTTGTTCTTGTGCTTAGCAACCTCATTTGCACATGTTTGTGTGCTTAAAAACCTAAATTGGCGTTGTTCGTGTGCTTAACAACCTCTTTTGTCCTTGATCTTGTCCTTATGATACTCATTTGCAGTTGTTCTTGTACTTAGGAACCTCATTTGCACTTGTTTGTGTGCTTAACAACCTCAATTAGCATTTTTCGTGTGCTTGAGAACCTCTTTTGATCTTGATCTTGTACTTAGGAATCTCATTTGCCCTTGTTTGTGTGCTGTTTGTGTGCTTAACAATCTCTTTTGCCCTTGATCTTGTGCTGATGAACCTCAGTTACACATGTTCTTGCGCTTAACAACATCATCTATCGTTGTTCTTGTGCTTTGCAACATAATTTGCCCTTGATCTTGCGCTTACAAACCTCATTTACATTTGTTCTTGTGCTTAGGAACCTCATTTGCCATTGTTTGTGTGCTTAACCTAAATTGGCATTTTTCGTGTGCTTAACAACCTCTTTTTCCCTTGATCTTGTACTTATGAACCTCATTTGCATTTGTTCATGTGGTTAGGAACCTCATTTGCTCTTGTTTGTGCGCTTAACAACCTCAATTGGCGTTTTTCGTGTGCTTAACAACCTCTGTTGCCCTTGATCTTATGCTTATGAACCTCATTTGTATTTGTTCTTGCTTAGGAACCTCATTTGCCCCTGTTCATGTGCTTATCAACCTAAATTGTCGTTGTTCATATGCTTCTTAACCTCTTTTGCCCTTGTTCTGGTGCTTAGGAACATCATTTACACTTGTTCTTGAGCTTAACAACATTTGTTGTTGTTATTGCGCTTTGCAACATAATTTGCCCTTGATATAGTGCTTATGAACCTCATTTGCATTTGTTCTTGTACTTAAGAATCATATTTTCCCTTGTTTATGTGCTTAACAACCTCTTTTGCCCTTGATCTTATGCTTATGAACCTCATTTACACTTGTTCTTGTGCTTAATAACCTCATTTGTCATTGTTCTTGCGCTTTGAAACATAATTTGTACTTGATCTTGCGCTTTTGAACCTCATTTCTGTTTGTTCATGTGCTTCGAAACCTCATTTGCACTTGTTTATGTGTGTAACGACCACAATTGGTATTTTTCGTGTGATTAACAACCTCTTTTGCCCTCGATTTTGTCCTTATGAACATCATTTGCTTTTGTTCTTGTACTTAGGAACCTTATTTGCCCTTGTTTGTGTGCTTAACAACCTCAATTGGCATTTTCATGTGCTTGACAACCTCTTTTGACCTTGATCTTATGCTTGGGAACCTCATTTGCCCTGATTGTGTGCTTAACAACATCAATTGGCGTTGTTTGTGAGCTTAACAACTACTTTTTCCCTTGAACTTGTGCTTATGAACCTCATTTACACTTATTCTTGTGCTTAACAACCTCACTTATCGTTGTTCTTACGCTTTGCAACATAATTTGCCCTTGATCTTGCGCTTATGAACTTCATTTGCATTTGTTCTTGTGCTTAGGAACCTCATTTGCCCTTGTTTATGTCCTTAGCAACCTCAATTGGCGTTTTTCGTGTGCTTAACAGCCTCTTTTTCCCTTTATCTTGTGCTTATGAACATCATTTGCATTTGTTCTTGTGCTGAGGAACCTCATTTGCACTTGTTTGTGTACTTAACAACCTCAATTGGCATTTTTTTCGTGTGCTTGAGAACCTCTTTTGACCTTGATGTTGTGCTTAGGAACTTCATTTGCCCTTGTTTGTGTGCTTAACAACCTGAATTGGCGTTGTTTGTGTGCTTAACAACCTCTTTTGCACTTGATCTTATGCTTATGAACCTCATTTACACTTGTTCTTGTGCTTAACAACCTCATTTGTCGTTGTTCTTGCGTTTTGAAACATAATTTGCCCTTGATCTTGCGCTTTTGAACTCATTTCCATTTGTTCTTGTGCTTAGAAACTTCATTTGCACTTGTTTATGTGCGTAACGACCTCAATTGGCTTTTTTCGTGTGCTTAACAACCTCTTTTGCTCTCGATTTTGTGCTTATGAATCTCATTTGCTTTTGTTCTTGTGCTTAGGAACCTTATTTGCCCTTGTTTGTGTGCTTAACAACCTCAATTGGCATTTTTCGTGTGCTTGAGAACGTTTTTTTTACCTTGATCTTATGATTGGGAACCTCATTTGCCCTTGTTTGTGTGCTTAACAACATCAATTGGCTTTGTTTGTGAGCTTAACAACCTCTTTTTCCCTTGATCCTGTGCTTATGAACCTCATTTACACTTATTCTTGTGTTTAATAACCTCATTTATCGTTGTTCTTGCACTTTGCAAGATAATTTGCCCTTGATCTTGCGCTTATGAACTTCATTTGCAGTTGTTCTTGTGCTTAGAAACCTCATTTGCCCTTGTTTATGTCCTTAGCAACCTCAATTGGCGTTTTTCGTGTGCTTAACAGCCTCTTTTGTCCTCGTTCTTATGTTTAAGAATCTCACCTGCATTTGTTCTTGTTCTTAGGAACCTCATTTGCCCTTGTTTGTGTGCTTAAAATCCTCAATTGGCATTGTTCGTGTGCTTAACAACCTCTTTTACCCTTTATCTTGTGCTTATGAACCTCATTTGCATTTGTTCTTGTGCTTAGGAACCTCATTTGCCCTTGTTTGTGTACTTAACAACCTCAATTGGCATTTTTCGTGTACTTGAGAACCTCTTTTGACCTTGATGTTGTGCTTAGGAACCTCATTTACCTTGTTTGTGTACTTAACAACCTGAATTGGTGTTGTTTGTGTGCTTAACAATATCTTTTGCACTTGATCTTGTGCTTATGAACCTCATTTACACTTGTTCTTTTGCTTAACAACCTCATTTATCGTTGTTCTTGCATTTTGCAACATAATGTGCCCTTGATCTTGTGCTTACGAAACTCATTTTCCCTTGTTTGTGCGCTTAACAACCACAATTGGCGTTGTTTGTGCGCTTAACAACCTCTACTGCCCTTGATCTTTAGCTTACGAACCTCATTTGCATTTGTTCTTGTTCTTAGGAACCTCATTTGCCGTTGTTTCTATGCTTAAAACCTCAATTGGCATTGTTCGTTTGCTTAACAACCTCTTTTGCCCTTGATCTTGTGCTTATGAACCTCATTTGCATTTGTTCTTGTGCTTAGGAACTTCATTTGCACTTGTTTGTGTGCTTAACAACCTCAATTGGCATTGTTTGTATGCTTGACAACCTCTTTTGTCCTTGATCTTGTCCTTATGAACCTCATTTGCATTTGTTCCTGTGCTTAGGAACCTCATTTGCCCTTGTTTGAACCTCAATTGACGTTTTTTGTGTGCTTAACAACCTCTGTTGCCCTTGATCTTGTGCTGATGAACCTCATTTGTATTTGTTTTTATGCTTAGGAACCTCATTTACCCCTGTTCGTGTGCTCAACATCCTCAATTGTCGTTGGTCATATGCTTCTTAACCTCTTTTGCCCTTGTTCTGGTGCTTACCAACATCATTTACACTTGTTCTTGAGCTTAACAACCTTTGTCGTTGTTCTTGCGCTTTGCAACATAATTTACCCTTGATATAGTGCTTATGAACCTCATTTTGCGTTTGTTCTTGTTCTTAGGAATCATATTTTTTCCCTTGTTTATGTGCTTAACAACCTCTTTTGCCCTTGATATGATGCTTATGAACCTCATTTACACTTGTTGTTGTGCTTAACAACCTCATTTGTCGTTGTTCTTGCGCTTTGAAACATAATTTGCCCTTGATCTTGCGCTTTTGAACCTCATTTCCCATTTGTTCTTGTGCTTAGAAACCTCATTTGCACTTGTTTATGTGCGTAACAGCCTCAATTGGCATTTTTCGTGTGCTTAACAACCTCTTTTGCCCTCGATTTTGTGCTTATGAACCTCATTTGCAATTGTTCTTGTGCTTAGGAACCTTATTTGCTCATGTTTGTGTGCTTAACACCCTCAATTGGCATTTTTCGTGTGCTTGAGAACCTTTTTTGACCTTGATCTTATGCTTGGGAACCTCATTTGCCCTTGTTTGTGTACTTAACAACATCAATTGGCGTTGTTTGTGAGCTTAACAACCTCTTTTTCCCTTGATCTTGTGCTTATGAACCTCATTTACACTTGTTCTTGTGCTTAACAACCTCATTTATCGTTGTTCTTGCGCTTTGCAACATAATTTGCCCTTGATGTCGTGCTTATGAACCTCATTCGTATTTGTTCTTGTCCTTAACAACATAATTTGCCTTTGATCTTGCGCTTATGAACTTCATTTGCATTTGTTCTTGTGCTTAGGAACCTCATTTGCCCTTGTTTATGTCCTTAACAACCTCTATTGGCGTTTTTCGTGTGCCTAACAACCACCTCTTTTACCCTCGTTCTAGTGCTTACGAACCTCATTTACATTTGTTCTTGTGCTTAGGAACCTCATTTGCCCTTGTTTGTGTGCTTAAAAACCTCAATTGGTATTGTTCGCGTGCTTATGAACCTCCTTTTCCCTTGATCTTGTGCTTATGAACCTCATTTGCATTTGTTCTTGTGCTTAGGAATCTCATTTGCACTTGTTTGTGTGCTTAACAACCTCAATTGGCATTTTTCGTGTGCTTGAGAATCTCTTTTGACCTTGATGTTGTGCTTAGGAACCTCATTTGCCCTTGTTTGTGTGCTTAACAACCTCTTTTGCACTTGGTCTTGTGCTTATGAACCTCATTTACACTTGTTCTTGTACTTAACAACCTCATTTATCGTTGTTCTTGCGTTTTGCAACATAATTTGTCCTTGATCTTGTGCTTACGAACCTCATTTTCCCTTGTTTGTGCGCTTAACAACCTCAATTGTCGTTGTTTGTGTGCTTAACAACTTCTACTGGCCTGGATCTTTAGCTTACGAACCTCATTTGCATTTGTTCTTGTTCCTAGGAACCTCATTTGCCCTTGTTTGTGTGCTTAACAACCTCAATTGGCATTTTTTGTGTGCTTAACAACCTCTGTTGCCCTTGATCTTGTGCTTATGAACCTCATTTCTATTTGTTGTTGTGCTTAACAACCTCATTTGTCCTTGTTCGTGTGGTTAGCAACCTCACGAACCTCATTTCTGTTTTTCATATGCTCATTAACCTCTTTTGTCCTTGTTCTTGTGCTTAGCAATATCATTTACACTTGTCCTTGTGCTTAACAAATTCATCTGTTGTTGTTCTTGCGATTTGCAACATAACCCTTGATCTTGTACTTAGGAACCTCATTTGCTTTTGTTCTTGTGCTTAGGAACCTCAATTGGTGATGTTTTTGTGCTTAACAACCTCTTTTGCCCTTGATCTTGTGCTGATGAACCTCAGTTACACTTGTTCTTGTCCTTGACAACATCATTTCTCGTTGTTCTTGCGCTTTGCAACATAATTTGCCCTTGATCTTGTGCTTATGAACCTCATTTGCCCTTGTTTGTGTGCTTAACAACCTCAATTGGCGTTGTTTGTGTGCTTAACAACCTCTTTTGCCCTTGATCTTGAGCTTATGAACCTCATTTACACTTGTTCTTGTGCTTAGCAACCTCATTTATTATTGTTCTTGTGTTTGAAATATAATTTGTGCTTGATCTTGTGCTTATGAACCTCATTTTCCCTTGTTTGTGCGCTTAACAGCCTCAATTGGCGTTGTTTGTGTGCTTAACAACCTCTATTGCCCTTGATCTTTAGCTTACGAACTTCATTTGCATTTGTTCGATGCTTAAGAAACTCATTTGCACTTCTTTGTGTGCTTAACAACCTCAATTGGCATTGTTCGTGTGCTGAACAACCTCTTTTGACCATGATCTTGTGCTTATAAACCTCATTTGCACTTGTATGTGTGCTTAACAACCTCAATTAGCGTTGTCCCTATGCTGAACAACCTCTTTTGACCATGATCTGGTGCTTATGAACCTCATTTGCCCTTGTTCGTGTGGTTAACAACCTCAATTGCTGCTTTTCATATGCTCATTAACCTCTTTTGTCCTTGTTCTTGTGCTTAGCAACATCATTTACACTTGTTCCTGTGCTTAACAAATTCATTTGTTGTTGTTCTTGCGACTTGCAACATAACCCTTGATCTTATGCTTATGAACCTCATTTGCTTTTGTTCTTGTACTTAGGAACCTCATTTGCTTTTGTTCTTGTGCTTAGGAAACTCCTTTGCCCTTGTTCGTGTGCTTAACAACCTCAATTGTTGTTGTTGATATGCTTTAACCTCTTTTGCACTGGTTCTTGTGCTTAACAACATAGTTTACACTTGTTCTTGTGCATCACAACCTCATTTGTCGTTGTTTTTGCGCTTGGCAACATAATTTGCCCTTGATCTTGCGCTTACGAACCTCATTTGCATTTGTTCTTGTACCTAGGAACCTCATTTGCCCTTGTTTGTGTGCTTAACGACCTCAATTGGTGTTTTTCGTGTGCGTAACAACCTCTGTTGCCCTTGATCTTGTGCTTATGAACCTCATTTGCATTTGTTCTTATGCTTAGGAACCTCATTTGCACTTCTTTGTGTGCTTAACAACCGCTGTTGCCCATGATCTTGTGCTTATGAACCTCATTTGTATTTGTTCTTGTGCTTAACAGCCTCATTTGATCTTGTTCGTGTGGTTAACAACCTCAATTTATGTTTTTCATATGCTCATTAACATCTTTTGTTCTTGTTCTTGTGCTTAGCAACATCATTTACACTTTTTCTTGTGCTTAACAAATTCATTTGTTGTTGTTCTTGCGATTTCCAACTTAACCCTTGATCTTGTATTTAGGAACCTCATTTGCTTTTGTTCTTGTGCTTAGGAACCTCCTTTGCCCTTGTTTGTATGCTTAACAACCTCAATTGTCGTTGTTGATATGGTTCTTAAACTCTTTTGCCCTAGTTCTTGTGCTTACCAACATAGTTTACACTTGTTCTTGTGCTTCACAACCTCATTTGTCGTTGTTCTTGCGGTTGGCAACATAATTTGCCCTTGATCTTGCGCTTACGAACCTCATTTGCATTTGTTCTTGTGCTTAGGAACCTCATTTGCCCTTGTTTGTGTGCTTAACAACCTCAATTGGCATTTTTTGTGTGCTTAACAACCTCTGTTGCCATAGATCTTGTGCTTATGAACCTCATTTGTATTTGTTCTTATGCTTGGGAACCTCATTTGCCCCTGTTCGTGTTCTTAACAACCTCTTGTTCTTGAGCTTGTGCTTAAAGCTCATTTACACTTGTTCTTGTGCTTAACAACCTCATTTGTCGTTGTTCTTGCGCTTTGCAACATAATTTGCCCTTGATCTTGCACTTATAAACTTCATTTCCATTTGTTCTTGTGCTTAGATATCTCATTTGCACTTGTTTATGTGCTGAACGACCACAATTGGCATTTTTCGTGCGCTTTGCAACATAATTTGCCCTTGATCTTGTGCTTACAAACCTCAATTGCATTTGTTCTTGTGCTAAAAAAACTCATTTGTCCTTGTTTGTGTGCTTAACAACCTCAATTGGAGTTTTTCGTGTGCTTAACAACCTCAGTTGCCCTTGTTCTTGTGCTTATGAACCTAATTTGTATTTGTTCTTATACTTACGAACCTCATTTGTCCCTGTTCGTGTGCTTAACAACCTCTATTGTCGTGTTCATGTGCTTCTTAACCTCTTTTGACCTTTTTCTGGTGCTTAGCAATATCATTTACACTTGTTCTTGTGCTTAACAACCTTTGTCGTTGTTCTTGCGCTTTGCAACATAATTTGTCCTTGATATAGTGCTTATGAACCTCATTTGCATTTGTTCTTGTGCTTAGGAATCTCATTTTCCCTTGTTTGTGTGCTTAACAACCTCTTTTGCCCTTGATCTTGTGCTTATGCACCTCATGTGCTTAACAACCTCAATTATAGTTGTTCTTGCGCTTTGCAAGATAATTTGCCCTTGACAATCTCAATTGGCGTTGATCGTGTGCTTAACAATCTCTTTTGACCATGATCTGGTTCTGATGAACCTCATTTGTATTTGTTCTTGTTCTTAGGAACCTCATTTGCACTTGTTTGTGTGCTTAACAACCTCAATTGACGTTTTGTGTGCGCTTGACAACCTCTTTTGACCTTGATCTTGTGCTTATGAACCTCATTTGCAATTGTTCTTAAGCTTAGGAACCTCATTTGCCCTTGTTCGTGTGCTTAACAACCTCAATTGTCGTCATTCATATTCTTTTTAACCTCTTTTACCCCTATTCTTGTCATTAGCAACATTATTTACACTTGTTCTTGTGCTTAGCAACCTCATTTGTCGCTGTTCTTGTGCTTACCAACCTCATTTCTCGTTGTTCCTGCGCTTAGCAACATAATTTGCTCTTTATCTTGTGCTTATGAACCTCATTTGCATTTATTGTTGTGCTTAGGAACCCCATTTGCCATTGTTTGTGTGCTTAACAACCTCAATTGGCGTTGTTCGTGTACTTAACAACCTCTTTTGCCCTTGATATAGTGCTTATGAACCTCATTTGCATTTGTTCTTGTGCTTAGGAACCTCATTTGCCATTGTTCTTGTCCTTAACAACCTCAATGGCTGTTGTTCATATGCTTCTTAACCTCTTTTGCCCTTTTTCTTGGGCTTAGTAACATCATTTACACTTGTTCTTGTGCTTAACAACCTCATTTGTCGTTGTTGTTGCGCTTTGCAACATAATTTGCCCTTGATCTTGTGCTTAGGAACCTCATTTGCATTTGTTCTTGTGCTTAGAAACCTCATTTGCCCTTGTTTGTGTGCTTAACAACTTCAATTGGTATTTTTCGTGTGCTTAACAACCTCAATTGTCGTTATTCATATGCTTCTTAACCTCTTTTGCCCTTGTTCTGGTGCTTAACAACCTCATTTACACTTGTTCTTGTGCTTAACAACCTCATTTGTCGTTGTTCTTGCACTTTGCAACATAATTTGCCCTTGATATAGTGCTTATGATCCTCATTTGCATTTGTTCTTGTGCTTAGGAACCTCATTTACCCTTGTTTATATGCTTAACAACCTCAATTGACGTTTTCCGTGTGCTTAATAACCTCTTTTGTCCTCATTCTTGTGCTTAATAACTTCATTTGTCGTTGTTCTTGCACTTTGCAATACAATTTGCCCTTGATCTTGCGCTTATGAACCTCATTTGCATTTGTTCTTGTGCTTAGAATTCTCATTTGCACTTATTTATGTGCTTAACGACATCAATTGGTATTTTTCGTGTGCTTAACAACCTCTTTTGTCCTCGATCTTGTTATTATCAACCTCATTTGTATTTGTTCTTGTGCTTAGGAACCTCATTTGCCATTGTTTATGTGCTTAACAACCTCAATTGGTGTTTTTCGTGTGATTAATAACCCCTTTTGTCCTCGTTCTTGTGCTTATGGACCTCATTTGCATTTGCTTTTGTGCTTAGGAACCTCATTTACACTTGTTTGTGCGCTTAACAACCTAAATTGGCATTGTTCGTGTTCTTAACAAGCTCTTTTGACCTTGATCTTGTGCTTAACAACATCATTTACACTTGTTCATGAGCTTAACAACCTTGGTCGTTGTTCTTGCGCTTTGCAACATAATTTGCCCTTGATATAGTGCTTATGAACCTCATTTGCATTTGTTCTTGTTCTTAGGAATCTCATTTTCCCTTGTTTATGTGCTTAACAACCTCTTTTGTCCTTGATCTTGTGCTTATGAACCTCATTTACACTTGTTCTTGTTCTTAACAACCTCATTTGTCGTTGTTCTTACGCTTTGCAACATAATTTGCCTTTGATCTTGAGCTTATGAACCTTATTTGCATTTGTTCTTCTTCTTAGGAATCTCATTTTCCCTTGTTTATGGCCTAACAACCTCTTTTGCCCTTGATCTTGTGCTTATGAACCTTATTTACATTTGTTTGTGCGCTTAACAACCGCAATTACCGTTGTTCGTCTGCTTAACAACCTCTTTTGACCTTCATCTTGTGCTTATGAACCTCATTTGCATTTGTTCTTGCGCTTAGGAACCTTATTTGGCCTTGTTTGTATGCTTTACATCCACAATTGCCGTTGTTCATATGATAATTAACTTCTTTTGCCCTTGTTCTTCTACTTAGCAACATCATCTAAACTTGTTCTTGTGCTTAACAACCTCATTTGTCCTTGTTCTTTCACTTTGCAACATAATTTGCCCTTGATCTTGTGCATACGAACCTCATTTGCATTTGTTCCTGTGCTTAGAAACCTCATTTGCTATTGTTTGTGTGCTTAACAACCTCAACTGACATTGTTTGTGTGCTTAACAACCTCTTTTGCCCTTGATCTTGTGCTTATGAACCTCATTTACACCTTGTTCTTGTACTTAACAACCTCATTTATCGTTGTTCTTGCGCTTTGCAACATAATTTGCCCTAGTAAGATCTTGTGCTTAGGAACTTCATTTGCCCTTGTTTGTGTGCTTAACAACCCCAATTGGCATTTTTTGTGTGCTTACCAACTTCTTTTGTCCTCGATCTTGTGCTTATCAACCTCATTTGCATTTGTTCTTGTGCTTAGGAACCTCATTTGCCCTTGTTTATGTGCTTAATAACCTCAATTGGCATTTTTCGTGTGCTTAATAACCTCTTCGGTCCTCGTTCTTGTGCTTAAAAAGCTCATTTGTCAATGTTCTTGCACTTTCCAACAAAATTTGCCCTTGATCTTGCACTTATGAACCTCATTTGCATTTGTTCTTGTTCATAGAAACCTCATTCGCACTTGTTTATGTGCTTAACGACCTCAATTGGCATTTCGTGGGCTTAATAACCTCTTTTGTCCTCGTTCTTGTGCTTATGAACCTCATTTTCACTTGTCTGTACGCTTGACAACCTCAATTGGCGTTGTTCGTGTGCTTAATAACCTTTTTTGACCTTGATCTTGTGCTTATAAACCTCATTTGCATTTGTTGTTGTGCTTACGAACCTTATTTTCTCTTGTTTGTGTGCTTAACAACCTCAATTGGTATTTCTCGTGTGCTTGAGAACCTCTTTTGACCTTTATGTTGTGCTTAGGGACCTCATTTGCCCTTGTTTGTGTGCTTAACAACCTCAATTGGCGTTGTTTGTGTGCTTAACAACATCTTTTGCCCTTGATCTTGTGCTTTTAAACCTCATTTACACTTGTTCTTGTGCTTAACAACCTCATTTATCGTTGTTCTTGTGCTTTGCAACATAATTTGCCCTTGATCTTGTGCTTACAAACTTCGTTTCCCCTTGTTTGTGCGCTTAACAACCTCAATTTGCGTTGTTTATGTGCTTAACAACCTCTTTTGCCCTTGATCTTGTGCTTATGAACCTCATTTACACTTGTTCTTGTGCTTAACAACCTCATTTATCGTTGTTCTATCGCTTTGCAACATAATTTGCCCTTGATCTTGTGCTTTCGAACCTCATTTGCATTTGTTCTTGTGCTTAACAACCTCATTTGTCCTTGTTCGTGTGGTTAACAACCTCAATTGCTGTTTTTCATATGCCCATTAACCTCTTTTGTCCTTGTGCTTGTGCTTAGCAACATCATTTACACTTGTTCTTGTGCTTACCAAATTCATTTGTTGTTGTTCTTGTGATTTGCAACATAACTCTTGATCTTGTGCTTATGAAACTCATTTGCCTTTGCTCTTGTACTTAGAAACCTCATTTGCTTTTGTTCTTGTGCTTAGGAACCTCATTTGCCCTTGTTCGTGTGCTTAACAACATCAATTGTCGTTATTGATATGCTTCTTAACCTCTTTTGCCTGGTTCTTGTGCTTAGCAACTTAGTTTACACTTGTTCTTGTGCTTCACAACCGCATTTGTCATTGTTCTTGCGCTTGACAACATAATTTGCCCTTCATCTTGTGCTTACGAACATCATTTGCCCTTGTTTGTGTGCTTAACAACCTCAATTAGCGTTTTTCGTGTGCTTAACAACCTCTGTTGCCCTTGATCTTGTGCTTACGAACATCATTTGCACTTCTTTGTGTGCTTAACAACCTCAATTGGCGTTGTTCGTGTGCTTAACAACCTCTTTTGACCATGATCTGGGGCTTATGAACCTCATTTGCATTTGTTCTTGTGCATCGGAACCTCCTTTGCACTTGTTTGTGTGCTTAACAACCTCAATTGGCATTTTTCGTGTGCTTGAGAACCTCTTTTGACCTTGATGTTATGCTAAGGAACCTCATTTGCCCTTGTTTGTGTGCTTAACAACCTCAATTGTCGTTGTTTGTGTGCTTAACAATATCTTTTGCCCTTGATCTTGTGCTTGTGAACCTCATTTACACTTGTTCTTGTGCTTAACAACCTCATTTATCGTTGTTCTTGCGCTTTGCAACATAATTTGCCCTTGATCTCGTGCTTACGAACCTCATTCGTATTTGTTCTTGTCCTTAACAACCTCATTTTTTCTTGTTCGTGTGGTTAACGACCTCAATTGTTGTTTTTCATACGCTCACTAACCTCTTTTGTCCTTGTTCTTGCGCTTAGCAACATCATTTACACTTGTTCTTGTGCTTACCAAATTCATTTGTTGTTGTTATTGTGATTTGCAACATAACCCTTGATCTTGTGCTTATGAAACTCATTTCCTTTTGTTCTTGTACTTAGGAACCTCATTTGCTTTTGTTCTTGTGCTTAGGAACCTCATTTGCCCTTTTTCGTGTACTTAACAACCTCAATTGTAGTTATTGATATGCTTCTTAACCTTTTTTGCCCTGGTTCTTGTGCTTAGCAACATAGTTTACACTTGTTCTTGTGCTTCACAACCTCATTTGTCGTTGTTCTTACGCATGACAACATAATTTGCCCTTCATCTTGTGCTTACGAACCTCATTTTCCCTTGTTTGTGTGCTTGACAACCTCAATGAGCATTTTTCGTGTGCTTAACAACCTCTATTGCCCTTGATCTTGTGTTTATGAACATCATTTGCACTTCTTTGTGTGCTTAACAACCTCAATTGGCGTGGTTCGTATGCTTAACAACCTCTTTTGACCATGATCTGGTGCTTATGAACCTCATTTGCATTTGTTCTTGTGCTTAGGAACCACATTTGCACTTGTTTGTGTGCTTAACAACCATAATTGACATTTTGCGTGTGCTTGACAACCTCTTTTGACCTTGAGCTTGTGCTTATGAATCTTATTTGGAATTGTTCTTAAGCTTAGGAACCTCATTTGCCCTTGGTCGTGTGCTTAACAACCTCAATTGTTGTTATTCATATGCTTTTTAACCTCTTTTGCACATATTCTTGTCCTTAGCAACATCATTTACACTTGTTCTTGTTCTTAACAACATCATTTGTCGTTGTTCTTGTGCTTGCCAACCTTATTTCTCGTTGTTCCTGCGCTTAGCAACATAATTTTCTCTTTATCTTGTGCTTATGAACCTCATTTGCATTTGTTGTTTTGCTTAGGAACCTCATTTGCCATTGTTTGTGTGCTTAAAAACCTTCAATGGCGGTTTTCGTGTGCTTGACAACCTCTGTTGCCCTTGATCTTGTGTTGTGGAACCTAATTTACACTTGTTCGTGTGCTTAACAACATCATTTATTGTTGTCCTTGCGCTTTGCATCATAATTTGCCCTTGATATTGTGCTTACTAACCTCATTTGCATTTGTTCTTGTGCTAAGGAACCTCATTTGCCCTTGTTTGTGTGCTTAACAACCTCAATTAGCATTTTTTTGTGCTTAACAACCTCTGTTGCCCTTGATCTTGTGCTTATGAACGTCATTTGTATTTGTTCTGATGCTTAGGAACCTCATTTGCCCCTGTTTGTGTGCTTATGAAACTCATTTGCGTTTGTTCTTGTGCTTAACAACCTCTTTTGCCCACGATCTTGTGCTTATAAACCTCATTTACACTTGTTATTGTGCTTAACAACTTCATTCGTCATTGTTCTTGCACTTTGCAACATAATTTGCCCTTGATCTTGCACTTATGAACCTCATTTGCATTTGTTCTTGTTCATAGAAACCTCATTCGCACTTGTTTATGTGCTTAACGACCTCAACTGGCATTTTTCGTGGGCTTAATAACCTCTTTTGTCCTCGTTCTTGTGCTTATGAACCTCATTTGCACTTGTCTGTGAGCTTAACAACCTCAATTGGCGTTGTTCGTGTGCTTAACAACCCCTTTTGACCTTGATCTTGTGCTTATAACCCTCATTTGCATTTGTTGTTGTGCTTACGAACCTTATTTTCCCTTGTTTGTGTGCTTAACAACCTCAATTGGCATTTTTCGTGTGCTTGAGAACCTCTTTTGACCTTTATGTTGTGCTTAAGAACCTCATTTGCCCTTGTTTGTGTGCTTAACAATCTCAATTGGCATTGTTTGTGTGCTTAACAACATCTTTTACCCTTGATCTTGTGCTTATGAACCTCATTTACACTTGTTCTTGTGCTTAGCAACCTTATTTATCGTTGTTCTTGCGCTTTGCAACATAATTTGCCCTTGATCTTGTGCTTACGAACCTCGTTTGCCCTTGTTTGTGCGCTTAACAACCTCAATTTGCGTTGTTTATGTGCTTAACAACCTCTTTTGCCCTTGATCTTGTGCTTATGAACCTCATTTACACTTGTTCTTGTGCTTAACAACCTCATTTATCGTTGTTCTTTCGCTTTGCAACATAATTTGCCCTTGATCTTGTGCTTTCGAACCTCATTTGCATTTGTTCTTGTGCTTAACAACCTCATTTGTCCTTGTTCGTGTGGTTAACAATCTCAATTGCTGTTTTTCATATGCTCATTAACCTCTTTTGTCCTTGTTCTTGTGCTTACCAAATTCATTTTGTTGTTGTTCTTGTGATTTGCAACATAACCCTTGATCTTGTGCTTATGAAACTTATTTGCCTTTGTTCTTGTACTTAGAGACCTCATTTGCTTTTGTTCTTGTGCTTAGGAACCTCATTTGCCCTTGTTCGTGTGCTTAACAATATCAATTGTCGTTATTGATATGCTTCTTAACCTCTTTTGCCTGGTTCTTGTGCTTAGCAACTTAGTTTACACTTGTTCTTGTGCTTCACAACCGCATTTGTCGTTGTTCTTGCGTTGGACAACATAATTTGCCCTTCATCTTGTGCTTACGAACATCATTTGCCCTTGTTTGTGTGCTTAACAACCTCAATTAGCATTTTTCGTGTGCTTAACAACCTCTGTTGCCATTGATCTTGTGCTTACGAACATCATTTGCACTTCTTTGTGTGCTTAACAACCTCAATTGGCGTTGTTCGTGTGCTTAACAACCTCTTTTGACCATGATCTGGGGCTTATGAATCTCATTTGCATTTGTTATTGTGCATCGGAACCTCCTTTGCACTTGTTTGTGTGCTTAACAACAACCTCAATTGGCCTTTTTCGTGTGCTTGAGAACCTCTTTTGACCTTGGTGTTATGCTTAGGAACCTCATTTACCCTTGTTTGTGTGCTTAACAACCTCAATTGTCGTTGTTTGTGTGCTTAACAATATCTTTTGCCCTTGATCTTGTGCTTATGAACCTCATTTACACTTGTTCTTGTGCTTAACAACCTCATTTATCGTTGTTCTTGCGCTTTGCAACATAATTTGCCCTTGATCTCGTGCTTACGAACCTCATTCGTATTTGTTCTTGTCCTTAACAACCTCATTTTTCCTTGTTCGTGTAGTTAACAACCTCAATTGTTGTTTTTCATATGCTCACTAACCTCTTTTGTCCTTGTTCTTGTGCTTAGCAACATCATTTACACTTGTTCTTGTGCTTACCAAATTCATTTGTTGTTGTTCTTGTGATTTGCAACATAACCCTTGATCTTAAAAAAAACCTCATTTGCTTTTGTTCTTGTGCTTAGGAACCTCCTTTGCCCGTGTTCGTGTACTTAACAACCTCAATTGTAGTTATTGATATGCTTCTTAACCTTTTTTGCCCTGGTTCTTGTGCTTAGCAACATAGTTTACACATGTTCTTGTGCTTCACAACCTCATTTGTCGTTGTTCTTACGCTTGACAACATAATTTGCCCTTCATCTTGTGCTTACGAACCTCATTTGCCCTTGTTTGTGTGCTTAACAACCTCAATTAGCATTTTTCATGTGCTTAACAACCTCTATTGCCCTTGATCTTGTGCTTATGAACATCATTTGCACTTCTTTGTGTGCTTAACAACCTCTTTTGACCATGATCTGGTGCTTATGAACCTCATTTGCATTTGTTCTTGTGCTTAGGAACCACATTTGCACTTGTTTGTGTCCTTAACAACCTCAATTGACATTTTGCGTGTGCTTGACAACCTCTTTCGAGCTTGACCTTGTGCTTATGAATCTTATTTGCAATTGTTCTTAAGCTTAGGAACCTCATTTGCCCTTGGTCGTGTGTTTAACAACCTCAATTGTCGTTATTCATATGCTTTTTAACCTCTTTTGCCCCTATTCTTGTTCTTAGCAACATCATTTACACTTGTTCTTGTGCTTAACAACATCATTTGTCGTTGTTCTTGCGCTTACCAACCATATTTCCCGTTGTTCCTGAGCTTAGCAACATAATTTTCTCTTTATCTTGTGCTTATGAACCTCATTTGCATTTGTTGCTTTGCTTAGGAACCTCATTTGCCATTGTCTGTGTGCTTAAAAACCTTCATTGGCGATTTTCGTGTGCTTGACAACCTCTTTTGCCCTTGATCTTGTACTTATGAACCTCATTTGCATTTGCTCTTGTGCTTAGGAACCTCATTTGCACTTGTTTGTGCGCTTAACAACCTCTATTGGCGTTGTTCGTGTGCTTAACAACCTCTTTTGATCTTGATCTTGTGCTTATGAACCTCATTTGCATTTTTCTTGTGCTTAGGAACCTCATTTGCACTTGTTTGTATGCTTAACAACCTCAATTGGCATTTTTCGTGTGCTTGAGAACCCCTTTTGACCTTGATCTTGAATTTAGGAACCTCATTTGCCCTTGTTTGTATGCTAAACAACCTCTTTTGCCCTTGATCTTGTGTTGAGGAACCTCATTTACACTTGTTCTTGTGCTTAATAACATCATTTATTGTTGTCCTTGCACTTTGCATCATAATTTGCCCTTGATCTTGTGCTTACTAACATCATTTGCATTTGTTCTTGTGCTAAGGAACGTCATTTACCCTTGTTTGTGTGCTTAACAACCTCAATTAGCATTTTTCGTGTGCTTAACAACCTCTGTTGCCCTTGATCTTGTGCTTATGAACGTCATTTGTATTTGTTCTGATGCTTAGGAACCTCATTTGCCCCTGTTTGTGTGCTTAACAAAATCAATTGTCGTTGTTCATATGCTTCTTAACCTCTTTTGCCCTTGTTCTGGTGCTTAGCAATATCATTTACACTTGTTCTTGAGCTTAACAACCTTTGTGGTTGTTCTTGCGCTTTGCAACATAATTTGCCCTTGATATAGTGCTTATGAAACTCATTTGCATTTGTTCTTGTTCTTAGGAATCTCATTTTCCCTTGTTGATGTGCTTAACAACCTCTTTTGCCCATGATCTTGTGCTTATAAACCTCATTTACACTTGTGATTGTGCTTAACAACCTCATTTGTCGTTTTTCTTGCGCTTTGCAACATAATATGCCCTTGATCTTGCGCTGATGAACCTCATTTCCATTTGTTCTTGTGCTTAGAAACCTCATTTGTACTTGTTTATGTACGTAACGATCTCAATTGGCATTTTTCGTGTGCTTAACAACCTCTATTGCCCTCGATCTTGTGCTTATGAACCTCATTTGCATTTGTTCTTGTGCTTAGTAACATCATTTTCCATTGTTTGTGTGCTTAACAACCTCAATTGGCATTTTTCGTGGGCTTAACAACCTCTGTTGCCCTTGATATAATGCTTATAAACAACCTCTTTTGCCCTTGTTCTGGTGCTTAGCAACATCATTAATTACACTTGTTCTTGTGCTTAACAACATCATTTATTATTGTTTTTTGCACTTTGCAACATAATTTGCCTTTGATATAGTGCTTATCAACATCATTTGAATTTGTTCTTGTGCTTAGGAACCTCATTTGCCATTGTTTATGTGCTTAACAACCTCAATTGGAGTTTTTCGTGTGCTTAATAACCTCTTTTGTCCTCGTTCTTGTACTTAACAACCTCATTTGTCGTTGTTCTTGCACTTTGAAACATAATTTGCCCTTGATCTTACGCTTATGAACCTCATTTGCATTTCTAATGCTTAGAAACCTCATTGACACTTGTTTATGTGCTTAACGACTTCAATTGACATTTTTCGTGTGCTTAACAACCTCTTTTGTCCTCGATCTTGTGCTTATCAATCTCATTTGCATTTGTTCTTGTGCTTAGGAACCTCATTTGCACTTGTTTGTGCGCTTAACAACCTCAATTGGCGTTGTTCGTGTGCTTAACAACCTCTTTTGACATTGATCTTGTCCATATGAACCTCATTTGTATTTGTTCTTGTTCTTAGGAACCTTATTTGCCCTTGTTTGTGTGCTTAACAACCTCAATTGCCATTGTTCATATGCTTCTTAACCTTTTTTGCGCTTGTTCTTCGGCTTAACAATATTATTTAAACTTGTTCTTGTGCTTAACAATCTCATTTGTCGTTGTTCTTGCGCTTTGCAACATAGTTTGCCCTTGATCTTGTGCATACGAACCTCATTTGCATTTGTTCCTGTGCTTAGGAACCTCATTTGTCGTTGTTTGTGTGCTTAACGACCTTAATTGACATTGTTTGTGTGCTTAACAACCTCTTTTGACCATGATCTTGTGCTTATGAACCTCATTTATACTTGTTCTTGTGCTTAACAACCTCATTTGTCGTTGTTCTTGCGTTTTGCAACATAATTTGCCCTTGATCTTGCGCTTATGAACCTCATTTGCATTTGTTCTTATGCTTAGGAACCTCATTTGCCTCTGTTCGTGTGCTTAACAACCTCAATTGTCGTTGTTCATATGCTTATTAACCTCTTTTACCCTTGTTCTGGTGATTAGCAACATCATTTACACTTGTTCTTGTGCTTAACAACATTTGTCGTTGTTATTGCGCTTTGCAACATAATTTGCCCTTGATATAGTATTTATGAACCTCATTTGCATTTGTTCTTGTGCTTACGAATCTCATTTTTCCTTGTTTGTGTGTTTAACAACCTCAATTGGCGTTGTTCGTGTGTTTAACAACCTTTTTTGCCCTTTAGCTTGTGCTTATGAACCTCATTTACACTTGTTCTTGTGCTTAACAACCTCATTTATCGTTGTTCTTGCGTTTTGCAACATAATTTGCCCTTGATCTTGCACTTATGAACCTCAATTGCATTTGTTCTTGTGATTAGAAACCTCATTTGCACTTATGTGCTTAACAACCTCTTTTGTCCTCGATCTTGTGCTTATCAACCTCATTTTCATTTGTTCTTGTGCTTAGGAACATTATTTGCCCTTGTTGATGTGCTTAACAACCTCAACTGGTGTTTTTCATGTGCTTAATACCCTCTTTTGTCCTCGTTATTGTGCTTGTGAACCTTATTTGCATTTGTTCTTGTGCTTAGGAACCTCATTTGCACTTGTTTGTGCACTTAACAACCTCAATTGGAGTTGTTCGTGTGCTTAACAACCTCTTTTGACCTTGATCTTGTACTTATGACCCACATTTGCATTTGTTCTTGTGCTTGAGAACTTTATTTGCCCTTGTTTGTGTGCTTAACAACCTCAATTGGCATTTTTTGTGTGCTTGAGAACCTCTTTTGACCTTGATGTTGCGCTTTGCAATATAATTTTCCCTTGATCTTGTGCTTATGAACCCCATTTGCCATTGTTTGTGCGCTTAACAACCTCTTTTGCCCTTGATCTTGTACTTATGAACCTCATTTACACTTGTTCTTGTGCTTAACAACCTCATTTATCGTTGTTCTTGCGCTTTGCAACATAATTTGTCCATGATATAGTGCTTATGAATCTCATTTGCATTTGTTCTTGTGCTTAGGAACCTCATTTGCCCATGTTTATGTCCTTAGCAACCTCAATTGGCGTTTTTCGTGTTTAACAACTTCAATTGGCGTTGTTTGTGTGCTTAACAACTTCTTTTGCCCTTGATATTCTGCTTATAAACCTCATTTACACTTGTTCTTGTGCTTAACAACCTCATTTATCATTGTTCTTGCGCTTTGCAACAAAATTTGTCCTTGATCTTGTGCTTACGAACCTCATTGACCCTTGTTTATGTGCTTAATAACCTCTTCTGCCCTTGATCTTGTACTTATGAACCTCATTTATACTTGTTCTTGTGCTTGACAACCTCATTTATCGTTGTTCTTGCTCTTTGCAACATAATTTACCTTTGATCTTGTGCTTAGGAACCTCATTTGCATTTGTTCTTGTGCTTAGGAACCTCATTTGCCCTTGTTTGAACCTCAATTGATGTTTTTTGTGTGCTTAACAACCTCTGTTGCCCTTGATCTTGTGCTTATGAACATCATTTGTGATTGTTCTTATGGTTAGGAGCCTCATTTGCCCCTGTTCGTGTGATTAACAACCTCAATTGTCGTTATTCATATGTCTCTTAATCTCTTTTGCCCTTGTTCTGGTGCTTAGCAACATCATTTACACTTGTTCTTGAGGTTCACAACCTTTGTCGTTGTTCTTGCACTTTGCAACCTAATTTGGCCTTGATATAGTGCTTATGAACCTCATTTGCATTTGTTCTTGTCCTTAGGAACTTCATTTGCACTTGTTTGTGTGCTTAACAACCTCAATTGACGTTTTGTGTGTGCTTGACAACCTCTTTTGACCTTGATCTTGTGCTTATGAACCTCATTTGCAATTGTTGTTAAGCTTGGGAATCTCATTTGCCCTTGTTCGTGTGCTTAACAACCTCAATTGGCATTTTTCGTGTGCTTGAGAATCTCTTTTGACTGTGATCTTGTGCTTAGGAACCTCATTTGTCCTTGTTTGTGTGCTTAACAACCTCAATTGGCGCCGTTTGTGTCCTTAACAACCTCTATTGCCCTTGATCTTATGCTGATGAACCTCATTTACACTTGTTCTTGTGCTTAACAACATCATTTATCGTTGTTCTTGCGCTTCGCAACATAATTTGCCTTTGATCTTGTGCTTACAAACCTCATTTGCATTTGTTCTTGTGCTTATGACCCTCATTTGCCCTTGTCTGTGTGCTTGACAACCTCTATTGCCCTTGATCTTGTTCTTAACAATCTCAATTGTCATTGTTGATATGATTCTTAACCGTTTTTGCTTGGTTCTTGTGCTTAGCAATATCATTTACACTTGTTCTTATGCTTAACAACCTCATTTGTCGTTCTTTTTGCGCTTTGCAACATTATTTGCTCTCGATCTGGTGCTGACGAACCTCACTTGCTTGTTCTTGTGCTTAGGAACGTCATTTGCCGTTGTTTGTGTGCTTAACAACCTCAATTGACGTTGTTTTTGTGCTTAACAACCTCTTTTGCCCTTGATCTTATGCTTATGAACCTCATTTACACTTGTTCTGGTACTTAACAACCTCATTTGTCGTTGTTCTTGCGCTTTGCAACATAATTTACCCTTGATCTTGCGCTTATGAACCTCTTTTGCATTTGTTCTTATGCTTAGGAACCTTATTTGCCCTTGTTTGTGTGCTTAACAACTCAATTGCCGTTGTTCATATGCTTCTTAGCCTCTTTTGCCCTTGTTCTTCTGCTTAGCAATATTATTTAAACTTGTTCTTGTGCTTAACAACCTCATTTGTCGTTGTTATTGCACTTTGCAACATAATTTGCCCTTGATCTTGTGCATACGAAACTCATTTACATTTGTTCCTGTGCTTAGGAATCTCATTTGCCATTGTTTGTGTGCTTAACAGCCTCTTTTGCCCTTGATCTTGTGCTGATGAACCTCATTAACACTTGTTCTTGTGCTTAACAACCTCATTTATCGTTGTTTTTGTGCTTTGCAACATAATTTGCCCTTGATCTTGTACTTACGAACCTCATTTGCCCCTTGTTTGTATGCTTAACAACCTCTTTTTCCCTTGATCTTGTGCTTATGAACCTGATTTACACTTGTTTTTGTGCTTAATAACCTCATTTATCGTTGTTCTGGCGCTTTGCAACATAATTTGCCCTTGATCTTGTGCTTACAAACGTCATTTGCATTTGTTCTTGTGCTTAGGAAACTCATTTGCCCTTGTTTGTGTGCTTAACAACCTCAATTGGCGTTTTTCGTATGCTTAACAACCTCTATTGCCCTTGATCTTTTGCTTATGAACCTCATTTGTATTTCTTATGCTTAGGAACCTCATTTGCCCCTGTTCGTGTGCTTAACAACCTCAATTGTTGTTGTTCATATGCTTCTTAACCTCTTTTGCCCTTGTTTTGGTGCTTAGCAACATCATTTACACTTATTCTTGTGCTTAACAACCTTTGTTGTTGTTCTTGCGCTTTGCAACATAATTTGCTCGTGATATAGTGCTTATGAACCTCATGTGCATTTGTTCTTATGCTTAGAAATCTCATTTTCCCTTGTTTGTGTGCTTAACAACATCTTTGGCCCTTGATCTTGTGCTTATGAACCTCATTTGCACTTGTTCTTGTGCTTAACAACCTCATTTGTCATTGTTCTTGCGCTTTGCAACATAATTTACCCTTGATCATACGTTTATGAACCTCATTTGCATTTGTTCTTGTGCTTAGGAACCTCATTTTCCCTTGTTTGTGTGCTTAACAACCTCAATTGGTGTTGTCCTTGTGCTTAACAACCTTGTTTGCTGTTGATCTTGTGCTTATGAACTTCATTTACATTTATTTTTATGCTTAACAACCTCATTTGTCATTATTCTTGCGCTTTGCAACATAATTTGAAGTAGAATATTATATTTTTTAGTTTAGTTCTTCTAGAATAAAGAACTTTCACATTTTATCATTCTGAAACTTTGGAAATAGATATTCTTTTCTCTAAAATTACAAGTATTATATCTATCCTCATAAAATATAAAAAATACTCTAACTAAATCACCATTTATCTTTTTATTGCTCTCTTCTCTCATTTCACAAAAAAATTATGCAGGAATACATATATAGATGCGTTGACAAATGCTAGCCGAACTTAAAAGCTCGTTAATTTGATCAAACTTGAATTCAAATTTGACCGGACTTAGTACTTTTAAAAAGTAAAAAAATAACTCGAATTCAAATTTGGCCATTGTTCAGCTAAGGCCTATACACTGTTGAACTGACTAAGAGTCTGTTCGGTCGTCTAAAGAGTACGAGAATAAAAACAGGAATGAAAATTTTTAAATGACCGAAATACTGTACGTCTGGACTGATTTTCGTGAAATTTGAGTAATTTTTTTTCTTCACCTGCACACTAAACGGCCGAATTCAAATTCAAAATCATTAACTTATCTATTTCAAAATGGACGAATTGACAATTTAACTTCCCCATACTTGGTACTGGCTTGATGAACAGTGCCAACTCAACTTTTTCGGAGACGAGCAGTGTGGAGTGTGGACGAACGTTTAGCGACTTAAAATAGATAAACTATTAAGAAATTTAAAAAGAAACACAGTTGGCTGCTTTGTATTTGGCACCAAAAAATATAAAAGAGAAAATAACATGGGTAGTGACTAGAGAAGAAAATACGTGATACACTGTGACATGACGTGAGAAACATACTGTAATTTGGTTATGTGACGTGACTAATAGCAGATTTAGAAAGGCTCAGGGATAGGCAAGTGGTAAATTAAATGAGGAGGGTTCCAATGCCTCATCTTCTCATACCTCATTTATACCTCATGTTATATATTTCTATTTTCAAAGTCCAAACTATCGATCTGAACTTTCAACATGATATTCATGCTAAAATATGCTTAGTGATGAAATTTTATAATTTTTGCAATTTTTTACTATTTTTTAAGATAGGTACAAAATTACTGTTTTTTGAACGGTCCAGATACAATGATTTTGTACCTATCTTAAAAAATAGTAAAAAATTGCAAAAATTATAAAATTTCATCTCCAAGCATATATTTTAGTATGAATATCATGTTGAACGGTTCGGATCGATAGTTTGGACTTTTAAAATAGAGATATATAACATGAGGTATGGATGAGGTATGAGAAGATGAGGCATTAGAACCCTCCTCAAATTAAATTTGTGACTACCCCCGATAGACTTGTGACAACCCCTGAATTTTTATGTGTCATATTGTGCCGTGATCAAATTTGGAAATATGGCCACGACACGTTAGTCACACTCTGACCACACGTGACCGGTTTATCACGTTTGGTAATATTTAACTATTTTTTTCATAATTTGTATTAGTTTATTCAAGATTCACCATTCGATCAAGATTTAACGGTCCTAATTACACGTGACTCGCCTGTCGTGCCGCGATTAAATCTTTTACATGATGTATCGTGCCAATTTTTTTAAAAATGATCACGTCACTCGAACGGTCATGCACGGGACATGTGAGTCACAACACGTGACCGACAAACATGTCGTGTTGTAACCAAAATGTACCATGCTGCGACGTATCCAGTGACGCAATGGCTTTTTTAAATTGATGTCCGCTGCTCCGCTATTATTCTCAATAGTTTCTACCTACCCCTGATAAAAATCCTGGATCCGCCCCTAGACGTGACAGGACCAATTTTTCTTTTTCACGTGTAGTGACGTGATGTGACCAAAATGGTAACGGAAAGTCACGTCACTCGAATGGATGCCATACCGCATGACATGACATTACGTAAATTAGTCACGTCTAATTTTTTTATATTTTAATTTAAATTGTTGAAAATTTAGAAAAAGATATCAATAATATTAATTTTTAAATAAATTCTAGAGTAAATAATTAATGTTGCAAAGCTTTTATTTTAGGAAAGATTGTTGAGCATCTGTCATTATTTTAAAAATTCAAATTACAAACATTCATTGAACTAAACTAGAGAAAATACAAACCAGTACTACATGAGTATCAATATCCAGGGGCGGATTCAAAATTTATGTCACGGTAGGGCACAAATCGGGTTTTAATAGCTAGTCGGGTTCAAATTCATTAACTTATCGGGTACATAATTGCAACTAAGTCCCTATATTGACACAGTTTTGAAATATTTTTCCTAAGCTAATTAAAAATTTATTTAGTACAGTTAAAGTGAGACTCTTCTTAGCAAATTAGCAAATTGAAGTCAAAATTTAGATAAAAATTTAACCATAAAATATATATATATATTGAACAATAAAAGGTCCAAAATTTTCGACCGGCCAATTTACTTAGAATTGTAACAATAGGTCCCACTGTCAGACCTTTCTTATTCTCTTCTTCTCCTTTATTCTATTTACAAAATAAAGCATCGCGATAAAAAAAAAAAACAAAATTCGCAAAATCGACCAAAACTCAATCGGAAGGAATCAGTTCAAGAATCAGACTAGCTCAGACCAGGGGTAGGCACACTGAACAATTAGTACTGGATCGAAAATAAAAAAATCAAATTCTGAGGTAGACAAGTGCCTACCCCAATTCCTTCTTAGATCCGCCATTGCAAGTATCACTAAATCTACACTAAAAAAGAAATTTGAATAATCTATGCGTATAAAAAAAACTAAACATTAATAGAAGAAACTAGATGATCTATGTTTCATACTGTGACATAACGTGACATGATGTGTAATTTTCACTTGAATACGATCACGTCACATGACACGTGAATCACGTCACATAATTCACACACGTGATATAAAGTCAGGCACGTCTAATTTTCTTCCCTAGTAGTGACATGATGAAAGTTTTTGACTTTGGCTGAATTCATTGTTGTAAAGTCAAACACTATTGTGAGTCAAAACAAAACAATCAAAGAGGATGCTTTCTAGAAATGCTTTGTGTAAATCTTAGTGTTACAAGCAAAAGTTAAACTAATTTATTACTTTTACACGGAAACAACATGTACAGAAAGGCGTACTGACGATCCACCATGAAAAAGAACGCCACGCGTCAAATGCGTATTGGTTTGTCAGCTTTCCAATATCTACCATTGTCAACGCCACAATTCCAAGATCAAGGCGCCACGTGGCTGGACTGGTCCTCATCAAAGATGGATGGATAACGGGAAATAAATCTGCTGTTATTGTCAATGAATAACAGGAATCTGTTATTCCGATTCCAGCCATCAGTCTTTGTCGAGCGAGATATTTGGGCATTGAAAATTGAGAGCAAGTTGGGTCCGAAGTCCATCGGACTCACATTGAGTCCAATTTGCTTTAAGATATGTGCGTGTCACTTTCATATATGTGTTTGTTGGCTCTAATATTTGTGCACATGAATTTTAAAGTGGATCAGACAGTTATCATCAGACTCAAATTCGGACCCAAACTGCTCTCTTGAAAATGTACTTCTTTGAGATTCATACATCGAAAAGTTTGAACAGTTGATTTCAGAATAATAGGGTCCAATTCCTTAAGAATAACAATAGATTATTTCTCGGATAACGGCCGATCTCCAAAGATGCATCCAATACGTGAATTGAATGCTAGTCATTCTTATAGTTGGTTTGGCGAGGTCAAAAATTCATAATTCGAAAATAATTCATAATTCAGAAATAGTTCAAAAATGATTCAGTACTATAAAGAAAAAAAAAACCAAATTTGCGTTTTAAAGAAATTTCCCGTTTTATTTGCAAATAAAATAAATAATATGTTTTTCGCATTTATTTAGTGTTCAGTTCGAAAACGTCAAAAAACATTTTATTCACAAATGAAACAAGTACTTGTTACTATGCTCATAAGGCCTCCATTTTCTTTTATACACTGATTACTGAACCACAAAGAGTTTCTAGTACAGAAAATTCGGATTAAAAATTTCAGCGGAAAATCAGCGAAATTCCGTGAAAATTTGAAGAAAAGCTGCCATGCATACTTTAATCCATTAAAATGTAATTAAAGTCTCTTGCAAATTGCAATATAGTAATATACTAGCTCTAGTATATAATCCAAACTTTGCTTTCTTCAGTAGCTACAAACTCGTTCCTTTATTTACCTCTTTCTCCTTCTATGGAGATGTTCCTACTCTGTTTGCTTCTTTTCCTTTCCTTGTTCAAGCAAGCATACTGTACTGAATGTTCACAGTACAATGCTATATTTAGTTTTGGTAACTCGTATTCCGACACCGGAAACTTCATTAATTTAATGAAGGGAGTGCTTCCGTACAATAATTTCGAGCACTCCCCTTATGGAATGACCTACTTCGGCTACCCCACAGGACGTGGCTCCGATGGTCGTCTTGTTGTTGATTTCATTGGTATGTCTTTTTGTGTCACAAGTGATTTCATTTTCAGAATCAGAGGAAACCAGAGCAGAAAGATTGATATTGGTCTTTAAATGCGAAATTACGTTCCGTTAGAATTGAAATAAGTTGGAATTTTTTGTTTGAATTGTTTCAGCCCAGGATCTTGGCCTTCCTCTTGTACCACCTTACTTCTCAAAAGGCAAGGATTTCAAACAAGGAGCAAACTTTGCCTCTATTGGTTCGACAGCACTTAAGCTGGACTATTTTCGTCAGCATAACATTACTAATGTACCACCAGTGGACACCTCAAGTAGTGTTCAACTCGGGTGGTTCGATCAATTCAAGCCTTCAATATGCAACACAACTAAAGGTATATGTAAATTCAAACTATTTTTATGTACTTAGTATTGCCTCCTACTGTTGGATCCTTGTAATAACAGTGCTTTTGTTTTTTTCAACTTTGAATTACCAAAAAAATCATACAGCTTGCAAGGCTTACTTCAGCAAATCCCTTTTCATAGTCGGAGAGTTTGGAGGAAACGATTACATTTTTGTATTGTCAGCCGGAAAATCCATAAGTGAAGTCAAGGCTTATGTGCCTGTCGTTGTCAACACCATTAAAGGGGCAGCTGAGGTATACACAGCTTATGATATGTCCTTAATTAGAATTCAATTTGAGTTCCATCAAGTACAAATTAAAATTAAAATTAAAGACAGCAAATCATGTAGAGGTTGAGTACAGGTCAAATAGCTATCTTCTTACATCATATGAACAAATTGATGTAAACGGAGATTAAAAACAATTACGTAGAGATAAGATTTGAATTGACCAAATGCATGGATGCTTTCATATTAATTTTCTAGTGGTTTAGACTTTGAACGCTTCAAAGATAACTTAGTTTTCTATTGGAAATTTAGAAAATAATGTAGCTTGAAGATATTTTGGTCAAGAGGTGATGGTGGTTTTATAAATGTCTGTTTGTCAGTTGAGTGTTTTTGCTGTGAAATGGAAACTAATTAGAAGTGCTTTTTCATGCCCCCTTTCTAAAAAATATCACAAAAAAATAACTCAAGGGTTTGATCAAGCTACAAATAATTGTATAAAATCATTAGAAGTATGTATATTGCTTGCAGTCATTACTCAAACAAGGTGCCATGAATATTGTATTACCCGGAAACCTACCGACAGGATGCATACCGATTATCTTGACAATCTATGCAAGCCCAAACAAGACAGACTACGATCATCTCGGATGCTTGAAATATTTCAACTCCATTGGATTTTACCATAATGTCAAGCTAAAGAAGGCAGTGGTACAGCTCCAGCAAAAGTATCCGAAGGCCAAAATTAGCTATGCCGACTACTACGAACCACTCATCAATTTATTGCGACGCCCAAAACATTTTGGTGAGCTTTTCTTATTGATGGAGGGACATCAAA
This sequence comes from Carex arenaria, assembly GCA_964058825.1. Taxonomy (NCBI): domain Eukaryota; kingdom Viridiplantae; phylum Streptophyta; class Magnoliopsida; order Poales; family Cyperaceae; genus Carex; species Carex arenaria. The sequence goes on along the minus strand of CAXKVW010000360.1, from coordinate 136,922 downwards.
ATTATAATCTATGAATAATCTAATTAATTCCTTGTTTTTCAGGATTTACTAATGGAGCACCCCTAAGAACTTGCTGTGGAGGAGGGGGGCCATATAACTACAACCTCACCGCTACTTGCGGCCAACCCGGTGTATCGGCTTGCAAGTACCCGTCTACATACATAAATTGGGATGGAATACATCTAACCGAGGCAGCATACAGAATTATAGCAACAGGTTGGCTGAAAGGTCCTTATGCTCATCCACCAATTTTATCTGGTTATCACAAGTAACCCTGTTTCTTGGCTCTTGATATGGAATCAAAGTGTGGATGTTGTTCAAATATTGGTTCACTTGTAAGCCATGTCAACGACTGATATCGTTTACTTCTGTTTGTATTTATTTAATTTTGTACCAGAATTAATGTGAAACTAGCTTGTTTTGTTGTTTTTTGTTCGTTAAAATGGTGAATAAATTATTACAAAAAAAAGGAATGATGATGAGAATCAGTATTTGGTTTAGTAGCAAAGACAATGCTCTTCATGTGGAAGGTTGCAGATTTAAAATCCAAAAAGAACAATTTTTTGTAGATATTAAATAGTTGGACAGTTTGATCTCCAACTTTTACTCCTTTTGAAAAAGGAATGATCGATGAATTTATGAAAGAGAAGATTATATGTTTTTGAGTTCAGCAAAATAATGTAAAATTTTCGATATTAAGTTAAGGCTGTGTTTGTTGTGATGAAGATATGGACAGTTTAATTACTTCAAAAAGAGAATTAAATTAACAAATAATCAGATCTCTTTTTGTTGAAGCCTATTAAAAAAACATATCAACCAATCAAATTTTTCTCTTCTGCAATGGTTATTTATTTATTGAAAGTCAATGGCTGATCCCCAATTCCAAGGTAAGAAGAAGCTGCTTAAGACTTCACTGATGACGTAATGATAATTATCACCAATAATAAATGAATATAGAAGCTTCCTAGATCATGACTTCCCCAGTGAACAATTATATATATTTTTTCTTTTTCTGAACATGTGGAAGAAGGGGGCATTATCGGTGGAGATGCAGCAGTCAATGGGGTTGATAATTAACTCCAACATGTTGAAATTTGTTCTTTCATTTATTAATTATGATATACAGGTTCAATTTCTGGCGATACTTAACCCATTTTTATGCTCTTTTTTTTTTTTCTCTGTTCCCTATATCTCTCGTTTGAATATAAATACAATATTTCAATAAATCTACATGCATTTAAACACGGAGAAAATTCGCACTCTCGACTCTCTATTTTTGTTTTCTAAATGTGAAATTTTAATCTTCTTCTTGCATCAACACTCCTTAAAACAAAGAATTATTACGGGCTGTGATGTTTTGGCAATTATACGAGCACTATAATTTTTAGAATTTGAGCCAACATTTTGGGATATTCCACGTGGCGGAGCCGCATGAGATCAGAGGGAAGACACTTGTATATATTGGGTCTCAAAAAAAAATTTCAAAATATATTTCTTATATCATATTTTTTTTCAGAAAAAAGATACAAAATTATGTTTGTATTTAAAATTATCATATAATTATCATCTGAAGTTTTATCCCTCACCCATGTTTTCTGGCTTCATCCATGCGACTGTATTCAACGAGATAATTAATATCCCTCGTGCCTTGGAAACAATATGTTATATATCATACAACTATACAAGAGAACAGCCAAAAGTTCATTGAAAAAGTAATAAAAATGGATAATAAATTAATTATTTAATTAAGAGTAACAATATGCAATGATTTCTTTGTCAAATCCCCCTCCTCTCAACCAGCGAATCAGATCATTATATATAGTTCAGATTCTTGAGAATGGTATTGAGATCAGCATCTGAATAGTTGGACTTATTCAAAATATGCCATCCAAAAATATATACCGCATCCCGTACGAACCACTTCATGTGCCGCTGTGTATAAGAGGTCAGACTCTAAACTATGAGAGTTTCAATTCAATTGCATTTGTCTCCACGTTAAAGTAGATGGCAGCCATAGTGCTTCATCCGGGCTCATGATTATTTCAAAAAAAAAAATAATAATAATAAATAAATCCGAGATCATGAGTAGGGGTGTTAATGGCATTTTTTTATCTGTTTATTCAATTTGTACCGTATTCGATAAAATGAGTATAGGTAAAATTTATTTTTTATAAACTTGATTATCAGATACAGTTACGGATATGGATTAAGATTTTTTTTGTTATTTAAATGGGTAAGTGTACAAGTAAAGCATATTTTGTACACGTTATCTGATCGGGTAAAGCCAATTAATGAGCAATGAATATTCATATAACATAAATTTACATCGATCTTCAATGAAGATTTTCATCTATGAAAACAGCAGAGCTCAATTTTAATTGTGGTTTATGTTTGTTTGTAATTTTTAAAATTATTATTCATTATAATTTTGAGATAAAAGTTAATTTCACTTTCATGTTATGAAAATGATAATTTATTTCTTATGTATAATTATGTCGAAGAGAAAGACATTGCTCTTATTTCGAAGTGAAAAAAAGCAACTCAAACTCTCAAACTCTGGCAAAAATTTCAAGCCTTGATAATTAGATATTTTTTTAACCAATTCCACATGTAATGAATATTGAACAAGAGCAACCTTTTGAAAGTTCTTTAAAATCATTTAAATATGAGAGAGATTGAAGTAAATGCTTCCAACTATCAAATTACCCGACCAATGAAAGAGATGAAATTAGAAAATTTTACATAGTTCAGGGCCCTTAACGATTTCATATGAATGATATCCATCTATTGAGCAAGGAAGTCAACATTGTAATATTCAATATTATTGGTTCAAAAAATTAAAATCCTTGGCTGCCTGCCTTGTTTTTGCTGTTGTATTTTTTATGAAATCAAATAGTGAAATATTTTATTATCTTGTGTTCTATAAATTTTGTTTTTAATTATTTTTTCTATTCATGACCCATATTCATATAAGACATCTTAACAGTTTTATATGATCATGCACTTAATCAAATTTTCATCAGATATATTAGTTGTATTCATTATTTATTTATTTATTTTCATTTCTCTTTATTTTGAAATTTTTTTTACTGGAGGCACAAATTAGGGTGTTAATGATATTCTTTATTTGTTTACCCTACTCAGACCGTATAGTTGATAAAACATGCATGAGTAATATTATTTTTTTTATTATCTTATCGCATAAAAATAATTTTATCAAATTAATGAGTATGGATATGAATGTACCCGTACATTGTCCATTGACACTGTAAGGTCGACGAGTAAAACCAAAATATATTACAAGAAACCGGCAATGCGCATTATATTCAAACGAATTTACAGCATTGATTAGTGATCTGCACAGCAATTATTGCCATAACTTTAGACTGGGCCGGTTTCAATTGTTACCAGACACCTATATATAGTACCCTACCCCTATCACATTATTCCTAACATTAATGTTAAAATCTTACAGATCGTCATCAAACCGAATGCTCACCTAGTTCAATTTTTTACTGGTCTTTAGAAGAGGCAGAATTGTATCGATCGGGACTGTGAAACAGAGTAAATCCAAGACAAAATTTACATAAATGATGACTTAACAGAGTAAAGGAAGATGGATGAATACATGCCAAGAAATTATTTGACTTTTTTTTTTTTCTTGATGGTTGATGGTGAAATGCCGTTAACAGATCTATTGATAATAAGAAAAGTGTTTTTGCAATGCATAGGAGACCCCCCCACGGGTGGTTCCTGACAACAATAATATACAAAAATTAACTGTCAAAAATTGCCTTTAGCAAAGCACAGTAAGTTATTGCATGGTTCGCCCGTCGAGCCACCCCCCCTATCAACTATCCTGAGCCCAAAATAAAATATCTGTTGTTGTATCATTAATCAACAAATAAATTATTTGACTTGCTTTAATATATCTATATGATAGTTATAATTAAATACTATTTCATGCCCAAAAGTTTCAATCAAATTAGAAAAATGTTATGTTACCAATATTAATGCTAGCAACAGCTACCTTGAATAGTCATTCACTCATTGGTAAGTCATGAAGGTCAGAAATATAACTAGTCTGATCTTTAAACTTATCTGTATACAATTTGTTCGCATTAAATGTGACAACTTGTTTCAAGTGGAGATAATGCCAGAATTAAAGGTTTAAATGCTTATTTAACTTTTATTTTGGAAAGTGGTGATATATGTAAATCAATTAACAATCGTGCGCACATTATATCCAGTAAGTTGACAATTTACATGCTATATAATATAACTATAATTATATAGCGCTTGCATATTTTAACAACTTGGCTATGGATGTGATTGCATGTCTGCTACAAGGAAATTAGAAAAAATATTTGGAGAGTTACATTGTTTAATTCGTTATCTTGCAACTATGAAGTACTCAGGTCAACATTGTATTTCTCTCTTCCTTTCTCCTGAGGAAAGGGAATTTTCTTTTTATATCTGTTTAATATAAAAATACATTGATTATGCTGATTTATCATAACATATTTACATTAAAAAAACTGGTCCATGAAGGAATTAATCTCTTGCATGTCAGCAAATATAAAAGGGTATATTCCAACCTAGGGTTTGTGTGATTAGTTCATGCATCCCCTTCAATTGCTTTCAAGACAGCTAAACAAAATCACGTAGAAGTTGTCATGTAAATTTATTTTTCCAATAATTCTGAAACCAATTCTTCTTGACCTTGTATATATAACACAATATTGATTGCTTCAGTCCTCATAATCTCACCCAAAAAAAGAGAGGAAAGTTACAAAATAAGAAAGCTCTCACATTCCTCTCTTCTCCTCTCAAGCCATGGATCTATTGCTTCCCTGTTTTCTCCTTTTCATCACATTATTCACCCGTGCGTACTGCACTGACAAATCTTACAATGCTATATTTAGTTTTGGTGATTCTTATGCCGACACAGGAAACTTCATTGTTTTAGTAAGAGGAGCGATCCCATACGATGTGTTCGAGCACCCCCCTTATGGAATGACCTACTTCGGCAAGCCTACAGGCCGAGGTTGTGATGGCCGTCTCGTCCTTGATTTCATTGGTATATTTTATAAACATTTTTGTGCTTATGGTTTTCCAATTTTAGAAAACAGAATGAATGCAGAGCAAACATCTTACTTTATCTTTCATGAAAAGAACCTTCAATATCCATCATGATATTGCAATACAATTTACAAAGGCTTCTCTCTAATTAGAGTCAGAACTTCTCAACTATTCCTGGAAAATTTTGATGCTTGGCTAGAGAAATTCTATATAAATCAACTGATATTTGTTGATTATAACTATATGTAACATAAATAATTATAGCTTTTCATTGCAATTGCTGTAAGTCTGTAACAGAACAATCAAATCAATTTTATCCCAAACCCCAATTTTCTTTCAATATTAAATGTTACAAATGGTTAACTGAGATATTCTATTGCCATGCCAGCCCAGGATCTTGGTCTCCCTCTTGTACCACCGTTCGTTGCACAAGGCCAGAATTTCAGCACAGGTGTAAACTATGCAGTTATCGGGGCAACTGCACTGAACCTCAGTTACTTCCGTGAGCATAATATTACAAATGTACCGCCAACGGACACCTCAATTAGTTTTCAACTCGATTTGTTCTTGAGATACAAGAATTCGACATGCAACACGACGAAATGTACGTATATTTAATTTATAGATCTTTTATACAACTTGCATTGGACCTTTATAGTTTTTGCTTTGGCTCATATTACAACTGAAAGGAAATAACTTATGCAGCATGCCAGGATTACTTTGGCAAATCCCTCTTCATATTGGGAGAGTTTGGTGGCAATGACTATACGTTTGTATTGTCGGCAGGAAAATCCATAAATGAAGCCAAGTCCTACGTACCTGTCGTTATCGACACCATTAAACAGGCCGCTGAGGTAAGTGGTAACTTATGGAAACATTATACAGAAAAAAATTAATTAGGACACCTTATTATATGCTCTCTTGCCTAATCAAACTAAAAAATATTATTTAATCTAATTAGTCCAATTCCAAATTGTTGTACAAAGCATTTTAAGAGTTAAGTATGTACAAGTCTACCTAGCTACAATGTGGATCATATATATTGTCTAAAGATAAAAATAAGTATTTGTGCACACAATTTTATCATTGCAAAAGTTATCCTTCTTATGGGTACTTATGAATAATACAATATGTGCTTACTTAAATATGCATGAACAAAAAATTATGGTAGTTCTCAAATTTTCTCTGTTACATTTTCTTGCAGAAATTGCTGCAACAAGGAGCATTGAATCTAGTACTTCCTGGAAATTTACCAACAGGATGCATACCGATTATGTTGACAACCTATGCTAGCACGAACAAGTCAGACTACGATCATCTTGGATGCTTGAAGGAACTTAACACCCTTGGATTTTACCACAACACAAAGCTAAAAGAGTTGGTGGAACAGCTCAAGGTTGCTTACCCTCTGGCAAGGATCATCTATGCTGACTACTATGAGCCGATGATCCAATTCTTGCAAAATCCAGACAAATTTGGTGAGTTTTTTATATCGATCTCAATTCCAATTAATAAAAAATTATCTTATAGTTTGTGATAATTGTATCAATTGTGCTTCTTAATTGAATTTTTAGGATTTACTAATGAAGCGCCACTTAAAATTTGCTGTGGTGGAGGTGGACCATATAACTACAACTTCACGGCTACTTGCGGCCAACCTGGTGTACCAGCTTGCGCGAAGCCGTCTACATACATAAATTGGGATGGAATACATTTAACTGAGGCTGCATACAGAATTATAGCAACAGGTTGGATGAAAGGTCCTTATGCTCATCCGCCAATTTTATCGGGTTATAAGAAATAGACCATCTCGTTTGGCCCTTGATATTGAATCAAAGTGGGGATGTTGTTCAAATAATTGTTCACTTGTTACCTATGTCACCGACTGCTATTGCATTTGTAGTTGGTTAAGTTGTTGCTCTGTATACCGGTTTGTGTTTAGGTTTCCATTGGAGACAGATTGTGGAATTGAGTTTTAAGTGTTTGTGATTTTTTTTTGTTTTTTGCAATGATAAACCAATATTATATTTACAATGTTATTGAACATCTCTATTTTATAGACTCGATAAATTCACTGATCTCATCTAAACCAACTAAACAAAATTATCCAACAATAATTTGTCTCTTTGAAAATGAAAAAACTAATAAAACAAAGAAGAAAAACATAATCAAATAAGATTTATACTTTGCCTGTTCAATGCTGCTTATTGAAAGTCAACCGCTAATCTCCATATCCATGCATGGTAAAAGCTGATTATGATTCATGACTTAATTCATATATAATGATAACTGATTAACTGTCACCAGTAATAAACTAACAATGAGTTTTTTTAGAACCATTCCTTTCTTCAAAAAAGATTTAGAACCATTCCAAATAAAGATTCCACAGCAATTTGGTATGATCTGTTTTCAAACAGAGGAAATTTTTAACTCTGCCATATTGAAAGTTTTTATTGGATTAATTAGGATGTACAGCTTCATTTTCCATAATTACTGATACATGTTTTTTTCAGTTACCAGTCACCAGAGGTACGTATTGATCATGTCGAATCTGAAGAAGATCTAATTAAGTATGTTCGCATTTTAATGCGAATGAATTTTATTGACGAATTGCATTATCTTTTCCTTTCTTTTTGGGATCCACAACATGGCATGCTTTATCAACAACATGCTCATGAGTTCAAAGAAAAACAAAAACAAGAAAAGTACAGGCAGTCAAGTGAGAGCATCCTCCATTTTTGTATTGCAAGCACCACGATTTCTAGCCAATTTTCGGAATATTTTTTAGTGTTCAGACTTCAGTGAGATAATTCATGGCTATACATGGATGCTTTGACATGAGCAGGCCCCTACATGGATGGTTACACGAACGCCATCGGCCAAGCCAGATTGTAATGATGTTCATTTCTCAAGCTAAGTTATCACACCTGGTAATTGTTGGTTGTGGAATTGGTGCACGGATTAATTACCTGGGTCGGAAACTCGGAGTGCGCCGGAAAGAAGAAGAGACGTGCCATCAATACTTCATATTTCAATATGTTGGCGAAGAAGGCGGACCTCTAGGATTTCGGTGTAATTTGAATTAATCTTAATTCGATTAATTTCCAAATGAACCTGAACCGAAATCTTAGTTCGATTAATTGTTATGCGTCTCTTATTTCAACCAGGCCAATCCCCATGAGTTCATGTCAATTTTGGTTTGAAAAGAAGAAATGAAGAACCAAAGGCCTTAAAGCAAAAGACAGAAATCAACCCTTATCAAGTGCAAAATTTATGAATAGACAAAATTTGTATAGTCCTCTTCAACTTATTTTATTACAAGAAGAATCAGTACGTGTTGCCGAGCTATTGAAAAAAATAATATTTTTTGTGTGAAAAAATGTACATTCGAAATTCAACTTCTAGTGAATATATTATGTTTAAAAGTGTGATCACATTTAAATTTTTAATATTTTTATGTCTATCCATTTACTACAGTAGATCTCAATTTGCACTTGGAATTTACCTGGAATGCAATCAGTTGGGCCTCAATTTGCACTTGGGCTGCAAAAATCATGGTCCAGAATTAAAAATCTTGAAACTCTCAAATCTCAACAATTACAGACCAATTTAAAATTTAGGTTGCTTTTCCGGGGGTGTAAACGAAGTCAATTCGAAACGGATATACAATGCTAATATTAAGTAGGAGAATTTCACTTGTACCCCTCAAAAACTTCAAAATTACATATTCCCCCTTTAAAGTTTAAAATTACATATTCCTTTAAACTTCAAAAACTCACAGATTTACCCATTTTATTATCCTTTATATTAAAACTCATTCTAAATTTATAAAATACCCATTACCCTTTATCAAAGGCATAGAAATCCCATCGAACTCAAATTTGAATGTGAATGGTTCATCTACCATTTGAACTGCTTTTAGATTTGTGCACGCAAGATCAGCATGAATCTTGATGCAAAAATGCAAGCATATTGGAGTGACATGCATGTATCATAATGCGACACGCACTAATCAGAATTGCTTTATGATCCATGCATATTAAATCAGCATGAATATTGAAGTGATGCAAACAAATCTTAATACAATGCACATGGATTGGACGGTATATGAGCCTTTCAGATTCAAATTTGAGTCCGATTTGCTTGTTATTGTCACACCCCGAGACAACCCGCCACATATTTCTACATAAGGCGTACACACATCACATACATTATCAATAACATCATAAATGCCACATTAACTTCATAAGCAAAAAGGGTTATACAAATTATCATGATAGGCACGGCTAGTAAAACCACCACTGCCATGCCTATTCAATGTATAAATTATTTAAAACAGAAACTAAATCAACAAGTGGCATATTATTCCTTTCAGGATTTTCCCGCTTTGGCTCACTCACGACCTTGCTCAGTACCTTCATCTTCGTTACCTCGGCTCGTTGATCTCCTGATCCATGTCCTTTTTATTTGTATTCATTGTCAGTTGGTCCTTCCCTGGAACCCACATAAGAGTGGAACGGGTGAGAGATCGAACATTCTCTCAGTGCGGGATTTAGTTCCAGCCCGGAGATTTGTAAAATCTTTCCTTTTGATTATAATAAATAACTTGATTCATTTAACAATCACAATGCAATCTACATTATCCTACCATGCAATGACTATTATTCATGCGAACACTTATTACATTTAAATCTTGTTAATCAATGACCATCACTTTACTTGTAGAGGCGTTATATCTCAAACCCGACTGCGACTAGCATTCCCCGCATGTCGGTCCCGACCGCGACTAGCAGTCCCCGCGTATCGGCCTTTCCAATATCGAACCCGACTGCGACTAGCATTCCCCGCATATCGGTCCCGACCACGACTAGCAGTCCCCGTGTATCGGCCTTTACAACATCGAACCCGACTGCGACTAGCAGCCCCCGCATATCGGTCCCGACCACGACTAGCAGTCCCCGTGTATCGGCCTTTCAACATCGAACCCGACTGCGACTAACAGCCCCCGCATATCGGTCCCGACCACGACTAGCAATCCCCGTGTATCGGCCTTTCCATTATCGAACCCGACTGCGACTAGCAGCCCCCGCATGCCGGTCCCGACCGCGACTAGCAGCCCCCGCGTATCGGCCTTTCCATTCATTCAACTTACAACGTTCATTCATTTTCTTATTCTAGTGTTATATACGATCGATTCATTTCTTTCAAGTCATATGTCCAAACGGAGTAATCATATTATTTATTCTCTAAACAAAGTCAAAGGGTTGTTCGAATCAACATGCATAATTCTATAAGTAAATAAAATATACACAAAGGAATAAGTAATTAATTTTACAAAAAGTCCAGGAAACCCGCACCTGTTAATTTAGTAGATCCTTGATCGTTACTCGCATCTCCAATTTCATCTCAAAGCCGAATCTAAATATTTGAACAGATATTTTAATTAATAATATTTTATTCTGTGTTCTTATTTCTAAAGTTTCTTAATACAACTTCATATTATGACCAAGTTTTATGAATTCTAACTCGATCCTAGACTTTAATTAATCTAATCATTTGGTATATTGCAGGAATTAATCAAAAGAGAAAAACAAAGTGCATCTGAAGGTCAACCGAATCGAAAGCAATATCCGAAACTTTATTAGAGTTATATACGGACTAATTCTAAATCGATTAATAAAAATGAGTACCGATAATCTAGTCAAAGATAAGGAAGACAACAAAAAATCAAAAATGGTCCGAAACGTTTAATGTTACCGACAATATTATTTTAAATATTATTGTAAACAAATCTGAAATTTTCAGTTAGAGATAATATTTTAATATTATTTCATATAAAATCAAGTAGGGTCAACTAAAGAAAACATGTATGAAATTTTATTAAGGTGTATCATGAATCTATAAATAAAGATAATCATTTGGACACATCTGTTACGTACTGACTATGGAAATTAATTTAAAACGATTAACTATGATTAAAGACATATATCTTTTAATTTATTATATAGAAAGTATTTTTCCAAATTGTCGGAGTAAACAACAAAAATCGAATCTACATAATTAAAAATGTAACTTGATTATAAATCTGTTGTTGAAAGAATAGGGTAAATAAAGTTCAATATTTTATTATTAAAAATTATGATTGAAACAAAAGAAGTTTAACATCTATTACGAGAACAAAGTAAATAGCCGAATTCTATTATATTCAAGTAAATTGAGAAAAAGAGTTTCAAATCATTAAACTATATATGCAGAAATTCTCAAATTTTGAAATATCATAAAAGGGATTCTTATATATAAATTAAATTTCAAATTAATTTTAATATGACTAAAGAAATTCTTACCACGTACAGTAAATCTTCATAATTTAATTAAAGAGATTCTAATTACCAATTCCTCAATCTAAGAACAATAATTTATTGTAACTAATATATCTAGTTCTCATATTCTAATCACTGAGATTTATAGAACAATTCTAAAATGAATATCAAAGTTTATAGTACCTTCTTGTAGAAATTTCCAACACAAAAGCGGGGATTCAATTTGATTTTGATAACATAATGATTATTTATTTTTGGAGTTCCCTGATTGGTTGTGAAAGAAGAGAGAGAGGAAGAGATACGGCAGAGGTTTTATGGGAATGGTTTGAAGTTTAGAACTAAGGGGACGGTTATCAATTCAAGGGGTGCAATTGATAGGGCGGCCTAATTTAATTTAGGAAAAGTTTATAATTATGGTATGCACATAATTAGACGCTATTCTATCAATCATGTAAAGAATTTAATTAATTTTATTTATTCTGACATAAGATACTTTCCTCTTTGATCACCAAATGTAATAAGGCAAATAAATATTTTCCAACATTTCTGATTAATTTGAATTTCAAAATAACTAATTGTGCCGTGGCTACTAATCAATTTAACTATTGAATTTAAATTTAAAATAATCCATACTTATATAAATTTTTATAACGTTACATTATTTTCTTAAATTCGTTACTCCATATCAATAACGTTAAATAAAAAAATTAATAATAAAAAAAAAAATTTGACGTGACAGAATGTTACATCCCTCCCCCCTTAAAAATCTTGTTCAGTCCCCTGAACAAAGCCATCCCTAGGCGTACCAAATAGCTTTTGGTAATTCGAGCACATGGTGTCTTCGAACTCCCATGTAGCTTCCTAACTTAAATGGCATAGGGAAGCTAATGCTTTTAAAATTTGAAATGTTTTGTCGATATTCAAGGTGGAGACGTTACATTCATCGTACATGATTTATTCGACTGGCTTGGTGATTACAAAATTAATTTATTTGAATTTTTAGACGTACCTGTTATAGGTCCTATTGATATCTCATTCTCTTCTTTGTTAATATTAATGCAATTTCCTCTACTCTGGTATGGTTGCAATCACAGCCGTGTACATGCACTCCTAGTTGCCTTCCGCCATGGCTCACATTCCTTCTCTTGTTAGAATTGTTGTAATTGGTGTATTTGCCTAATGGTGAAATCCCAGCGTGGTTATTCGTGTTTATGGTTGGTGGCCTTATGACTTCTCGAATCATGTCTTCGTTCGAAATCGTGTTGCTTTGATGGGACTTGTTTTGGCATTCTCTAGCGAAATGTCCTGGTTTAAGGCATCTGTGACACAAGCCATTTGTGAAGCTACATTGCTCTTGTGTATGCGGTTTATGGCAACGGTTGCACCAAGGTTTTTCGTTAGCATAGAAGTCGGTCCTTGGCATCATGTCACTACCCTGAATTGGGGGAGATCTTGAAGTCTCCTTCATCCTTGGTCGAGTATTTTTAACAACTCTCAGTTGACTGACACGTGTTTCATAGGATTCTGCGGTGGTAGCCCGCAACATAAGATCGGGCAACTTGTCTACTCCTGGTATATCAATCAGTTGAGCGAGATGAGGGTTTAACCCGCCAAGGTATTGTTGTCTCAGTCGAAATTCATCCCTAATAATATCCGGGGCATACCTCATTAGGTTCTCAAACTTAGAGTTGTACTCAGTCACCAGACTATTTCCTTGCCTGAGGTGGGTGAATCGTTGCCTCAGTACCTCTCGTGAGATCACGTCCATGTACCTCCTTTCAAAATGTTTTTCAAATTCGACCCAGCTTACTCGTCCTGTGGTCTCATCCCACCTGCGTTTCACCTCTTGCCACCAAAATCGTGCGTGGCCTTCAAGTAGTTGTGTGGCTAGTTCTACCCTGTATTCATCCGGTGCCCTTAGAATTTGAAATTTGTCCTTGACATTGGCCAACCAATTTTCTGCAGTTAAGAAATCGCCTGTGCCGTCAAATGTTGGTGGGTGTAGCGAAGTGAATAAACGGTACACCTCAAAAAATGGGTCCACTTCAAGAGGTCTTCTTTGTTCGGTTTCTATAGCAATCCGAGCGACTCTTTCAAGACCTTGCAAGAGGGTCTGCAAGTGATTGACCCCAGCTTGGGCATCGGCAGTGGTCGGGACAGGTTCTTTGTTGTTGTCAGCATTTGTCCCGGTTCTAAGGTATCGTGGGACAGTTTTTCGGTTGTTAGCATTAATTCTGGTTCTAGAGCGTCCTCTCACCATTTCTATAGTTTAAGAATACAAGATTAAATTTAAAATTGTTTTATATGAAAATAATTGACAAGAGAACTTAACAATTATTTATTTTTATTTATTTTAATATTGAAAGTTGCCATAACTGTACATAAGAATTCTAAAGAAAAATCGACCAGATAAGAAAATAATATGTACATATTAATCACCAAAAAATTTCATACGTCACGCTATAATTTTTAGAAGATCAAAATTCATGGCCTATTATGTTTATAATATTTGCTATATGTTTCATTTTCAGATAAACTAAAATAACAGTAATAGCAATTCGGATCACACACAAGTAGAATTATGTGCATATATCAACCTCTAACTAATCTAGCTAGTTGCTACTTAATTAAAACTTTACTGAATTAAATTTCAAAAATTTCAATTTATTACAAAATCGGTTTTATAAGCATTGTTATTTTATCAAAAAGTTGTTGTTGACTTTATTTATTTAAAGTTAAATTACGTTGTTATCCTATCATTAACAACGCTAATCACTACTAAAATTTTGCTGCGATATAATAAATTACCATAAGAACATATCAACAACGAAAATATATTTCTATTTATTGGATAAGGTAATTGAAGAATTCAGAATTTCCAATTTACTTTAGACTATCTATATCCGAGATATGGAGAGTATGTTTAATATGGTTGGATGTTAAAAATAATTCAGATATAAATTGTTACACCCTAAATTGTATAGTTATGCTTACATTTCAAAAGAAAAGACCTTAACGTGTATTTTTACGTAAATTATATTATATTTACTTAGAATGTATTAATTTAATTCTAAAGACAAGACATTAACGCGCACTCCGTCAGCGGTGAGTTATTGATATTGTATGTGCTGGCTCTGATACCAACTTAGTTGTCACACCCCGAGACAACCCGCCACGTATTTCTACATAAGGCGTACACACATCACATACATTATCAATAACATCATAAATGCCACATTAACTTCATAAGCAAAAAGGGTTATACAAATTATCATGATAGGCACGGCTAGTAAAACCACCACTGCCATGCCTATTCAATGTATAAATTATTTAAAACAGAAACTAAATCAACAAGTGGCATATTATTCCTTTCAGGATTTTCCCGCTTTGGCTCACTCACGACCTTGCTCAGTACCTTCATCTTCGTTACCTCGGCTCGTTGATCTCCTGATCCATGTCCTTTTTATTTGTATTCATTGTCGGTTGGTCCTTCCCTGGAACCCACATAAGAGTGGAACGGGTGAGAGATCGAACATTCTCTCAGTGCGGGATTTAGTTCCAGCCCGGAGATTTGTAAAATCTTTCCTTTTGATTATAATAAATAACTTGATTCATTTAACAATCACAATGCAATCTACATTATCCTACCATGCAATGACTATTATTCATGCGAACACTTATTACATTTAAATCTTGTTAATCAATGACCATCACTTTACTTGTAGAGGCGTTATATCTCAAACCCGACTGCGACTAGCATTCCCCGCATGTCGGTCCCGACCGCGACTAGCAGTCCCCGCGTATCGGCCTTTCCAATATCGAACCCGACTGCGACTAGCATTCCCCGCATATCGGTCCCGACCACGACTAGCAGTCCCCGTGTATCGGCCTTTACAACATCGAACCCGACTGCGACTAGCAGCCCCCGCATATCGGTCCCGACCACGACTAGCAGTCCCCGTGTATCGGCCTTTCAACATCGAACCCGACTGCGACTAACAGCCCCCGCATATCGGTCCCGACCACGACTAGCAATCCCCGTGTATCGGCCTTTCCATTATCGAACCCGACTGCGACTAGCAGCCCCCGCATGCCGGTCCCGACCGCGACTAGCAGCCCCCGCGTATCGGCCTTTCCATTCATTCAACTTACAACGTTCATTCATTTTCTTATTCTAGTGTTATATACGATCGATTCATTTCTTTCAAGTCATATGTCCAAACGGAGTAATCATATTATTTATTCTCTAAACAAAGTCAAAGGGTTGTTCGAATCAACATGCATAATTCTATAAGTAAATAAAATATACACAAAGGAATAAGTAATTAATTTTACAAAAAGTCCAGGAAACCCGCACCTGTTAATTTAGTAGATCCTTGATCGTTACTCGCATCTCCAATTTCATCTCAAAGCCGAATCTAAATATTTGAACAGATATTTTAATTAATAATATTTTATTCTGTGTTCTTATTTCTAAAGTTTCTTAATACAACTTCATATTATGACCAAGTTTTATGAATTCTAACTCGATCCTAGACTTTAATTAATCTAATCATTTGGTATATTGCAGGAATTAATCAAAAGAGAAAAACAAAGTGCATCTGAAGGTCAACCGAATCGAAAGCAATATCCGAAACTTTATTAGAGTTATATACGGACTAATTCTAAATCGATTAATAAAAATGAGTACCGATAATCTAGTCAAAGATAAGGAAGACAACAAAAAATCAAAAATGGTCCGAAACGTTTAATGTTACCGACAATATTATTTTAAATATTATTGTAAACAAATCTGAAATTTTCAGTTAGAGATAATATTTTAATATTATTTCATATAAAATCAAGTAGGGTCAACTAAAGAAAACATGTATGAAATTTTATTAAGGTGTATCATGAATCTATAAATAAAGATAATCATTTGGACACATCTGTTACGTACTGACTATGGAAATTAATTTAAAACGATTAACTATGATTAAAGACATATATCTTTTAATTTATTATATAGAAAGTATTTTTCCAAATTGTCGGAGTAAACAACAAAAATCGAATCTACATAATTAAAAATGTAACTTGATTATAAATCTGTTGTTGAAAGAATAGGGTAAATAAAGTTCAATATTTTATTATTAAAAATTATGATTGAAACAAAAGAAGTTTAACATCTATTACGAGAACAAAGTAAATAGCCGAATTCTATTATATTCAAGTAAATTGAGAAAAAGAGTTTCAAATCATTAAACTATATATGCAGAAATTCTCAAATTTTGAAATATCATAAAAGGGATTCTTATATATAAATTAAATTTCAAATTAATTTTAATATGACTAAAGAAATTCTTACCACGTACAGTAAATCTTCATAATTTAATTAAAGAGATTCTAATTACCAATTCCTCAATCTAAGAACAATAATTTATTGTAACTAATATATCTAGTTCTCATATTCTAATCACTGAGATTTATAGAACAATTCTAAAATGAATATCAAAGTTTATAGTACCTTCTTGTAGAAATTTCCAACACAAAAGCGGGGATTCAATTTGATTTTGATAACATAATGATTATTTATTTTTGGAGTTCCCTGATTGGTTGTGAAAGAAGAGAGAGAGGAAGAGATACGGCAGAGGTTTTATGGGAATGGTTTGAAGTTTAGAACTAAGGGGACGGTTATCAATTCAAGGGGTGCAATTGATAGGGCGGCCTAATTTAATTTAGGAAAAGTTTATAATTATGGTATGCACATAATTAGACGCTATTCTATCAATCATGTAAAGAATTTAATTAATTTTATTTATTCTGACATAAGATACTTTCCTCTTTGATCACCAAATGTAATAAGGCAAATAAATATTTTCCAACATTTCTGATTAATTTGAATTTCAAAATAACTAATTGTGCCGTGGCTACTAATCAATTTAACTATTGAATTTAAATTTAAAATAATCCATACTTATATAAATTTTTATAACGTTACATTATTTTCTTAAATTCGTTACTCCATATCAATAACGTTAAATAAAAAAATTAATAATAAAAAAAAAAATTTGACGTGACAGAATGTTACATCCCTCCCCCCTTAAAAATCTTGTTCAGTCCCCTGAACAAAGCCATCCCTAGGCGTACCAAATAGCTTTTGGTAATTCGAGCACATGGTGTCTTCGAACTCCCATGTAGCTTCCTAACTTAAATGGCATAGGGAAGCTAATGCTTTTAAAATTTGAAATGTTTTGTCGATATTCAAGGTGGAGACGTTACATTCATCGTACATGATTTATTCGACTGGCTTGGTGATTACAAAATTAATTTATTTGAATTTTTAGACGTACCTGTTATAGGTCCTATTGATATCTCATTCTCTTCTTTGTTAATATTAATGCAATTTCCTCTACTCTGGTATGGTTGCAATCACAGCCGTGTACATGCACTCCTAGTTGCCTTCCGCCATGGCTCACATTCCTTCTCTTGTTAGAATTGTTGTAATTGGTGTATTTGCCTAATGGTGAAATCCCAGCGTGGTTATTCGTGTTTATGGTTGGTGGCCTTATGACTTCTCGAATCATGTCTTCGTTCGAAATCGTGTTGCTTTGATGGGACTTGTTTTGGCATTCTCTAGCGAAATGTCCTGGTTTAAGGCATCTGTGACACAAGCCATTTGTGAAGCTACATTGCTCTTGTGTATGCGGTTTATGGCAACGGTTGCACCAAGGTTTTTCGTTAGCATAGAAGTCGGTCCTTGGCATCATGTCACTACCCTGAATTGGGGGAGATCTTGAAGTCTCCTTCATCCTTGGTCGAGTATTTTTAACAACTCTCAGTTGACTGACACGTGTTTCATAGGATTCTGCGGTGGTAGCCCGCAACATAAGATCGGGCAACTTGTCTACTCCTGGTATATCAATCAGTTGAGCGAGATGAGGGTTTAACCCGCCAAGGTATTGTTGTCTCAGTCGAAATTCATCCCTAATAATATCCGGGGCATACCTCATTAGGTTCTCAAACTTAGAGTTGTACTCAGTCACCAGACTATTTCCTTGCCTGAGGTGGGTGAATCGTTGCCTCAGTACCTCTCGTGAGATCACGTCCATGTACCTCCTTTCAAAATGTTTTTCAAATTCGACCCAGCTTACTCGTCCTGTGGTCTCATCCCACCTGCGTTTCACCTCTTGCCACCAAAATCGTGCGTGGCCTTCAAGTAGTTGTGTGGCTAGTTCTACCCTGTATTCATCCGGTGCCCTTAGAATTTGAAATTTGTCCTTGACATTGGCCAACCAATTTTCTGCAGTTAAGAAATCGCCTGTGCCGTCAAATGTTGGTGGGTGTAGCGAAGTGAATAAACGGTACACCTCAAAAAATGGGTCCACTTCAAGAGGTCTTCTTTGTTCGGTTTCTATAGCAATCCGAGCGACTCTTTCAAGACCTTGCAAGAGGGTCTGCAAGTGATTGACCCCAGCTTGGGCATCGGCAGTGGTCGGGACAGGTTCTTTGTTGTTGTCAGCATTTGTCCCGGTTCTAAGGTATCGTGGGACAGTTTTTCGGTTGTTAGCATTAATTCTGGTTCTAGAGCGTCCTCTCACCATTTCTATAGTTTAAGAATACAAGATTAAATTTAAAATTGTTTTATATGAAAATAATTGACAAGAGAACTTAACAATTATTTATTTTTATTTATTTTAATATTGAAAGTTGCCATAACTGTACATAAGAATTCTAAAGAAAAATCGACCAGATAAGAAAATAATATGTACATATTAATCACCAAAAAATTTCATACGTCACGCTATAATTTTTAGAAGATCAAAATTCATGGCCTATTATGTTTATAATATTTGCTATATGTTTCATTTTCAGATAAACTAAAATAACAGTAATAGCAATTCGGATCACACACAAGTAGAATTATGTGCATATATCAACCTCTAACTAATCTAGCTAGTTGCTACTTAATTAAAACTTTACTGAATTAAATTTCAAAAATTTCAATTTATTACAAAATCGGTTTTATAAGCATTGTTATTTTATCAAAAAGTTGTTGTTGACTTTATTTATTTAAAGTTAAATTACGTTGTTATCCTATCATTAACAACGCTAATCACTACTAAAATTTTGCTGCGATATAATAAATTACCATAAGAACATATCAACAACGAAAATATATTTCTATTTATTGGATAAGGTAATTGAAGAATTCAGAATTTCCAATTTACTTTAGACTATCTATATCCGAGATATGGAGAGTATGTTTAATATGGTTGGATGTTAAAAATAATTCAGATATAAATTGTTACACCCTAAATTGTATAGTTATGCTTACATTTCAAAAGAAAAGACCTTAACGTGTATTTTTACGTAAATTATATTATATTTACTTAGAATGTATTAATTTAATTCTAAAGACAAGACATTAACGCGCACTCCGTCAGCGGTGAGTTATTGATATTGTATGTGCTGGCTCTGATACCAACTTAGTTGTCACACCCCGAGACAACCCGCCACGTATTTCTACATAAGGCGTACACACATCACATACATTATCAATAACATCATAAATGCCACATTAACTTCATAAGCAAAAAGGGTTATACAAATTATCATGATAGGCACGGCTAGTAAAACCACCACTGCCATGCCTATTCAATGTATAAATTATTTAAAACAGAAACTAAATCAACAAGTGGCATATTATTCCTTTCAGGATTTTCCCGCTTTGGCTCACTCACGACCTTGCTCAGTACCTTCATCTTCGTTACCTCGGCTCGTTGATCTCCTGATCCATGTCCTTTTTATTTGTATTCATTGTCGGTTGGTCCTTCCCTGGAACCCACATAAGAGTGGAACGGGTGAGAGATCGAACATTCTCTCAGTGCGGGATTTAGTTCCAGCCCGGAGATTTGTAAAATCTTTCCTTTTGATTATAATAAATAACTTGATTCATTTAACAATCACAATGCAATCTACATTATCCTACCATGCAATGACTATTATTCATGCGAACACTTATTACATTTAAATCTTGTTAATCAATGACCATCACTTTACTTGTAGAGGCGTTATATCTCAAACCCGACTGCGACTAGCATTCCCCGCATGTCGGTCCCGACCGCGACTAGCAGTCCCCGCGTATCGGCCTTTCCAATATCGAACCCGACTGCGACTAGCATTCCCCGCATATCGGTCCCGACCACGACTAGCAGTCCCCGTGTATCGGCCTTTACAACATCGAACCCGACTGCGACTAGCAGCCCCCGCATATCGGTCCCGACCACGACTAGCAGTCCCCGTGTATCGGCCTTTCAACATCGAACCCGACTGCGACTAACAGCCCCCGCATATCGGTCCCGACCACGACTAGCAATCCCCGTGTATCGGCCTTTCCATTATCGAACCCGACTGCGACTAGCAGCCCCCGCATGCCGGTCCCGACCGCGACTAGCAGCCCCCGCGTATCGGCCTTTCCATTCATTCAACTTACAACGTTCATTCATTTTCTTATTCTAGTGTTATATACGATCGATTCATTTCTTTCAAGTCATATGTCCAAACGGAGTAATCATATTATTTATTCTCTAAACAAAGTCAAAGGGTTGTTCGAATCAACATGCATAATTCTATAAGTAAATAAAATATACACAAAGGAATAAGTAATTAATTTTACAAAAAGTCCAGGAAACCCGCACCTGTTAATTTAGTAGATCCTTGATCGTTACTCGCATCTCCAATTTCATCTCAAAGCCGAATCTAAATATTTGAACAGATATTTTAATTAATAATATTTTATTCTGTGTTCTTATTTCTAAAGTTTCTTAATACAACTTCATATTATGACCAAGTTTTATGAATTCTAACTCGATCCTAGACTTTAATTAATCTAATCATTTGGTATATTGCAGGAATTAATCAAAAGAGAAAAACAAAGTGCATCTGAAGGTCAACCGAATCGAAAGCAATATCCGAAACTTTATTAGAGTTATATACGGACTAATTCTAAATCGATTAATAAAAATGAGTACCGATAATCTAGTCAAAGATAAGGAAGACAACAAAAAATCAAAAATGGTCCGAAACGTTTAATGTTACCGACAATATTATTTTAAATATTATTGTAAACAAATCTGAAATTTTCAGTTAGAGATAATATTTTAATATTATTTCATATAAAATCAAGTAGGGTCAACTAAAGAAAACATGTATGAAATTTTATTAAGGTGTATCATGAATCTATAAATAAAGATAATCATTTGGACACATCTGTTACGTACTGACTATGGAAATTAATTTAAAACGATTAACTATGATTAAAGACATATATCTTTTAATTTATTATATAGAAAGTATTTTTCCAAATTGTCGGAGTAAACAACAAAAATCGAATCTACATAATTAAAAATGTAACTTGATTATAAATCTGTTGTTGAAAGAATAGGGTAAATAAAGTTCAATATTTTATTATTAAAAATTATGATTGAAACAAAAGAAGTTTAACATCTATTACGAGAACAAAGTAAATAGCCGAATTCTATTATATTCAAGTAAATTGAGAAAAAGAGTTTCAAATCATTAAACTATATATGCAGAAATTCTCAAATTTTGAAATATCATAAAAGGGATTCTTATATATAAATTAAATTTCAAATTAATTTTAATATGACTAAAGAAATTCTTACCACGTACAGTAAATCTTCATAATTTAATTAAAGAGATTCTAATTACCAATTCCTCAATCTAAGAACAATAATTTATTGTAACTAATATATCTAGTTCTCATATTCTAATCACTGAGATTTATAGAACAATTCTAAAATGAATATCAAAGTTTATAGTACCTTCTTGTAGAAATTTCCAACACAAAAGCGGGGATTCAATTTGATTTTGATAACATAATGATTATTTATTTTTGGAGTTCCCTGATTGGTTGTGAAAGAAGAGAGAGAGGAAGAGATACGGCAGAGGTTTTATGGGAATGGTTTGAAGTTTAGAACTAAGGGGACGGTTATCAATTCAAGGGGTGCAATTGATAGGGCGGCCTAATTTAATTTAGGAAAAGTTTATAATTATGGTATGCACATAATTAGACGCTATTCTATCAATCATGTAAAGAATTTAATTAATTTTATTTATTCTGACATAAGATACTTTCCTCTTTGATCACCAAATGTAATAAGGCAAATAAATATTTTCCAACATTTCTGATTAATTTGAATTTCAAAATAACTAATTGTGCCGTGGCTACTAATCAATTTAACTATTGAATTTAAATTTAAAATAATCCATACTTATATAAATTTTTATAACGTTACATTATTTTCTTAAATTCGTTACTCCATATCAATAACGTTAAATAAAAAAATTAATAATAAAAAAAAAATTTGACGTGACAGAATGTTACAGTTATGCTTTTAATAATGGGTAAACTCGGTATTTTAAGATTTTAGAATGATTTTTATTATAAAAAATATTAAAATAGTTAAATTTGTGAGTTTTTGAAGTTTAGAGAGGAAAATACATAATTTCAAACTTTAGAGGGGGAAATACGTAATTTTGAAGTTTTTGAGAGGTATACGTGAAATTTCCCCTATTAAATTTGTATCTATCTTTTTTTCGATGAGTAGATAAAATACAAATACAAATAATAAATGAATTTCAAAATTAAGTCAAATTCATTTTAAAAGAATATAAATATAGAGTGGATAATTCATAAATACGGATTACTAAAGAAATAATTATCGAGTATTTGAGTCATATGGATTTTAAGATACAAATACTAATTAAGAAAATTAATAAAAATAAATTAGAAAATAAAAAAAGAGTAAAATGGAGGTATCATGAACATAGAAATGGAGAAGAGAAGGAACAAGAGGTAAAGAAATCCAAAAAAAATGACAGCAAATGGTAAATGGAAAAGAGAATCTTGCTCCTGACCGGAGCAAAACATATTAGTCCCACAAGTAGAACATAAATGAACTTGGGACATTTATATACCAACATCGGTTAGGAGAAGATAGCTTTGAAAAACAAAGCGGATTCGGGCAGAATATTACCGCTTTGTTTCGGATAAAACCGGTAATCTGTTATGTTCACGCATCATAAAATTTATTCATTACCAAATTTGGGTCTTTTCTTCGTATTTAATAAATATATGTGTTCAAGTTTGTGTTAAATTTTGAAATAAAATGGAATCATGTTTTTTTTTTTTTTTTTTTAAATATTTGCACTAAAGTTTTCAATCGGATTTCGAATTTTTTACCTCTCGTTTCAATAAGCTAGTTATAATTGAATTGTCGGAATTGCATGTATTATTGTCTGTTAATTTCTTTAGATAGAGGTTAATTATTAGCCCACTGAGTGATCTATAATTTAAAAAGATATAATACTATTGGAAAAAGTTGACCAGAATAAACATAAAGAACGTGTACATTAACTCCATGTTCTCCCAATTTCAAACCATTTTTGAGCAAACATATACATATAACAATAACTAGAATTTCGTTTCTTTCAACGTTTATACTTATAAGAAGTCTGTAAAAATAATAAAGGTAGCATGATTAATCTTTTGTTCTAGAGTAAAGGCAAGGAAAAAGGATAATTAAGTTTGTCAAGATTGTTATGTTCATGGAAAAATGTTTACCAAAAATAAAAAAATTCCTCAGGGGAAGTTTGGTACAAATTATGTTGTCTATGCTCCCTAAATTATGTAGATGATGGCATGATGCATACCTCAATTACATTATTTTCAATTTTTTTTAAGTAAAGGTCCCTAAATTATGTAGATGATGGCATGATGCATACCTCATTTACATTATTTTCATTTTTTTTTAAGTAAAGGTTGGAGGTCAATAGTTTGGTGGCTTGACCTCCAACCTTTACTCAAAAAAAAAAAAAAAATGAAAATTAAAGTTACCAACACTAATTTGAATATAAATTAATGTAACCAACAGTAATTAATATATAAAATATATTAGTTTTTATTTATATCGCAGAAAGAAAAGCTGTAACCAACACTATGAGGTTTGCCGTGTCTTACCATCTTTATTAATATACTGTTAACACAGAAAATGAATTTTATCTTGCAAGAGATTTAAGGCATTTCCGAAACCTGTGTACTGTCAGCTCTTAAATAACTACATACCATACATCACCTAGTTAAAATATTATTTTAAAATAAATTTAATGTTTTCTATAAATGTATTTTATAATAGAAATTTTAAGAGTTATTTTAAAATAATTTATAATATACGCCAGTTTCTAGAATTTATTGGCAATGCGTCCCGTAGATTCTGAAATGACAACAAAGTATAGCATCTGTAGTGAAAATCTATACTTAATTATGAGAATATAATTGTACATATAAATTGTTCTTGGTTTTGGATAATCTAATTATGCTTCATGTTTTATATATATGTTTTTAAAGTCTAAATTGTTGATCTGAACTGCTCAACATGATATCCATACTAAAATACACTTCGATTCCAAATTCCATAATTTTTGAAATTTTTTTACTATTTTTTAAGATAAGTATAAAATTGTTATTTTAAAAAAAATAAAAAACAGTAATATTGTATCTATCTTAAAAATTGGTAAATTTTTTTTCATAAATTACAAAATTTCATCCCCAAGCATATTTAGCATGAATATCATATTGAGCGGTTCGGATCAATAGTTTGGACTTAAAATTAAAGATATAAATCATGAGATATGATGAGATATAAAAGACATGAGATATTGTAACACTCTATTTTTAATATATATATATATATATATATACCAAACTGTTGTTTCGGAACTATCAAAAAATAATAATTTTGTATCTATAAAAAGTTTCTTGTAACACTATACAAAATGTGTATATAAAATTAGTATCTAAAAGTAATGTACTAAACTTTTGAATGTGTACGAATAAAATAATTAAGTGAACTAAAGTTAAATATGATAAATTGATTGTCTAGAAATCTATTTAATTGAGAACAAATAATAATCAAAAGTATTATATGAAATGCTTGAATGGGATTTCAATTAAATAGATAACTCTTAACAAGCAAATAGTATTTTCTGAATCGATGAACAGTTTAAATTTTAGTTAGAAACAAACAAATTATATGAAGATTTATTAAGTTTGTATAATATTTATTTGGAAAATTGGAAATATTTACATGTAGACATTTAAAAATAAAAGAAAACCAACGTGGCTCTATAGCCACGCGGCAAATGCTGGGTGAAGCCTCTCAATTCTCCCTTAATTAATTGAAGACTTCCTTCTCTCTCTCACGTAAAGGAAAGAAAAAGAAAAAGAAAAACAAAGGTTTCATGATCTCTCTCTCTTCTGATTGTGTGATGCAACATGAGGAGAATTAATTTGCACTTGTAATTTTGGATTCTCTCTTGTACCAACTCCCATGGAATAGCTGCTAGGTACACCTTTTTCTTCCTCTTGTTTTTATTTATCTGACTGAATTTTAAGAAGTGAACTTTAAGCAAGCTTAGGTGTTGTTTTTAACTATTGAATTAATTAAATTAACAAGCTTGCTTAATAGCTAGAAGGCTTTCAATTCTATTGATGTATAAATTTAGTCCAATCCGTTGATGAGGTAGACATATCTTTGTAAGAATTATTAAACATCTATTTTATGGTCTACAAGTGCACATGGTTCTCTTGGTTCTTAATTGGTTTTGTTACACGGATCTTTGCAACTGTGGTACACTAAAATTTATGAGAAAAACCTATTTGATATAGTTAGAATTACTTGAAAATTTATATGCTATTGTATATATAGAAGTTATTTTGGTAAAGTATTAAATTGGTTCCATTTGTTGCTTGGATATATTGTTTCTTCACTAAAGATTACTTTAAAGAAGAGTAATGAAACAATGATCTATAAAGTAGTATTATTACTACAATAAATGCACCTAGATATAAAACTTACATGAATATATATATTCTGGAAATATTGTGTAATTACTTATTCATGAATAAGTGTTTCGATTTGCTGAATATTGAGTTGTGCAGTTATGGGTATCTATCTTTCTCATCTTCTCTGTTTGCTCTCTGATTGGTGACTTGTGATAAATTAGTAAGCAAGCCTTATCATAACTCCTATACTAATTTGAACCCCAAGATCTTGATTGTAAAACAAGTATAAAAAGAAAGATTTAATTGGATGAAATTCCTATGATAAATGGGCATGACTGTTGGACAATAAATCCAGTCCGATATTAATTTAATTGAGGGTTAAGGAAATAATTGATAAATAGAAGTCATAAGTTAAAATGGATACCAACGTTAATAAAAACATGAGATTTAAACATTGGAACTGTTTTGTTATAGAAATGATTATAAATATTAATCATAATATATATATTATTCTGACGTAGGCATAATTAACAGATAAGATTGACGATACAAAAAGGTTTAGGAAGGAAAGACTGCTAGTGACTAGGAATTAGGTGTGAGGTTATTGGATTAGTCTGAAGTTCATAACTAGGAATTAAATAGTAACTCGCTATGCATTTTGAATATTTGATTAACTGCATTTATTAAACTGTTGCATCATATGCATAGCCCAATATAATTGAAACTAAATTACAGGTAAGTCTGTTGACTGTCATATTGATATTGTTTATCGATTGATTGATTCTTATTTCAAATGATTGATTAACTGGTAATTGAGTTCACTAAAGACGGGTGTGCGATGGGACCAAATAGGATCCCTTACTCAAACTGGGTGAGCAATTTGGCAAAGAGGAAGGTGGACATCAGAATAGAGAGGTGGGACAAGATAAAAAAAAATCTCAAAAGCAAGAATGGTGGGAGATGGTGAAGGTAATCCCTACATTTAAATATTTCTTTTGATTGTTGTACATGAACTTAAATGCCATTTGTTTTGTGTCAATCAGACTCAATGGAACATACAAAATGACACCCCGAAGAAAAAAACTTTGAAGATAATGAACGAGGGGTGGAAACAACACAAGAGCACTCTCGTGACCAAGTTCATGAATAAAGGGAGGAGTCCTGTCAGATACTATACCGGTTTGACCCAAGAGGTGTGGGAGGAGTACGTAGCGATGAAACAAACACTCGAGTTCAAGATAACTAAATTTATAAAATTATAATTTTGTTTTTTCTTGATCAATCCTTATCTGCCTTGCACTAGTTGATTGGCTTTGATTCATGAAGGAAAAAAACGAAAAGGGGTAGGAGAACCGTTGCCAAGAACAAGTACCCGCACCATTTAGGGTCACAGTGACTGAATTAATTGAATATTGAATACTGTAATCCTTGAACCTCCATATAGTAGAGAAAAACTATTAATATATCGTAAAGTCTAGCTAGCTACTAGACTTTACTCCAGGACCCTTATGCGCATATGGTGATTGGCTCCAACTGAACCCAGTACTGGTTGGGTAGGGGAATTGAATAAATATGAATGGTGACTACAAGACTAATGTACTGTGGTAACTGTCTTATCAATGATTTTCTTTCCGATAATGACAGTACTGTGATATTGATTTCGTATCGTTTCTGCTAACCGATTGTCAAGATAGTTAAAACTGTCTCATCATCGATTTTCTTTCTGATACTGATGGTATTGAAATATTGATTCTATATTGTTTCCATTAACAAATTGTCAGGATGGATAGAACAGTATAAGCCCTAACACGATGGATACTCGTTATGGTATCTGTCAGTGTTACCAGACTGGAAATTGTAAATATAAGAAACCAAATGTTACCAAACTTTATCGTTTAAAAGATTTAGACTCAAACCATTTATTCTGATAAGATTCATTGAGTTCTAATTTATCTATGTAATTGATGTTGTTCAATTGGATACTGTTCTTGAGCATTTGCATTCGTCATTGTAAAATGAACTGTTAATTTCTCGTGCGGTGATTTCATTCTGAATATGGATTTCCTTCGAATCCAATAATCTGAGTGGCAATCAGCACTGAGAAATAATTTGTTATTTCTCACTCGTTTCCCCTTGTGGATTACAGGTTTATTAGACGAATATTAAGAAATGCTTTTGGGATTATAATTGACAGCAGAGCCACATAAAGGTATGGAATTTGAGATTATTTTTAATCTGACATGGTGCAGAAAATTCATCTAGCATCATCCACTGTAAAATATCAAATAAATATTGTAAATAAATTGAAATATGGGAAAAATAATGGATGCCATTGGCAATGCATAAAAAGATCCATGCCTTGTGTTATGTAAATTGAATAGAAAAATAGACGCGGTAGGTCTGTCGCACCTCCAGATCGGGGGTGTGACATTTCTAAACCATATAAAAATTAGTTCCAAGCACATTATAATATGAAAATTATGTTGATCTATTTGAATCTACTGTTTAAAGTTTAAACTTTGAAAAAAAAAAATGTGAAACACAATAAAAACATGAAAAACATAAAGCATTTTGACTCTCCTCTATTAAAACCACAACTCTCTCTTATAATAGTTTGTCCTTTGAAACTAAAAATTGCTAACTTGGACAATATTAATATTATGAGCAGAACCTAGGGTGTTTTTAAGTTCACCAACTTTCTTTGTGAACTCAACTCTAAAATTTATTGTATTGACTTTAAATGATAAATCCGAACTATTGAAATCCGTCTACCTTATTAGTAATGCATCTACATGTACAAAATGTAAAATTAATTTTGTATAGAGTTAAGTGGTTAAAACACGTTAAAAAAATGAATGCATTAAAATTAATTTATAGACATTCTAATTTTGGCTGCTTGACTTTCTACTAATTTGAAAGTTTAAAATTTTGGCATGTAGATGCATCACTCGTAAGGTAGATGGGTTTCAACGGTTCAAATTTGTCATTTGAAGTTAATCCAATTTAGAAATGAGTTCACAAAAAGAGTTGGTGAACTTAGAAACACCCTAACCCTAGTTTTACTCGAATATTATAAAGCATATTTAAATTAGTTAGTGTAATGCTAACCCTAGTTCTACTCATCATGATCGATGTTTTTTATCTTTGTTCTCAAAGTTCAAACTGTCAATCCAAACCGTTCAACATGGTATTCATAATAAAATATGTTTGGAGATGAACTTTTATAATTTTTGGAACTTTTTTACTAATTTTTAAGATAGGTTCAAAATCATTATTTTTTTACCTTTAAAAAATAGTGATTTTGTACCAATATTTCAAAATAGTAAAAAGTTTCAACAATTATAAAATTTGGACTCAAAAATATTTTAGCATGAGTATTATGTTGAGCGGTTTGGATCGACAGTTTGAACTTTGAAAACGTATATGTAAAACATGAGTCATGATGAGGTATGAAAAACGTGAGGTATTGGAACCCTCCTCATATAAAAAATAGTAAAAATCTCCAAAAAAAATATATATAAATTTTGGTCTCTAAACACATTTTAATATGGAAATCATATAGATCGATTCGGAATTTGAATTAACTACTTGAATTTTGGAAAAATAAAGAATGTGAGGCATTTAAACCTCCCCTCGTGTAAATATAAAAACAAACAACAAAATTTGTTTTATTAGAAGCTTTAACCGAAGCCACAGAAAATCAGCAATGACATCACTGATGTTAAGTTCGACTCGATATCAATTGTCGAGTAATTACTGGAGACGTCAAAACAGATCTGACCATTTTTTTTTTCTTTTTTGTAAATTTACTGTATAAGAAATTTAATCCTCCTTAATTTAAACGTGAGATATATGATTCAAATCAGAATGAACAACTAGTATTAATCTCAACAGTTCAATTTAAAAGGAACAATTCAGATTTATCTGAGCTGCTTCAACAAAATTCGTACAAGTTAAGAAGAGATTAACTCTGTCATTGCTTAATTACCAACCACCAAAATCTTTGCTATATTTTCGTTTTTATTTATGTAGTGGCACCGCACAAAAACTAGGTGCTTCCTCAATGTGTTAAAAAAAAATTTAGGAGCCAAAATTTTCCGAGGCAAATCCCGTGTAGAAAAATATATAGCGGTTGGTCGGTAGGTTGTCAAACAATGAAGCACATACTCACTACAATTAATTAATGAAGAACCAAAAATGACTGATCAAAGCATTTTAAAAGAAATTGACAAAATAAGAGGAACTATAATAGTCCAGCTTGAAAAAATAAAGTTTATTTTTTTATTAATTTCTACTCCTTTTTATACTACTACTATTATCATGCTAGCAATTTATTGCTAAATAGTTAGGTGCATGAGCTCAATAAATAGAAAATTACAATCCAAGGAACTATACTCTGCTTCTCCTCTTCACTCCTCTTCTCAACCCATGGGGCTATTGACCATCTATTTTCTCCTCTTTATATCATTCTTCAACCATGCAAATTGTACTACATCTCCACATTACAATGCTATTTTTAGCTTTGGTGACTCTTATGCCGATACCGGAAACTTTGTCAAATTAGTTAAGGATTTTCTCCCATCAGTAGTTTTCGACAATCCCCAGTATGGCATGACATACTTCGGTCGACCTACTGGCCGAAGTTCTGATGGCCGTCTCGTTGTCGATTTTATCGGTAAGTGTAATCTTTGCATTGTGTTCTTTTTTTGATATTTTGAATATTTGGCTAAATTGTCAAAATATATATATATATATATCTTGTATGTAATTCCGCGTAACATCATAGTTAAATGGAGAAATCCAAAATGTCATGTGTATTAGTTAGAGTATGGTTTTAATTAAGACTAATATGCTATACAAAAATGTTCACAAATTTTTACAAAAAAATAAAAAATATCTTTCCCATTGTTGTGCTATTTTCAATGTTCTTGCATTGAAGTTGTTATTTTCTAAAATCGATTATGTTTTTAGATGCTATGATTTTGTAAACTGATGTCAATTTTAACTTTGAAAAACACCTTTCCAAAAGATAATTATGTTGTTCTTATTTCCTCTGTATAGTGTTAACTTAGAAGAAGAAAAACAGAGGAGATATGTTTCACTTGTCAAGTTTTCAAATAAGCCCCTTATATTTTTTCCGTTTGGAATTAATTTTTCTACAGAAGTATGGGAATGTTAGAAGTTGTAACAATATAAATATCCAAATTTGAAAGGCAGATGAATAAACGTCATTTCTCAAACTTTTTGAATATTTTCAAATCTTCCACACAAATTAGTGGATTGATGATGAAATTTAGATTTTGAAGAAGCTTTCTTTAGAAAATTTCAACAGTAATTAAACTAGGAAGAAGAGGTCCTAATAAATTTTTCATCAAATCAAAACCAATTAACAACAGCTAGTACATATATATCTCAATATAAAATAAGTTCAACTGGGAGTTTTCACACACGAAAAAAAAAATATTATTTGCAATTCTACTTAAAAATACAATTTAGCATGATAATACTTCAATTACAATTCCAATTAGAATTTTTTTTTTTTTTTTTGAAGGATCATCAATTTGATTTGTGGCTCTCTTAAATTGCAGCTGAAGCTCTAGGCTTTCGTCACGTACCACCATATCTATCAAAAGACGAGGACTTCACTAAGGGAGCAAATTTCGCCGTCATCGGTGCAACAGCACTCGACCTAAACTTCTTCCATAACAATGACATCACCAGCATTCCACCGATAAACAGTTCCATGAATGTTCAAGTCGGATGGTTCCAAGAACTGAAGTCTTCTTACTGCAACACAACAGAATGTTCGTACATTAATTTCATCTAGCTTCAATACAACATCAACATGATCCCAATTTTAGTTCTATATTTTAACAAACAAAAAAAATGTATGTATGTATGCAGCATGCAGGGAGTATTTGAGCAAATCTCTCTTCTTATTTGGAGAATTTGGAGGGAACGACTATAACTTCCTGTTATTGGCAGGAAAAACCATAGAAGAAATCAAGTCCTACGTGCCAACAGTTATTGATGCCATTAAAGTAGCAGCTGAGGTATTTAATTAATTAATAAACAATTAGTGCAAATCATGTAGGGTTTGGCATTATTACTAGTATTTGTGCATATTAAGATAATTGTAACTTGCATGTCCCCTTGTAGCAAAACCTTAGACTTAGTTTTTAAGCTTTTTTGTATTCCTTTGTTTCTTACTTCTATATTTGTTTACCATTTGTTTGAAACATCAATTTGGGCCAGCGGTCCTAGCCCATAACAGCTCTCCTGGCATTTTAATTTTTTAATTAGTAAAAATGCCCACCTAATGTGCACACCTTTTTATTATAGAACAACATTTGTTATATTAAAAAAAATCCAATATATTTGGATTTTGTTATTAACTTTTAATTGGCTGTAGGCAATCACCATAACAACAAAATTACATAAAAATAAAGCAACAATGGCACACATTACTATATTACTGCTTATTCTCCAAACTGAATATACACACCAGACTTTTTTTTTTTTTTTTTTGAGAAGAAAAAGAGAGGTCAAGCTTCCAGATTTCATTTAAGATACAGTATAACCTCTAATGACATACAATGGCTAAAACCATCACAATTAATGATTGCTTTTGCAGTCACTGCTGAAACAAGGCGTAATGCATATGGTACTGCCCGGAAACATACCGACAGGATGCGTGCCAATAGTGTTGACATTCTACGGAAGCACAAACAAACAAGACTATGATCATCTTGGATGTTTAAAGGAACTTAACACCCTTGGATTTTACCACAACACGAAGCTAAAAGAGTTGGTGGAACAACTCAAGGTTGCTTACCCTCTGGCAAGGATCATCTATGCTGACTACTACAAGCCGGTGATCCAATTCTTGCAAAATCCAGGCAAATTTGGTGAGTTTTTTATATCAGACCGCAATTCCAATTAATAAATATTTATATTATAGTTTGTGATAATTGGATCATTTGTGCTTCTTAATTGAACTTTTAGGATTTACTAATGAAGCGCCACTTAAAATTTGCTGTGGTGGAGGTGGACCATATAACTACAACTTCATGGCTACTTGCGGCCAACCTGGTGTGCCAGCTTGCACGAAGCCGTCTACATACATAAATTGGGATGGAATACATTTAACTGAGGCTGCATACAGAATTATAGCAACAGGTTGGATGAAAGGTCCTTATGCTCATCCGCCAATTTTATCGGGTTATAAGAAGTAGACCATCTCTTTTGGCTCTTGATATATATTGAATCAAAGTGTTGAGAAATTGGAATATTAGCCTCAGAAAAATCATCATAGGCATATTAAGGCAACAAATCAGCTAGCATCCATATATGGTTCCTAGCTTGATATATGTAAATAGGATATAATCATGGTGTAATTAGGCAACAGATTCTGCCATTGTAAAATAGGAATGAGCCCAACGGCTAATAGAAATACATAGGAACTTTAGGCTATAAATATCATTGTACAGCACCATGTAAAGATCAGAACTTTTCAATAAAATTATTAAGTTCATCATTTCTCTATTTCTCTTCAAAATCTATTACAAAGTGTGGATGTTGTTCAAATATTGGTTCACTAAGTTTTTACTCTGTATACCGGTTTGTGTTTAGATTTCCATTGGAGACTGATTGTGGAATTGAGTTTAAGTGTTTGTGATTTTGTTTGCAATGATAAACCAATATTATATTTACAGAAGTACAGATGTTATTGAACTTCTCTATTTTATAGACTTGATAAATTCACTGATGTCATCTAAGCCAATTAAACAAAATTATCCAACAATAATTTTTATATTTGAAAATGAAAAAAATAATAAAACAAAGAAGAAAAACATAATCAAATAAGATTTATACTTTGCCTGTTCAATGCTGCTTAGGAAAAGTCAACCGCTAATCTCCATATCCATGCATGGTAAAAGCTGATTATGGTTCATGACTTAATTTATGCATACTGATAACTGTCACCAGTAATAAACTAACAATGAGTTTTAGAACCATTCCTTTCTTCAAAAAAGATTTAGAACCATTCCAAATAAAGATTCCAAAAATATTTGGTATGCTCTGTTTTGATACAGAGGAAATTATCAACTTTGCCATATTGAAAGTTTTTATTGGATTAATTATGATGTACAACTTCATTTTCTATAATTACTGATACATGTTTTTTTTCAGTTACCAGAGGTACGTACTGATCATGTCTAAACTGAAGAAGATCAATTACTACATATTTAAAATAACAAATATCTAATTATGTTTGCATTTTAATGCGAATGAATTTTATTGACGAATTGCATTCTCTTTTACTTTCTTTTTGGGTTTCCATAACATGGCATGCTTTATCAACAACATGCTCATGAGTTCAAAGAAAAACAAAAAACAAAAAAAGTACAGGCAGTCAAGTGAGAGCATCCTCCATTTTTGTATTGCAAGCACCATGATTTCTAGCCAATTTTCGGAATATTTTTTAGTGTGTAGACTTCAGTGAGATAATTCATCGTTACACGAATGCCATCAGCCAAGCCAGATTGTAATGATATTCATTTCTCAAGCTAAGTTGCCTCACCTGGTAATTGTTGGTTGTGGAATTGGTGCACGGATCAATTACCTGGGTCGGAAACTCGGAGTGCGCCCGAAAGAAGAAGAGACGTGCCATCAATACTTCATAATTTAATATGTTGGAGAAGAAGGCGTACCCTTAGGATTTCGGTTTAATTTGAATTAATCTCAGTTCGATTAATTTCCAAATGAACCCGAACAGAAATCTTAGTTCGATTAATTGTTATGCGTCTCTTACTTCAACCCAGCCAATCCCCCATGAGTTCATGTCAATTTTGGTTTGAAGAGAAGAAATGAAGAACCAGGGGCCTTGAAGCAAAAGACACAAATCGACCCCTATCAAGTACAAAATTTATGAATAGGCAAAATTTGTATAGTCCTCTTCAACTTATTTTATTACATCATGAAGAATCAGTGTTGCCGAGCTATTGACAAAAATTATATATTTTGTGTGAAAAATTGTACATTCGAAATTCAACTTTTAGTGAATATATTAAGTTTAAAAGTGTTATCTCATTTAAATTTTTATGTTCATCCATTTACTACAGTAGATCTCAAATTGCACTTGGAATTTACCTGGAATGCAATCACGTGGGCCTCAATTTGCACTTGGGCTGCACAAAATCTTTGCATGGTCCAGAATTAAAAATGTTGAAACTCTCAAATCACAACAATTACAGACCAAGTTAAAATTTAGGTTGCTTTTGCAGGGGTATAAACGAAATCAATTCGAAACGGATACACAATGCTAATATTAAATTTGTATTGTCTTTTTTTGATGAGGAGATAAAATACATTTATAAATAATAAATGAATATCAAAATTAAGTCAAATTCATCTTAAAAGAATATAAATATGGAGTGGATAATACATAAATACGGATTACGAAACAAATAATTATCGAGTGTTTGAGTCATATGAATTTTAAGATACAAATACTAATTAAAAAAATTAATAAAAATAAATCACAAAATAAAAAAAAATAAAAAAAAAGTAAAACGGAGGTACCATGGACAAAAAAATGGAGAATATAAGGAACAAGAGGTAAAGAAATCCAAAAAAAAAGACAGCAAAATAATAAATGGAAAAGAGAATCTCGCTTCTGGAGGATTAAGAACTTAAGAAGCGCTAAGGAACTGATATTCGGTTGTCTTAGTCCGTGAATGAAAGCTAAGAAAGCTAAAAGAAGAGGTAGAGATGCCTTAAAGTCCGGACATATGATTAAAATTTGGGCAAAAGGAAGCTAAAGAAAGATCTTAATCTGCACTAAGAAACCGGTGTATAGCAGTATTAAGCGACTAAGAAAGCTAAAGAAAGCAGATTTAAGTCTTAAGGAGGCTTAATCCGTTGTTGCTGAACGGCCCCATTAGTTCCACAAGTAAAACATAAATGAACTAGGGACATTTATATATCAACATCGGTCCGGAGAAGAAAGGTTTGAAAAACAAATTGAATTCGGACAGAATATTATTACTGCTTTGTTTCGAATAGAACCGGTAATATGTTCTGTTTATGCATCATAAAATTTATTCATTTCCAAATTTGGGTCTTTTCTTCGTATTTAATAAATATCCAAATTTTGATCTGCTAAATTACCCGTTATGTTTATCCATATGAGAAATAAACGAATTCGAAGCTGATTTGGATGGATATTATCCACTCTATTTTCAGGCCTACGTTTTTTCCGTGTCGAAGTTTGTGCTAATTTTTAAAATAAAATGGAATCATGTTTTTTTTTTTTTTTAATTTTAAATATTTGCACTAAAGTTTTCAATCGGATTGCGATTTTTTGACCTTTCGTTTGAATAAGCCAATTATAATTTAATTGTCGGAATTGCAAGTATTATTGTTCCGAAATTTTTTTACTTACCACCCAATTAATTAAAATTAAAAAAAACACCACCCAACCTCTCAAAATTCAATTTCTACCACCCATGCATACTCAGTTAAAGCACCAAATTGATTTTTTTATTATTATTTTTTTTGGTGCACAGCCTCAGTATGCACACCATTTTTTTTTTAGTTATGTTCTAAATTGTTTGAAAACATTAATTGATCTAGGGACTAATTTGATGCGCATACTAAGAGTGTGTTCCAAAAAAATTAAATAAAATAATAATAAAAAAATCAATTTGGTGCGCATATCCAATCCGCGCACCAAAAAAATTGGTGCGCGAACTGGATATGCGTGGGTGGTAGAAATTGAAGTTTGAGAGGTTGGGTGATATTTGTTTAATTTGAATTAATTGGGCAGGTAATTAAAAAAAAATTCGGATTATTCTGTTAATTTCTTTAGATAAGGGTTAATTATTAGCCCACTGAGTGATCTATAATTTAAGAAGATATAATATTGATGGGCACAATTGACCAGAATAAACATAAAGAAATTTTACATGAACTCCATGTTCTCCCAATTTCAAACCATTTTTAGCAAACATATGACAATAACTAGATCAGTTTCGTTTCTTTCAACATTTATACTTATAAGAAGTCTGTAAAAATAATAAAGGAAGTTTGTCAAGATTGATAAGTTCATGAAAAAAAAAAAAAGTATCATACAGCACAAAGCAAGAATTTTTCATATTTTATAAAGTGCACTAATTTTAAAAAATTATTCTCCAACAAATGGTGAAATTTGGCATAATTGATTTCCTCGGGGGAGCTTTGGTACGTTGCAAATGTATACTGTTATTATCAGACAAAATAAATAAATTATGTTGTCTATGCTCCCTAAATTATGTAGATGATGGCATGATGCATACCTCATTTACATTATTTTCATTTTTTTTTCAAAGTAAAGGTTGGAGGTCAATAGTTTGGTGGCTTGACCTCCAACCTTTACTAAAAAAAAATTGAAAATTAAAGTTACCAACACTAATTAATATATAAAATATATTAGTTCTTATTTATATCGCAGAAAGAAAAGGTGTAACCAACGCTATAAAGTTTGCCGTGTGTTACCATATTTTTTATTTAATATACATAGGAATTTGAATGCACAAATATACTGTTAACACAGAAAATGAATTTTATCTTGCAAGAGATTTAAGGCATTGCATTGTTTACGAAACCCGTGTATATAATTTTAAAATAAATTTATTGTTTTCTATAACTGTATTTTATAATAGAAATTTTAAGAGTTATTTAAAATAATTTATAATATACGTCAGCTTCTGGAATTTATTGGCAAAGCGTACCAAAGATTCTGAAATGACAACAAAGTATAGTATCTGTAGTGAAAATATATACTTAATTATGAGAATA
The DNA here is from genome assembly GCA_964058825.1 of Carex arenaria. Lineage (NCBI taxonomy): Eukaryota > Viridiplantae > Streptophyta > Magnoliopsida > Poales > Cyperaceae > Carex > Carex arenaria. Next base: position 98,834 of record CAXKVW010000360.1, on the reverse strand, counting down.
TAATTATACATATAAATTGTTCTTGGTTTTTGGGAGGGTTTCAATAGCTCATGTTTGTCATACCTAATTATGCTTCATATTTTATATATACGTTTTTAAAGTCCAAATTGTCGATCCGAACCGCTCAACATGATATCCATACCAAAATATGCTTGGATTCCAAATTCTATAATTTTTGAATTTTTTTTACTATTGTTTAAGATAGATACAAAATAACTGTTTTTGAAAGGTCAAAAAACAATAATTTTGTACATATCTTAAAAATTAGTAAAAAAATTCTAAAAATTACAAAATTTCAACCCCAAGTATATTTTAGTATGAATATCATATTGAGCTGTTTGGATCAATAGTTTGGACTTAAAAATGAAGATATAAAACATGAGGAATGATAAGATATGAAAGGCATGAGATATTGGAACCCTCTTTCTATATAGATACAAAATTCTTGTTTTTGGACTATCAAAAAACAATGATTTTGTTTCTATAAAAAGTTTCTAAACCATATAAAAATTGGTTCCAAGCACATTATAATATGAAAATTATGTTGATCTATTTAAATCTACTGTTTAAAGTTTTAACTTTGAAAACAAATGATAATAAATGTGAAACATAATAAAACATGAAAAACATAAAGCATTTTGACAAACCTCTATTAAAAACCACAACTCTCTCTTATAATAGTTTGCCCTTTGAAACTAAAAATTGTTAACTTGGACAATATTAATATTATGAGTAGAACCTAGGGTGTTTTTAAGTTTACCAACTCTCTTTGTGAACTCAACTCTAAAATTTATCTTTTTGACTTTAAATGATAAATTCTAACTGTTGAAATCCGTCTACCTTATGAGTAATGCATCTACATGTAAAAAATTTAAAAGTTCAAATTAATTTTGTATAGAGTCAAGTGGTCAAAACACGTTCAAAAAATGAATGCATTAACATTAATTTATAGACATTCTAACTTTGTCTGCTTGACTTTGTACTAAATTAATTCGAAAGTTTAAAATTTTTGCATGTAGATGCATTACTCGTAAGGTAGATGGGTTTCAACAGTTCAAACTTGTCATTTGAAGTTAATCCGATAGGTTTTAGAGTTGAGTTCACAAAAAGAGCTGGTGAACTTAGAAACACCCTAACCTAGTTCTACTCAGATATTATAAAGCATATTTATATTAGTTAGTGTAACGTTATTGAGTATTGACACATGTAAATACTCATCATGATCAATGTTTTATATCTTTGTTTTTAAAGTTCAAACTGTCAATTCAAACTGCTAAACATGATATTCATACTAAAATATGTTTGAGGATGAACTTTTTTAACATTTGGAATTTTTTTACTAATTTTTAAGATAGGTACAAAATTATTGTTTTTGGACCTTTCAAAAATAGCAATTTTGTACCTATCTTAAAAAATAATAAAAAATTTCAAACATACTTTAGTATGAATATCATATTGAGCGGTTGGGATTGACAGTTTGGAGTTTCAAAACGTATATATAAAACATGAGTCATGATGAGGTATGAAAAAAATGAGATATTGGAACCCTACTCATATAAAAAAATAGTAAAAATCTCCACAAAAAAAAAAAAAAAAATTTTGGTCTCTAAAAACATTTTAATATGGAAATTATATAGATCATTTCGGAATTTGAATTAACTGTATGAATTTTGGAAAAGAAATAAGGAATGTGAGGCATTTAAACCTCCCTTCTTGTAAGTATAAAAACAAACAACAAAATTTGTTTTATTAGAAGCTTCAACCGAAGCCACAGAAAATCAGCAATGACATCACTGATGTTAAGTTCGACTCGATATCAATTGTTGAGTAATTAGTGATGACGTGAAAACAGATCTGAGCATTTTTTTTTTTTTGTAATTTTACTTTATAAGAAATTTAATCCTCCTTAATTTAAACATGAGCTATATGATTAAAATCAGAAGGAACACCTAAGAATAAATATACATCTAGTATTAATCTCAACAGTTCAATTTAAAAGGAACAATTCAGATTTATCTGAGCTGCTTCAACAAAATTCGTACAAGTTAAGAACATATTAACTCTGTCATTGCTTAATTAACAACCACCAAAATCTTTGCTATATTTTCGTTTTTATTTATGTAGTGGCACCGCACAAAACCTAGGTGCTTCCTCAATGTGTTCAAAAAAATTTAGGAGCCAAAACTTTCCGAGGCAAATCCCATGTAGAAAAATATATAGCGGTTGGTCGGTAGGTTGTCAAACAATGAAGCACATACTCACTACAATTAATTAATGAAGAACCAAAAATGACTGATCAAAGCATTTTAAAAGAAATTGACAAAATAAGAGGAAATATAATAGTCCAGCTTGAAAAAATAAAGTTATTTTTTTATTAATTTCTACTCCTTTTTATACTACTACTATTATCATGCTCCCAATTTATTGTTGAATAGTTAGGTGCATGATCTCAATAAATAGAAAATTACAATCCAAGGAACTATACTCTGCTTCTCCTCATCTCTTCTCTTCTCAAGCCATGGGGCTATTGACCATCTATGTTCTCCTCTTCATATCATTCTTCAACCATGCAAATTGTATTACATCTCCACATTACAATGCTATTTTTAGCTTTGGTGACTCTTATGCCGATACTGGAAACTTTGTCAAATTAGTTAAGGATTTTCTCCCATCAGTCGTTTTCGACAATCCCCAGTATGGCATGACATACTTCGGTCGACCTACTGGCCGAAGTTCTGATGGCCGTCTCGTTGTCGATTTTATCGGTAAGTTTAATCTTTGCAATGTGTTTTTTTTTGTATTTTGAATATTTGTTCAAGGGAATATAACAGCCAAAATAAAGCTAGAATTGTCACAAAAAAAGAGGTATCTTGTATGTAATTACGTATAACATCATAGTAAAATAGAGAAGTGAAAAATGTCATGTGTGTTAGTTAGAGTGTGGTTTTAATTAAGACTAATATGCTATACAAAAATGTTCACAAATTTTTACAAAAGAAATCTATTTCTCATTTTTAGGCTATTTTCAATGTTCTTGCATTGAATTAAGTTGTTATTTTCTAAAATTGATTATGTTTTAGATGCTATGATTTTGTAATCTAATGTCAATTTTAACATTAAAACACCTTTTCAAAATATAATTATGTTTTTCTTATTTCCTCTGTATAGTGTTAACTTAGAAGAAGAAAAACAGAGTTTTTTTTTTTTTTTTTTTTTTTTTTTTAAGAAAGATCATCAATTTGATTTGTGGCTCCCCATTAAATTGCAGCTGAAGCTCTAGGCTTTCGTCACGTACCACCATATCTGTCAAAAGACGAGGACTTCACTAAGGGAGCAAATTTTGCCGTCATCGGTGCAACAGCACTCAACCTAGACTTCTTCCATGACAATGACATCACCAGCATTCCACCGATAAACAGTTCCATGAATGTTCAAGTCGGATGGTTTCAAGAACTGAAGTCTTCTTATTGCAACACAACAGAATGTTCGTATATTTCATCAGTTTCAATACAACATCAACATGATCCCAATTTTAGTTATATATTTCAACAAACAAACAAAATGTATGTCTGTTTGTATGCAGCATGCAGGGAGTATTTGAGCAAATCTCTCTTCTTATTTGGAGAATTTGGAGGGAACGACTATAACTTCCTGTTATTGGCAGGAAAAACCATAGAAGAAATCAAGTCCTACGTGCCAACAGTTATTGATACCATTAAAGTGGCAGCTGAGGTATTTAATTAATTAACAAACAATTAGTGCAAATCATGTAGGGTTTGGCATTATTACCTAGTATTTGTGCATATTAAGATAATTGCAACTGGCTTGTCCCCTTGTAGCAAAACCTTAGACTTAGTTTTTAAGCTTTTTTTTTTTTTTTTGTGTTCCTTTGTTTCCGACTTCTATAATTTTTTACCATTTGTTTGAAAAATCAATTGGGCCAGCGGTCCTAGCCCATAACAGCTCTCCTGGCCTTTTAATATTTTAATTAGTAAAAATGCCCACCTAATGTGCACATCTTTTTATTATAGAACAACATTTATTAGATTAAAAAAAACAATTTCAATATACTTGGATTTTCTTGTTAACTTTTAATATGCTGTAGGTGTAGGCAATCACCATAACAACAAAAATTACATAAAAAGAAAGCAACAATGGCACACATTACTATATTACTGCTTATTCTCCAAACTGAATATACATACCAAACTTTTATTTTATTTTTTGAGAAGAGAAAGAGAGGTCAAGCTTCCAGATTTCATTTAAGGTACATTATAACCTCTAATGACATACAATAGCTAAAACCATCACAATTAATGATTGCTTTTGCAGTCACTGCTGAAACAAGGTGTAATGCATATGGTACTACCCGGAAACATACCGACAGGATGCGTGCCAATAGTGTTAACGTTGTACGGAAGCACAAACAAACAAGACTATGATCATCTTGGATGCCTCAAGGAGTACAACACAATTGGAATTACACACAATACATTGCTTCGCGAGGTAGTCACGCAACTGCAGGAGAAGTATCCTCAGGCCAGGATCAGCTATGGAGACTACTACGAACCGGTCATTCAATTGTTGCAGAAAAACGAGCGGTTCACTGAATTCCCTTTGAATATGGAAACAGAATGCCCAGGTAATTAATTCACTTTCCTAAAAAAAACAAAATTATTTATGTTAATTTGTGGTTAACTTTTGTATTTAACACTTATATTTTTGAATTTCAAAAATTTTGCAGGACCAACAATTGAAGCTCCTCTTAGAGTTTGTTGTGGAGGAGGAGGTCCATATAATTACAACCTTAGTCTTGTTTGTGGCCAACCAGGTGCAATGGCATGTGAAAATCCATTTAGTTCTATAAATTGGGATGGGATTCACCTGACAGAGGCTGCTTATAATTATATATCCATTCATTGGCTAAAAGGTCACTCTGCCATATTGACATCCATGTAAAATTAATGGTGTATATCATACATTGCTATTATTTTATTGTTTTTCTTCCACAAATTATTAACATTCATCCTCTGTTACTGTAGTGTGTACATTCAGACCGTATGATTTCAATCTGATGGATATAAATGAGTATAATATAAAATTTCCAACACGTAGTTATATATAGGTCAATGTTTTCACCTAAACATTCTAAGAAGTTTTTTAGGACAAGGAAATTTGCAATCATCAGATCAATCAGTAGCACTTCTAAAGGTCGGGTTGGGCTCAAGTAATTCAAACCTGGCCCGACGAGTCCGACTCGGCCCAGTGTATATATAAAAAAGAACTTCAATTTTAACATAATGAGTTGTTTTGATAAGAGATTTGTGTATAAAAAAAAGTATATACACAGTAATATTATTGTGAATTTGTTAACAAAAAAGAACCAAGATCGTTTAAGTGAAATTGCTACACTGGTGGACCACATACACCAATGTAAAATCACACAAAATTAAGATGCTCGGTTAATCATTCTGAGAAGTTACCTCACGAACAAAGCATTTGTGTGTGATATTGTTGAGTGTTCTTTTACAATCATAAAATGTCATAAGATGATTTTCATATTTGTTATTTTATTATAGACTTACAGAAATAGGTCAAAATAATATGATTTAGATTGTTATAATATTTATATGAAATTATCAAATCTTAATAAAATTACAAAATTTAGATAATGGAGGAAACTGAATAGCAAAAATGTTTAGAAATGTTTTAAAAAATTATGCAACAAAATTAAAAATATATCAAGTATATAACATTCCAAAAAAAAATTAATTATTTCTTATTTCTTAATTTTATCACATTTTATCTAAAATTTTTAGATTGAGCTAATAAGTAGCCATCTACTTTAATTTACAAGATAATTTTGAAATGAAATTTACAGCAAACTATTTTAGGTAAGTTACTTTTAACTCATCACATATTCACATTAATTATATGTGACACTTAGTTTGTTTTAGACATTTAATATTTTAATAAACTCTTTCTCAAGATTTAAAACTGTTTTGATAGACTTTTTAAGTATAGCTCACTCTATTTGATAATTTTACATGTATTTATTATAAAGATTATGATGTGGAAATGTTTGTAATTGACATTTTATCGTTTTATTTTTAGTTTATTTTTTGTGAAACTATTATTCTTTTAAAAATATATAATTAATATCGCTTCATTAAAAATATATTTCATATGTTATCTAATTTTGTTCTGCAGTCGATTAATTTGAATTTAGACACAATCCAATTCAGTTCAAATCTATTAAGAACTTATCCAAAACTCAAGTTATATGACTGATTGTCGTCTTTAAACACATACTTCAATTCAAATGTGCAGCAAAAAATAATACGAGAACAACCAATATCAGTTGTGAAATTCAAACTTAATTAGAACATATATCTAAGAATAAGAACAAAAACAGGAAATAATTGGGTGATAGCTGTCGGAAGATATTCAAGTAATATTATTTTTCTTAGGGGGATTTCATTGTATATCCCTAAAAAACAATAAAATTACGCTATTTTTCCTCTAAACTTCTAAAACTCATAAATTTACTCATTTTATTGTTTTTATCTTAAAACTCATTTTTAATTTATAAAATACTCACTTTATCCTTTAAAAAAATAAAAATTTATAGTTTGTTTAAGAAAAATATCAATCGTACATGATACCCATTATACGCTTATACTTTATAAAATACTTATTTTTTTCTCGAAAACCAGATACTCGTTAGACCATTTGACCTTTATAAAATATCAATTTTAACTTCGAAAACCGATCAAATATAATACCGACATTTTTCTTAAACAAGTTTTTTATGCTTTTAATAAAATTTAAAATGGGTATTTATAAATTTAAAATGAGTTTTAACTTAAAAGACAATAGAATAGGTAAATTTGTATGTTTTAGAAGTTTAGAGGGATAATACGTAATTTCAAAGTTTATAAGGGGAAATACATAATTTTGATGTTTTTGAGGGGCATACCCACTAGGGGTGCAAACAGGTTAGATATTATCCATTCGTATTCGGATTCGTTTCCAAAAATTAGATATGGATATCTGATATTCGAATATCCATGTGGATACGGATACAGATCGATATAGTTTTGAATTTTAATTATCAGTATCTGAATATAGGAGATATATGTCATTGATGCACGCTTTCGCATACTTGTTATGAGGCAAATAAAATTTATAACCCGTTTCCTACTGAGTCAGATTACAAGCGTTTATCTCCATAAATTAATTTCAGTTATCTCCATAAATTAATTTCACTCTATACAGATGCTCTTGCAATGGGCATCTTGATTAACAAATCAAGCCGTCATTTTTATCCATGCCCAAACAATCATAAAGTTCGCCAACTTTGCCCACAAATCAAAAATTCTGTCAAAAATGTCCAAACCGGCTACTAAATAGGTGGTTTCTAATAAAAATTAAAAACCACCTAGTTAGTAGCCGGTCCCTCAAAAAAATTAATTTTATATATATGTGTGCACTGTTCCAAAATTTCCTCACAATTCATTTCATCAAATTTTACACTATCTCTCCTCACATTCTCTCTTTCTCCCAGAATTCTCCTTCTCTGTCTGTTTTTGCAAGTAAGTCCCTATATTTTATTTTATATTATTCAGTAGGCCAAAATAGTTGTAAATTGGTACCAATTGTTATAAATTGTTATAAATTTATTAGAAATTGCTATCAATTGTTATAAATTGTGTAGAAATTGTTTAAATTTATTAGAAATTGGTACCAATTGTTATAAATTGTTAAAATTTATTAGAAATTGCTAGCAATTGTTATAAATTGTTTAGAAATTGTTAAAATTTATTAGAAATTGCTAGCAATTGTTATAAATTGTTTACAAATTGTTTAAATTTATTAGAAATTGCTACCAATTGTTATAAATTATTTAGAAATTGTTTAAATTTATTAGAAATTGCTACCAATTGTTATAAATTGTTTAGAAATTGTTTAAATTTATTAGAAATTGCTACCAATTGTTATAAATTGTTAAACTTTATTAGAAATTGCTACCAATTGTTAAAAATTGTTAAAATTTATTAGAAATTGCTACTAATTGTTATAAATTGTTATAAATTTATTAGAAATTGCTAAAATTTATTAGAAATTGGTACCAATTGTTATAATTGTTATAAATTTATTAGAAATTGCTACCAATTGTTATAATTTTTATAAATTTATTAGAAATTGCTACCAATTGTTATAATTGTTATAAATTTATTAGAAATTGCTACCAATTGTTGACTATTGTTATAATTTATTAGAAATTGGTACCAGTTGTTATAAATTGCTACCGTTTATTAGAAATTGTTAAAGTTTATTATAAATTGTTAGAAATTGCTACCAATTCATTAGAAATGTTCCAATTTTTTTTATAAATTAGGGTTTGTTATAAATTATGTATAAATTGGGTATAAATTATGGTTTGTTATAAATTAGGGTATAATTTAGTATAGTTATCTAACTTGGTAAAATTTTGTATAATTTCGGATAGTTATATAACTTAGCATAATTCGAAAATAATGAGTATAAAATAGTATAATTAGCGCATTTTAGCGAATTTTAACGTGTTTTTACACAATTTAAGTTTAGGATGGCTGGAGGTAGAGGTAGAGGACAGCCCAGACGTGCACCACAGGTTGAGGCGCCGATTGACACCACCAGTACCGAGTACTTCAGCCCTCTCTTATGGATACCCCAACGCGAGCACAGGGTATCCTTGGCTTCCATTGAGGTATGCTAGTTTTTGTCCATATACGAAGTTTAAATTTTGTTGTATACATTATGTAATACTTTCCTTGGCTTTCAACGCAGGACGATTATCTGATGGACGTCAATTTTTATGTCCCTCGGATGCAGTACTTCTCACAGATGGACCCATATCTCATCTGGCTGGGACTATATCAGATTGTGTCCATCCTGCGGGACACGACTCCCCCCATCAATGCATCTCTCATCGCAGGATTAGTGGAGCGATGGCGTCCCGAGACGTACACGTTCCATATGCCTTTCGGGGAGATGACTGTCACGTTGCAGGACGTGAGTGCCCTCTGGGGTTTGCCGATCAGGGGCATTCCCGTAGGCGAAGTATCTGACAGCAGAGACTTCGCCCATGACATCGATCAGTATTTGGTGTTGCCAAGTAGCACGTCCCCCCTCACCATCTCTGACACCTGGGACCACGTCAAGGTCATCTATTATACTGCTTGTTGTTTACTGTATCATTCCATATGCACACAACATGTTCGATGAAATATCCAAGAGAAACTTTCACCAAAAAAAAAGGATCAATCTTTGTGGAATATATTGACTAAAATACTCAAGTTGGCATCTGATTTTGTTTGGAACTGCCAAATTTTTTAAAACTCAGAATCTGGTTCCAGGGAACTTGAAAAGAAGGAGAAAGTAACAAAACAAATGTCACTTGTCAAAAAGCATATAATTTACACAATTAGAATAGATTGTATAACCATTTTCTATTATGTGCAACTAGAATAACTTTTGTGAGTACATACTCCATTAATTTTTCAGGAAATGAGATTGAGAGGCCTGACAAGCAAGAGGCAAATGAAGATTATGCTAAGGTGAATGATAGAGAGACAGAAACTGAGGCAAATATGCTGTCACAATGGGCTCCACAAGCAGTTTCTATATACAACCTGGTTTACCAACTCTAAGAACATGCCTCCTCCAACAAGTGGTACTAGAAAAGTCGAACCGAATCCATGAGTAATTTGTGATTGCTTTCCTTGATGCCATTTCTATGGTACAATGATATTGTAACCGTACGTGCTTCTCTTCAGCTGTATATAGATATCTCTCCATCAAATTTTGTCCTCAAATATTTTTGTTCATAGAGCAGATTGGTCCATACTACGGATCAATATTTTTATTTTTTAATGTCTAAATAGTCGATATGAACCATTTAACATGATTTCCATACGAAAATATATTTTCAAACTAAAATATATATATTTTTTCAGTTTTATTTTACTATTTTTTAGATAGGTAGAAAATCACTACTTTTGAATAGTCTAGAATTGTTAAATCAAGTGATTATTAACTTCTTTAAAAAACTAGAATAAAATTCTAAAAAAATAAAAAAATTGATCTACAAGTACATTTTCATATGTTGATCATGCTAACGGTTATGTGTTTTTATTTTCATTAATTTATTAAGTGACTTGCTAACGAAGTGAGAGAAGCTCTGCACTGATAATGAATTTTATTTTGTTTATCTGTTGTATCTGGGTGGAGACTTGTTATTCTTTTGTATACATCGTATGTGATATGATCAATTCATTAGTGGTCTGTATTTATAAGTTATGAATTACATGTTCTAAAAATCAGGCCGATTATCTAAATCTAAAGCCCATAACATACAGGATATCATTAATACCAAAAATAAAATAAACCGCGTAATTGTTGCTTGCTTATTATTTGTAAGTAAAGAAAAGTCAAGTCAAGCTCCGTTGGCGAATTAGCCAAAAACAAGGGGCTAATTAGCAAGTATACTAACTTTATCGAATTTGATTCCTCTGAGATATCTCAAACTTTGCGTGACTTTTTGGAATATCTCAATCGTTCAAATACATTCTACACGGATCTCAAAGTTCAAATAATACTGGCCCCCTACGGTTCCCCGAATAGGCACCGGACACGTCGGTCACGCAAAAATTGTGATATCTCAGAGGATACTCACCCCACTTTATCCCATCGGCGAATTTTCTTTTCATGCGCTTTTTGTTTTTTCTTTAGTGTAGCGGGTGTCTATGGGGGAATACATGCCATCAGTATTCTAGCCGCATGGAATTGCTCATAGAAAATCCTTTCTAGACAACAACAATCAACTCCTAAAGGTTTCTATATCTTAATCTCTGTAATTATTACGTGTGGCGAGTTGTATTTATGGTAAATACAAGCTTTAACAATTGTTCCTCAGACATATTTCTCCCACAGAATATCTGTTTTTTTTTTCCAACGTAATGATATGAAGAGACTGGACAGTAAGACAGGGATCTCTTTTTCTCTGTTATCCTCATTTTATTCAATATTTTCATATACTATTTTTGTGCTGAAAAGTTTGACAATGTAATATCTCCTTCTTTTTTGAAGAAGAAATTCAGGGGTCAAGCCCCTAGATTCCATTGATCAGAACACCAGAGGTGTTGGTTTTACAAGTAATATCTCCTTCTTAAACACATGTATTACAAATTATTTTAAATTCATACATTCAGATAGTTAAAATACTGAATTTCTATTGAAAAAAAGTGAAAGAAAGAAAGATTTAGCATGTTTCTTGGAAACAAATTTTCAAAACATAGTGAAAGAAAGATTTAACTAACATGTGTTACGTATTTTGCCACTGACAGTCATTACCAACACGCCAAACAAAAAGAAAAAAAATTCATTTGTCAAACAACTCTTTGATGTCCTAGTTAAATAAAATAAGGAAATAACAACAGAATACTAAAATAAAAATAAAGTAAACAAAAAATATATATACATCAAAATTATGGATTAATTAAGGTTTGGCTTTTGGAAATTTGTTTTCATGCTATTCACAAACTCAGTATATACAGATTACAAAACTGTTTAAGGATTGAAATTATAATTGCTTTTGCAATTCAAATTGAAAAAAAAAATCTCCATAAATTAATTTCACTCTATACAGATGCTCTTGCAACGGGCATCTTGATTGACAAATTAAGCAATATTGCTTGATTTGTCCGTCAATTTTATTGAATATATGTTTTCAGTTCATACTTGGTTTTTATTTACAAAAAAAAAAAAATCTCTTTTATCAAGGTCTAATGACTAAAAAATTTCAATAGTTCTACTATTGAAAGAAGGATTTTACCGGTCTCTGTTCAACTCCAAAATTGATTTTTCTCTCTAACGAGCAAAATATTACCGGAACCACAACAAACAACATTGAAGATAAATATATTAATTAAAAGATATTCATAAAAGAGTTAGGCTATGGTAGTACGATACTATTCATATCACCTTACATATTGGTATGTACTATGGATTAATATCTCCATTTCAAAGTCCAAACAATCGATTTGAACTGTTCAACATGATCATATACCTGTAGAACAAATTTAATATTTAAAAAAAATACTACTTTTTAGTCCAGAATTTTACAATTTTTAAATATTAAACACTAAATTAATAAGAATAATTTCCAGCAAGGTGTCTCCGTAGTAATCGCATAACATCCACAAACCATGTGAGAACTATAATAATTAATTATTTGACCTCCACAAAAAAAAATATATATATCTCTCTAGGACGAGTCGACAACTAAACCATGTGAGACCTCAATTAATCATTGGGTTTAAATAAAGGCTGGTAATTAGACAGAGAGAATTTAAGAAATGTATTGAGGAATGTAATTGATCTTTATTATTCTTGTTTGATTGTAAAATGTGATTACAATTGTCTATTAATTACAGACTAAACTCAGCCTACTAATATATAGTTACATCAATGTAAACTCTAACTAAAGTTATGTCTTCTACACTCCCATAATAGTTGGTATATGTTTGACTTTGTCCCATTCCTCCCTCGACTTGTTCTCAATTTTTGAGTGGAGTTGTCTGCCTATCCTCAACTCCTGTAGGGTGGTCACACACTGTAGGTCGGGAAGAGTATGTAAATCACGGCAGGAATGAATAGAAAGGTACTTGAGCACGGGCAATGCTCCATACTCCACCTTCCATTCCTTTATATTGACAAGATAGAGTCCCAGATTTTGCAGCCGTGGGAAACCTCCATACGTGCAAACTATGGTATCCACATTAAGGTAAATGAAAGACAGATTCAGACACTTCAAACTACGCAATCTCTCAAGTTTCTGCATTGGATCAAAATTCAAATTATAGGAGGACAGTGTTAGCTTGGTTAAATTAGGAGGCATTTCTAAAACTCCAATATATGCAGTTGCATCATTTGTATGAAAGTTCCCATAGAGATACATGGTATGTATGTTTTGGTAACTCAGTGAGGTACTGAAATCAATCATTCCTCTTGGAGGACCTAAGTTATATAATCTCACTGAGAGGAGGTTATTCAACTTGGAGAGGAGGCCATGTATCAACATGTCATCATTCTCGTCATCATACAAAAGTTGCAACTTACGGATACCAAGGAGGTAAGGGATGCTTTTCTTCCATGATTCTGGAACTTTGCACCATCCAAGGCTTCTTAGGCTAACTAGGTTTGCAGTTGATGGTGGTCCCACCAATCGCATGTGAGGACCGAAACGAACATGCCTCAGACTAGTGATTTTCCAAAGACTTTTTGGCAACTCTTCAACATTTGTACCCTTTATATCAAAGGTCTGGAGATTTTGCAAATGACCAATCCATGATGGAATTACAGTTATGTTAGTCTCTCTCAAACCCAAGTATCTTAAGTGGATCATGTTCTTCAAATCAGGCGGTAGGTATCTTATTTGTGAGTATCCTAGTTCTAGGACTCTAAGTAATAGAAATCCTATATCTCTGACAGAACCTCTCCCGAAATTTATGAATGTTCGAAGATTGGGCATTTTCATCTTTGTGAGATGCATTGGATGGATCTCATTGTGAAATGCCACTTGCCGTGTCATGCTTACATCCCTCTCTGCATTTTCTTCCTTCCAGATGAGAAGGAAATTATTTTTAGTGGCTTCAACCAATGCAATTTCACGCAAAAGATCGTGAACCTGGATAGACTTGATAGCACCGTAGAGAGATCTCTCAACAACTTGAACCAAACATCTGTAAGTTTAATAGTACAAAAATAGGTTAAAAAAATGATGTTCAGTATATAAGCACTATAAATTGTCAATCAATCAATCAAGACTGTAGCTACAGAACTTGGGTAACAGAGTTAGTTAAAATATGCTGACAGCAGAAATAATCTTCTTTTTTCAAGAATCCTATTTTTTTTTTATGTTTAATAGAACAACCATGTGTAACAAAGGCTCTGTTTTAGTTACTTTCATAATAAAAGTTGTTATGAAGACAAGGTGAAGTAATATCATCTACACATTAATTTTTTGAATATGGGGTAATGCTGCCTAATGTTTTTGGACTTTCTAAGTTGTTACAAATTTCTTAAATTGCGAGAATTTCCAACTATATATTCATTTCAAATAACAAACTTTCAAGTACTAGTTCCAATACAAAAATACGGAATTTTTTTTCATGGTAAATAGAAAATAAAAATAAAAATGGGAAAGGATATAGGCAAATTTTAAAAATTAAAAGGCATGATATGGCATCCCACTGGACACTCCAAGGACGCCCCAAGGACGCCATACCATATGGACGCCCCAATTTTTTTATAGAAAAGTGGGACGCCACATCAACATAAAAAATCAGAAAAAAAGAATAGGACGCCATTTAAAAACTTGATTTGAACTTTTTATTTAATTTTTGTTCAATTTCTTTTTGATAGCTGGACCCCTATTGTTTCTAAAAAAAAAAAAAATCATTACAAATAGAGTGCTATAAATGCTATTTGTATTCCACTTATTGTATAATGAGCCCTTTATGTTGATTTTGTATGAAATAAAATATAAAGAAAAAAAAATATTTCATCTATCTTTAAAAAAAAATGGTTCACATTTTACCTTAAAATTTTTATTTTGAAATATTAATGCTCTAGAAGTTATGATTTTCTATTTGAAAAAAATAATAATATTTCATCTATAATTTTATATTTTTAAATTTTAGATGTACTCTTAGTTATTTAGAAATGATTTGTTTCAAATTGAGTCAATTGGAAATTTGATTGATCATTCATCATAAAACCATTAATAAAATTCCTTCATAAAATTTAAAATTGTTTGACGTACTGGAGGGTAACCGACTATCAAGTAAGTTCATATTTAATACACAATATTTAAGAAATAAAGAATATAACTTCAATTATATTTATTAGGTTGAATATATTTGTTAAATATCAAATGGATGTATATAAAAATTAGATAACCACATTCTAGTGCGTACTATTATTTTGTTCTGGAGGATTCCGTACGTGCCACTATTTTTTATCACAAATTATCATAACTTCTAGAGCATTAATATTTCAAAATATAAAATCAACGGTCAAATGTGAACCATTATTCTATTTTAAGATAGATGAAATATTGTTTTTCTTTATATTTTATTTTATACAAAATCAACTTAAAGGGCTCATTACAAATAGAGTGATATGGCACTCTATTTGTAATGAAATTTTTTTTTTTTTTTGAGAAACAATAGGGTCAAGCTATCAAACAGAAATTGAATAAACATTAAATGAAAAGTTCAAATCAAAGTTTTTAAATGGCGTCCAATTTTATTTTATTTTTTCGACATTTTTCCGATATTTTATGTTGATATGGCATCCCGCTTTTCTTAAAACAAAATTCGGGGCTCCCTTTGGCATCCTAGGGCGGTTTTATTTTTTGGACAGAGGTCTCCGTATGGTCTCCCATTTTTAAAATTTACCCATATCATTTCTCATTTATATATATATTTTTTTCATTTTGTATTTACCATGAATACAAATTTCGGACAAAAATAGAAGTATTATAGAAAATTGTTAGTAGGGGGTAGGGGTGTCAACGTGTATGGTAAGGATCGGATGTAAATATTTTCATACTCGTATCCGTTACAAATTGTTTTTAGTCTTACCCTACTCTTATTAGCTACGAATTATCTTATCCGTACCCTACCCTTACCCGTTTTGGTTGTCGGATAACAAAACGGTAGCAGATAAATAACGTGTAATGCTATTATAATAAAAAATAATATTATTTACTAAATAATACATTAAAACACATTAATCATTTCAGAAATATATATATATGGACGTGGCTATGGTGCTATGCATAGCATAGAGACCTCCGTGCAACGGCTCAAAATTTGAATTTTCAAAATCCTAACTGTCGATCCAAACAGTTAGATGTGTTCTCCATATTGAAATGTGCTTGGAGACCAACTTTTACATTTTTTGGAATTTTTTTACTATTTATTAAGTCACTTTGAAAATCGCTGATCCAACGGTTGCTTAACTAACAGTGAAACCGTTAGATCGGCGATTTTCAAAGTGGCTTAATAAATAGTAAAAAAAATCCAAAAAATATAAAATTTGGTCTCCAACCACATTTCAATATGTAGAACACATCTAACGGTTTGGATCGACCGTTAGGAATTTGAAAATTCAAATTTTGAGCCGTTGCATGGAGACACTCTATGCTATGCGTAGCATATTAGCAATTTCCTATATATATATATATATATATATATATATTAAAATGAGGTTACGAGGCCTGTTCCATATAGAAATCTGGTAAATTATAGTCTTTGTTACGATCCAAAATAAAACCCACAGAACACCAAACATTTCACAAATATATATGTATTTTAAAGGTCTAAACTTTATTAGAATTCAATTAAAAAACTTTATTGGGATTTGCTCAAATTTATTTACGTGTTTTAATAGTTAATTAAGCATAACACAACTATCAAGAATAGTTAGAGCATTAATACTCATTGCTCATTAATATATATAATATATATATATAATTTTTTTATAATTACCCAATCGGGTAACGGGTATGGAATAGGATTTATCCATACTCTTACCCGTTTAGATATCAGAAAATAATCTTTATATGTACCTCTACCCGATAAGTTTATGAAAAAAATACTCACCCGTACCCATCTTATTTAATACAGTACGATTAGGATAAACGGATAAAAGAGTGCCATTGACACCCCTAGTAGGGGTACTTCTCAAATAGACATTTTATTAATATTCTTATATTTATGACAACAGTACCTTTGCACTAGATCCTCCAAATAATCTTGAGCATAATCTTCAAATTCCCCTTTTTTTTAACCTCTATTAAGCCTTCAGCTATCCACATCTTCATAAGACGTTTCGCCTCAATTTTGTAGTCCTCCGGGAAGCAAGCTAAGTACCTGAAACATGCAACCGGCTCGACTCATAATTTGGATGGCCAAAGTACTTTTTGTGTAAAAAAAAAAAAGATAAGGTAAAATTTTGAAATAACAAGGATTGATTAAAAAATTTCATGTGCCTGTGACGGGAGTATATGATATAGCTGATCTCTGAGAAATGGCCGAGGTATTAAATGACTTATTAGCGTAAATATTATGACTTCAAAAATTTACAAAAAAATATCCTTAAATAAAAATTGCGAGTATTGTTAAATTTTAAAAAAAATGATAACATACCGGAAACATGACTTGTGAAGATACGGTAAGTCATCATAGCTGGTGGCTAGAATTTTCATGCATTCTCCTCCTTCAACTTCATGCCAATCTAATCTGTTGAGCACTCTAGACCATTCTTGGTACGTAGGAGATTTACTTGACAAGAGGCCACCCAACACAGTGAGTGTTAGAGGCAAGCCGCCGCATCTCTTAACTAGCTTTCTAGTGAGATCCAACAGTTCTTTTGGACACTGCGGCGAGGGATCACTCCATGGAAATGCCTTCTTTAGGAAAAGCCCGAAGCTTTCATCTTTGTTGAGAAACCGAAGAGGATACACACCACTAGAATCTGCTCGATTCGCTACATTAAGGTTACAGGTCGTCATTAGCACCCGGCACCCTTTCCCGACGTCAACTAGGCCAGTCTCGAGCTGGGTAAAGGCATTCTCGGCCCACACATCATCTAAGACAATTAGGTAATTCTTCTCTTTCAATAATGTATTGAGTTCTCCTAAAAGAAATACAATTTGATCTTCTTGTTGTAATTCTAATTCCTTTAATACACCAAGAACCCACTTAAACTCTTCCTCATTTACAATAAGTTTCTGGTGTATTTTCTTTAATACATCAAGGAGATTAAAATTATGAGAGACAGTTATCCATATGCAAGAATCAAAATGATTCTTTACTGTTGGACAACTATACACTTTTGACGCAAGAGTAGTCTTGCCAAGCCCACCAGGCCCGACAATGGAAACCACATGCCGGCTTTGGGAGCTCGTCCCATGCAGCAACAAATTGATTATATCTCTCTTTTCATCTTCAAAACCGACAACTTCGATGTTATCGACATCAGGGACCACACGACGTTTAAAAGAAGGTTGTTTTTGGAGAAGTCTTTCAGATTGACCAGCTCGATCTCCACTAAGATCTTGTATCCCAAAAGTAGTTCTACCGTCGGAGATTATGTGGAGTTTGGTTTGGATCTTGGAAATCTTCTCACCGAGAGTTCGACGAGCAAATAGCCCATTTGGGATAAGACCGAGCCATCGATAGTTGGCTTCAACAAGGAATGTGTCGATCGCATCCTCATATGCGAGAGTCCTCAAATTTTGCACCCATCCCTCGATCCTCTTATCACCTTTCTTCTTTTTGGAGTCGGCATCCTCTAGAAAGTTCTGCATCTGATCCAGTTGAAGCTTCACCTCATTGATTTTGCGGTCGACTATGTGCAGGGACTGGGCTTCATTGATTAGTAGGTCTGCTAACTTTTTTACCACAGCAGAGACGATCCCGTCAGTCATCTCGCTCTATCAGGAATTAAGAGTTATGGATTTGGGGACAAATGGAAAGAGTACGATCTGAGAAGAAAGTGTTATCGGTGGAGAAGAAAGGCAAAAAAATGATGTACTGATCTGAGAAGAAAGTGTTATCTTAGATAAACATGATGTACTGGTCTATTGTGTATAAAAAATCATATTCAGGGATATACAAATTGTGCTTTCGTAGAAGCACAGTGTATATTAAAAAAAAAAAAAATTGGAGTACTTTTGCCCTTACTCCTGGTAAACAAAGTTGGAGGACTTTGCGCTATCAATCATGTTTTTTTATTATAATCTTCTCATTTACGCTAGCTTCACATTCATATATACTTCACAATCTTCACATTCGTGTAAACTTGATATGCGAAAGTTGGACTGATATTTTTTTGTTAGAATTGACCAAATAGGAGGAACAATAGTGTGCAACTCTAAAACTTGTAATTTCGGTCTTCTAAATAATTTTTCTTGTTATTCCCTTTTTGGTCATTTATGCCAAAACTTCTCTTAAATATATATATCTATTCATCTGAATTCTATGCGGCATCGGATGAGAACTCCGTTTTTTTTTAAAGAAACCAAGCATTCATTTTATTGTATTTAATATAGTTTAGTCCAGTTTAGACTTCATGGTGCACTACCGATAGCTCATTTGTATTTTATTTATTAGTAATTGGGGGTGTCAATGGCACTCTTTTATCTGTTTATCCGATCCGTACTGTATTCGACAAGATCTAGACGGGTAAGATTTTTTTTTTCATAAACTTATCGAGTATAAATACAAGTAATTTTTTTTATTATTATTTAAACATATAAGGGTACGGGTAAAGATCGTTTTGTATCCGTTACCCAATCGGGTAATTATAAATTAAAATTATATATATTATATATATATATTAATAAACATTGAAAAGAGTGCTTTAATTGGTTTACTTGCTCTTAGTATGATTATAATTTTTCTCGATAAAGTACTATACATGTGTGAAATAAATGTATATGTTTTTATGTTTTATTTATTATACATTAAATCGTCACAAAACAAAGAAATTCGGATGCATGCATTTAACGAAGCGAATCCAAATTATTTTACACATAGAAGAAGGGGTATGTCATTATGTGGGACCCGGCGCTAAACATCATGAGGTGGGCAATAATTTAAGAGATAGGAGTAGGTCCGACGGGCATCGGACCTACTTTTAGGTTCAATTAGCTCTATAACTGTACGATTAGCATAAAGATTAGTGTACACGAAAATTGAAACAGACTTGCATGAATATTAATGTACTTTGCACGGATTTTGATGCAATCAAATGGTCATTTCACCTATCGAACCAAAGTAGGTCCGATGGGCATTGGAACTACTTTGAATTCATAATTTAAATAATGAGAGCTAAGAGAGTATTTTTTTTTATACTAATATCCACTTGGCCCTTCTCTCTTAATACTATACATGGATACATAATCAATGGATAACTAATAAGGAAATTATACAAATCTCAAATATCTTTCATCTTTTTGTATGGAATTATAATACTTTTCATATATGAATCTCATATAAAGTTCATGTTTCAGATATAGTTTCAAACTTAATACATATAAAGTTTATAAATACTTTTCATACCATTAAACAAGATATGTTTTATAAAGTTTATAAATATTTATAATAAGGTTAATTTTAATTTGATTTGTTTCTATTTTTTTTTTCAACTCAAATGCCCTTAAGGTTTCATTTCATATATAAAATCAGTGATTACATAAAAATAAAGTGGTATCATGAGTCAAACAATAAAACCGGGTATGTGAATGTTGTAAATGACACGGGATATAAACCAGCTAGGAAGGATCGGTTTGTATTCTTATATGTACAAAAAGAGATGAAAGAAATTTGAGATTAAAGCACTTGAATTCGTTCGGTTTACGAATTCGGATCACCCTAGGTACGTTGTTTTAACTTCACAAATAATACTGGCCCCATGCGCTATTCCTGAATAGGCACCGTTTTGAGTTAATTTGGACAGTCCATTTTAACTTGCTTGAGTCAGGTGCCTGAGAAGATTCAGATTCTCGGTTTAGTGTTTAGGATTTAAGAGACCGGCCGGTTAATATGCTTCCATAAGTAAATCAACACCATATATTTATAGGTCATTTTTGTGTTTCCAAAGTCCAAAAATCAATCTTAATCGTTCAATATGATATTAAAATGTCCTTGGAGACCAAATTTATATTTTATTTTTTATTTTTTAAGGTAGATAGAACCGTTATTTTTATCCATGCCCACTAACCTCTTAATTTCGCCAACTCTGTCCAGAAATCTCAAATTTTGTCAAAAATGCCCAAACTGGCTACTAAATAGACGGTTTCTAATTTTTATTAGAAACCGGCAACTAGACCGCCGGTTTATAATAAAAATTAGAAACCGGCTACTTAGTAGCCGGTCGCTCAAAACAAATAATTTTATATATATGTGTGCACTGTTCCGAAATTTCCTCACAATTCATTTCATCAAATTTCACACTATCTCTCCTCACATTCTCTCTTTCTCCCAGATTTCTCCTTCTCTGTCTATTTTTGCAAGTAAGTCCCTATATATTATTTTATATTATTCAGTAGGCCAAATAGTTGTAAATTGGTACCAATTGTTATAAGTTGTTATAAATTTATTAGAAATTGCTACCAATTGTTATAAATTGTTTAGAAATTGTTTAAATTTATTAGAAATTGCTACCAATTGTTAGAAATTGTTAAAATTAATTAGAAATTGCTAGCAATTGTTATAAATTGTTTAGGAATTGTTTTAATTCATTAGAAATTGGTACCAATTGTTATAAATTGTTAAAATTTATTAGAAATTGGTATTAATTGTTAAAAATTGTTAAAATTTATTAGAAATTGTTAAAATTTATTAGAAATTGTTAAAATTAATTAGAAATTGTTAAAATTAATTAGAAATTGTTAAAATTTATTAGAAATTGGTACCAATTGTTAGAAATTGTTAAAATTAATTAGAAATTGCTACCAATTGTTATAACTTGTTATAAATTTATTATAAATTGCTACCAATTGTTGACTATTGTTATAATTTATTAGAAATTGGTACTAGTTGTTATAAATTGCTACCGTTTATCAGAAATTGTTAAAATTTATTAGCAATTGTTATAAATTGTTACCAATTCATTAGAAATGTTCCAATTTATTTTATAAATTAGGAAAAAATTGCTACCAATTGTTATAAATTGCTACCGTTTGTTAGAAATTGTTATAAATTGCTACCAATTCATTAGAAATGTTAAAAAAAAATTTATAAATTAGGTAGTTTAGTATAGTTTAGTATAGTTATAAATTAAGGTATAATTTGGGTATAAATTAAGGTATAATTTGGGTATAAATTATGTTTTGTCCCAATTTAGGATATAATTTAGTATAGTTATCGAACTTGGTAAAATTTTGTATAATTTCGGATAGTTATATAACTTAGCCTAATTCGAAAATAATGAGTATAAAATAGTATAATTAGCTCATTTTAGCGAATTTTAACGCGTTTTTACACAATTTAAGTTTAGGATGGCTGGAGGTAGAGGTAGAGGACGGCCCAGACGTGCACCACAGGTTGAGGCGCCGATTGACACCACCAGTACCGAGCACTTCAGCCCTCTCTTATGGATGCCCCACCGCGAGCACAGGGTATCATTAGCTTCCGTTGAGGTATGCTAGTTTTTGTCCATATACGAAGTTAAAATTTTGTTGTATACATTATGTAATACTTTTGTTGGCTTTCAACGCAGGACGATTATCTGATGGAGGTCAATTTTTATGTCCCTCGGATGCAGTACTTCTCACAAATGGATCCATATCTCATCCGGCTGGGACTATATCAGATTGTGTCCATCCTGCGGGACACAACTCCCTCCATCAATGCATCTCTCATCGCAGGATTTGTTGAGCAATGGCGTCCCGAGACGCACACGTTCCATATGCCTTTCGGGGAGATGACTGTCACGTTGCAGGACGTGAGTGCCCTTTGGGGTTTGCCGATCAGGGGCATTCCCGTAGGCGGAGTATCTGACAGCAGAGACTTCGCCCATGACATCGATCAGTATTTGGGGGCAGATTCGACACAGCTACGGGCCGATAAGGGGAAGTCCAGTTATCACATGCAGAGGACAGAGTTGCGGCGGCACTTCAGTGCCGATCTGACGGATGCCTCTAGTGATCTGGAGATTCGGAGGTAATAATAATAATAATATTTTATTTTTCATCTGTTAATTAACTTATGTAATTATAATACTAACCATCTACTTTGTTTTTACAGATACACCCGGGGTTACGTGATGGACCTCTTCGGTACCGTTATGTTTCCTGATGCCAGCGGCGATGGCATCCCCATGATATATTTGCGACTTCTGAGGGACTTTGATAACCCGTCGGCCTACAACTGGGGTGGAGCTGTGTTAGCACAGCTGTACCGTAGCCTCTGCACTACTTGTCAGGTTAGTTATTATGTTGTTTGTTACTTAATTATTTCATCAATTAGTCAAATGGAATTACGACTTATAACCTCAGAAATACAGGTGAAGGCCAAACAGGTGTACGGGCCGGTTCTTTTGTTGCAGCATTGGTCCTGGTCACGGCTACCGGTGGGCCGTCCTATGCCCAATAAGCCAGAGCCAGTTTGGGGACAGCCGCAAGATGATCAGGAGCGTCTACGGCCACCGCTGGCATAGTATCCACCGCTATCGGGATGAGGGGCACGGACGCACCGTAGGTATTAGGTTCGTTCGTTTACAGCTGAATAACCTGGACGAGTCGCAGGTGCAGTGGACACCATACGCAGATCTGTATGCGGCTGAGGAGTTGCCTCTTCGTGGTCTTGAGGAGCGTGACAGCTGGTGGTACCGAGGCCCGCTAGTCTACTTCTGGATAGTGGAGCACCACTATCCAGATCGGGTACTTCGGCAGTACGGAGAGGAGCCATTGATCCCAGTGGAGCCAACATTACCCAGGCAGGAGATCAGGAGACTGCACAAGTAAGAAATTTAATTAATTATCGATAACCTCTAAATTATCTGTTACATTTTCATTGCAACTAACATTTAATTGGCAGGATGTCGCACGCCGGCGCTATGGACAGAGACTGGCGCCTCCAGTTACCAAATTATTACGTAGAGTCTGAGATTCCGGCTGAGCCTCAGATATATCAGATGCCTGATGAGATGACTCAGACCCCAGGATCTCATCTGCTGAGGTACAGGACTTGGTACTCCAAGGTTGGCGGGGGGTCATTATATCTGAGGGGCGATTATAGTGCATATCTCCGCCAGCCACTGCAAGAGGATCTATCAGGTCACCAGCCTACCGGACGTCGCTGGGCTCGCTGGGTAATTAATCCAACACCTTTATATTATATGTTCATTAAACGGTCATTACATAAATATGTTAACTAATATATGTTTTTTTGTTCAGATATTACTGTCGATTAAGGCCGCTGCGCATGCCATCAAGATGCTCGGGGTGAAGGGCTGGCGAAGAGTTGGATGGAGTCAGTTGCAAGATCATGGCCAAATCATTGAGGATGCCGGATCTGGTGGGCGTCTGATCAGCATGTTGTACGACGCCGGAGAGAACATCGATTGGCGGGCAGTAGATCGAGACGAGCCAGATGCGCTGGCCGTATTCACTCAGGATATGCCATCTCCACCCCATGTAGATGCAGACTGGGACTATTATCAGTGGGTGCTGTCTAATTCTGGCTGGACTGCCTACTATAACTCTGAGGGACGTCCAGTGCAGCCACCGGTAAGTCGTATTTGTTATGAGTCGAGTTAGTTCAACTTTTGTCACTAATACAAAAATTTATATCATTATTTGGTTTGCAGGGTCCAGCTAGCATGCCACCGCCGCCACCGCCATACGAGTCTGCATCTTATGACCATATGGAGGATTATGGGGTGACTATCAGTTTCGATGAGATTGAGGCCCTATCACCTTCACAGCCGGGACGATACCCTACGGCGATGGCACACGATGGCGAGGCTAGCGGGTCACAGGCCCCTTCTGACTTTGCGGAGGGACTGACAGACTCTATCTTCTCTACACCCCCGCTTCCTCCAGCTACTACTATGGGGGATGATGATCCGTGGGAGACAGGATCACGTCTCAGGAGAGAGGCAGAGGCTGCTGCTATTGCTGCAAGTGATGCGGTCTGGACGAGGCTGGGCGACAGACATAATAGAGGACATCCAGCCCAGCGATACTCCCCTTCTCCGTTTAGATGATGATAGGTTGTTATTTTTATTGTTCCCGTAGTATTTACATTTCGATCTGTTATTTTTATCATTTTATGGTTGTATTATCTATCTCTGCCTATTTATTTATATTTCCTACTCTATCGTTTGTCATTTGGATCTGTTATGTTTGTCATTTGGATCTGTTATGTTTGTCATTTATATATCGTTTACATTTTGAGGCGAGTTCCTACTCTATCGTTTGATACTTACATTTATTGTCTTAAAAACGATTCGTAACATATAACATCAAAATTCTAAAATTGATAATTCCGAGCGAATTTGAAATTAAAAGTACATCACGATCGCAAAATAATTATTACAGACATTGCAATATTACTACTTCTCAGAACTCATACGGAAGGTACATGGAACAAAATCAACGTCTGAGTCTGGTTCGGTCGTAGCAGACGAAGAGCCAGTCTTACATGTTTTTTTTTTGTTTTGACCTCGCCGGTAACAGTCACACGAGGCGGAGAGGGCAAAATCATCTTCATCATTGGCTTGGTGTTTAGGAAACACCTTCTCCCATTTATCTTTGCCAGCACCTGACGATTGATTTGGTGTGTTTTTGCTCATCGTTTTTGCCTAAAGAAAAGCAACATAATAAACCAAAGATAATATAAATGAAGTTCTCAAAAAAGTTACAAGTTCATATAATAAGTTCTCAAAATAATAGTTCACAGTCACTCTTATGTTCAACTATTTTTCCTGAAATGAAATCCACCTAACATTCGAGACCCAAATGATGGCTTCTTTGATGGCTTTGGTTGCGTATCAGATGGCGCTGCCTGGCTACTAGATACCCTTGGTTGCCTAAAAGACAAGCTCCTTCTTTGTTGTACAGGAGCACTACTTGGCTCTACCTCCGCTCCAGATGGTGCTGCTTGGCTAACAGATGCTCGTTCTATCCTGAGAGATAATCGCCTTGGCTGCTCTACATGCGTACCCAATGGATCTGCTGCAGACATAAACGACCCTTCAGTACTTGGCAGCCTGAGAGATGACCTCCTTGGTTGGACAACTGATGGCTCTGCATGGCTACCAGTGGCCTCTCCTGGCACTGAGAAGACATCTCCCATTGCCTCGGCATACATAATGGATGCATCCAACGAACTTGTGGTTCTGCTACGCCTTGACCCAGATGACCCCCTTGTAAGAATTCGCTCATTTTCTTCCGCAGCTGCTGCATTTTTTGCCTCTACATTTCATATATGTGTCAGTTAAATCATGAAATTATAACGATATATAGGATTTTGTGAGTGTTACGTACCTCTCCTACGTCGGTCGGTAGTTGAACGGCGAGCAGTATGCCCCTTTTGGCGACCGCTCAACTCATCCATGGTCATTTTGAGTCGGGTGTGTTTTCTTCTGCCCTTTCTAATCCATTTCTTGTTAGGTATTATTGTAGTTCCATCGGGCCCACAAGTCACAGTGTACTGGAACTCCCTATGAATAATGTCCATGGTGCCATCAGAGCGCTTGCAGACCGGAACATATTCATCAGGAGAGGAGACTTGGTATCTTCCTTCACCCTGCGTATACGGGACCAAAGTCATCCTTGTTGCTTTCTCCCATCTTTTTCTGAGCTTTTTTTCCACCCGTTCAGACCATTGCTTATTCGCATCGGCTAGTGCCATGGCTCGGGCCCTCCTCTGTACGAACCAGGCATTGCATTTGTAAAATGTTTCCTCAACAATCGCAGCTACGGGCAGTCTCCGGCTCTTCTGGAATACATGGTTCAATGACTCCGACCCGTTTGTTGTCATGATTCCGAAACGGAAACCTCCATCACATGTCTGGAAGATCTTATCATAATTAGACGACTCGAACGGGTCATCAGGATTTTTCTTGCCATACTTTTTCAAATAAGCATTACACCTTGGATTTAGCTGCACAACATTAGGTAGAAAAATTATTAAAGAAATGCACGAGAAATTATTAAAGAATTATGTAAGAAAATTTATAAAATGTACTTACCATAGCGAATTCTTCGAACATCTCCTTCAACCTCCTCGGCTTCTTCTTCTTGGCTCCTCGTCTGAACCTCTGGCCGTACCACTTGTCTCCTCCACAATTACTTACCAGGTTGGCTGCAATATGCTGTGAACAGAATCTGTGCTTAAAAAGTTCTTCTGACCATCCGTATTCTGGGTTAAGAGCAGCTCTAATTCCTAAGTGTTGATCCGATAGAACACATACAAAAGTGTTAACTCCAATCACTTCCTTCCGTAGCCACTGCAAAAAAAAAACCCCATGTTGGACCAGACTCCTTCTCCACAATTGCAAATGCCAGAGGCAGCAACTGGTTCTTGGCGTCATATGCGCAAGCTATCAGAAGCCTCCCTTCATAACGCCCAGACATGAAACATGCATCTATACTGATCACTGGTCTCAGGTATCGAAATGCTGCAATACATGGACCAAACGCCCAGGCTACTGCAACGAAGTGTTCAACACCTTGCATAATTGCACCTGTGCTTTCTCGGATTGGACTGGTTAGAAACTTGTACTTTGAGTCGGGATTCTTAGCGCATATACCTATTAGTAATTTTGGCAAGAAGCTGTATGAACCCTCCCAACTCCCGAATTGTCGTGCTATTGCAAGCTCACGACCTCTCCACAATCGGTTGTATCTCAGTTCACAGTTGTTGTATTTAACCCTCACACAGTTTGCGACTGATTGGATGCTCATAGCCGGGTCCTTTTTAATAGAATCCTCAATAATATCAGCAATAATGGACGCTGTAAGCATTGCATTGTCTGTCCTTATGTGATCAGTCTTGCATGTGTGAGGATGGTTTTGCTCTGTGATAACCCATGCATCCCCGTCACCCGTTGGTTGAGCTCTGAGTTTGAAACTGCAATCTTTATCCTTACAAACCACAACCATTCGAGTCTTGTCGCTTTTTTGCCTTTCAACCTCCTGATTCTTATCAACGTGGTACTCGTTAATCTTCTTATTTAGATCAGCTTTGTTTCTAAAATATAGCCCGGCTGCCAGGTCACTACTGTACGTGATTTGGGCAACGAAAAATCCGATATCAGCTTCTTGAAAGCCAGATGTATCATTGAAGCATTCGAACGGGTGCGTGCTGGCCCTGCTATTGAATGGGTTGATACGAACTGATCCTTCTCCACCCCCCGAAGCACCATCTTCACGTAAACCCTCCAAGTGGTCCGAATCCCATTCTCCTTCATATTCATCCGCCGTTTCCAGTGTATATTCTGGAATTTCATTCATGTTTTCAAAATCCGACCTGGCACGCTCATCTGCTGGTACTGGTAACAGTCTGGGGTGAGGTGGTGATTTTCTTAGTGGTGATTGAGGTAATGGCAATGGAATTGTGTTATGGATTGGTGGTTCAGGGGTTGGCTCGAAATATGGACCAACGGGGGTGTATGGTTCGGCATATGCAGTAACGGGGTTGTATGGGCCCATGTCTGGTGGTGAGTGTGGTTGGAAACTTGGACCAGCTGGGGTGTATGGGTCCATAACTGGTTCTGGGTGTGGTTGGAAACTTGGACCAGCAGTGGTGTATTGTTCTATGACTCGTTCTTGTCCATAGTTTGGCGCCACAGAATTTTGTCCCGAACTACTCCCACTTTCGTCTTTTCTAATTCTCTTCACGTACAGTTCCATAAAAGAAAACCCCTGCTCCTTAAACTTGTTGCACAATTGACTCCAAAAAGGATCATTATCTATCGAAACTTGGATATACATTGGTCCGTTCATGGCTCGGATTGACAGCTTTAAGTCACATCGATTCGGGTTAAAACCCACACAATCATAAATTTGAGACTTCAAGCCCGAAAGGGAGGTACCTTCTTGAACAACAAAAGAATGCGATGGCGGTTTGGAGTAATATGCTCCTTCTGGACCATGTAGAAACTTTCCATTATAATGTAATGTAACAAGCAACGCCATGACCAACAAACTACATTGCGGTAAATGATAAACATCTTTCAAGTAATCTATTTTTTATTCATAATCCACTGATAAATAATAATAAAAAAAATAAAACGTTACTGTACAATGTTTACTGTACAGCGTTTACTGTACAAAAATTACTGTTGAAATGTTACTGTAGACAGATTACTGTACAAAAAATTACTGTAGACATAATACTGTACACAAATTACTGTTGACAGAATACTGTACAAATTACTGTACATACGTAGTGTACAAAAATACTGCAGGTACTGTACAGAAATACTACAGGTACTGTACAAAAATACTACAGGTACTGTACAAAAATACTATACGTACTGTTCAAAAAATACTGCAAATCACTGTAGTTTCACTTCTTCGCGTCGTTCTCTTTCTCTCCTCTTTTCTTCTTCTCTAAAAATGGGGCTACTGTACGTTTTGAGATAAATCGGCTATTAAATAGCTCTGGCCGAAATTAATTATGGAAACCGGTTACTAAGTAGCCGGTTTCTAATTTTTATTATAAACCGGCGGTCTAGTAGCCGGTTTCTAATAAAAATTAGAAACCGTCTATTTAGTAGCCGGTTTGGGTATTTTTGACAAAATTTGATATTTCTGAGCAGAGTTGGCGAAATTAAGAGGTTAGTGGGCATGGATAAAAATGACGGTAGATAGAATATCATTGTTTTTTATGGTCTAGAATTTTTTGAATCAATAGATTTTCTACCCACCTTAAATAATAGTAAAAAAATCCAAAAAAATATAATTAAAATTTGGTATCCAAGCACGTTTTAGTATGCATATCATATTGAACAGTTCGAACTATTTGAACTTTAAAAACACAAAAATAACTTATAAGCTGCAACACTTATAGAAACATATTAGCCAGTCTCATGTTATATATATTATTTTACATGTCTTAATTGTATAATAATTTTTTCTCCACGTTCCCCGTACACATTATGTATTTGCTATTTTCAATGAACTGCTTATATAGTGTCTGCTTCCTAACACTCATTAATACAAAATTAAAAATTAGAATTAGTTTTCAGATTTTTATTAATCAATAAATAGTATTTTAGTGATACTTATGTCGCACATAACCCTTTCAATCCGCACATATTGATCATTTAAATATTGTTAGTGTCCATGAAAAATTAAATCTCATCAATATTGTATTAACATATATAATACAAACGCTACAGCAAAAAAGAGTTTCATCAATTGGGGATTCAGTCGCTGATAATAACTACGCCGGTCGCAGATGGGTATCAGTGACCGGATTTGGTCGCACATGGGTATGAGCGACCGGATTTGGTTGCAGATGGCTGGTCGCAAAAGGTATGGCCACTAATACTCACATGATGATGTCACTGGTTGCTGATTGACATCATCCCGGTTGCTGATGCATTGTCAGAAATTGTTTTTTTTGTCACTGATATTGATTGCTGACGTCATATAGGGCCTTCAAAGACCTTTTTTTTTGTCACTGATGTTTAAAATCCAGTCGATGATAACTGTTTTCAGTGATCAACTATTGGTCGCTGATATTTTAAATCCGAACGCTGATACCTGTTTTCAGCGACCAACAGCTTGTCGCTGATATTTTTTTTTTTTTTTTTTGAAAAAAGGCAAAATTGCCCGTTTCATTGACTGAAACATTTACTTACAACAGTTTATTAAAAAAAAAAAAAAATCCTCCCTCAATACTAGACATCTCTATTTTGCCTAACTCGGATATATGCCAACAACACAAATCCCACCCATTAAGCTAATGTATATCATTTCTAACTCACATCTAACCCCAATATACAGTAACCTATTTCACCTTCTTCAACAAAAAAAAACTCAGAAAATAGCTAACCCACAATATTGGTACCAATGGTACCTCTCATCTCTTCTCTCTCAATGTTCTTTGTTGCTACCCGTTTGAATTGGACACTTCTTTTCTCTCTATTAAGGATCACTTTGTTCAGCTCTATGAAGCCAGATTTGGCCTTCTTGATTTTAGTTCGAGCAATCTGACTTATCCAAAAATCTTGATTCAGTGGAGCTACTGGTACACATATATCTTGGTTTTGTGGTGTGTTGGTCTTGGCTGATTTGGTAAAAGCTCCATGTGAGGTTACAATTGTTCTGGATGTAACAGATTTTCCTTCATCAGAATCAGAGGTCCCTAATGCAACATTGATATCTGCCATGGCTTTCATCAGTGCCAACTCTTGCTTTATCTCTGCTAACTCTGTCTCCAATTTCTTGATTGAATCTATGACCGATACCTCGTAGTAAACGGGTATGGACATCTTGGCTAACCCGGGTCCAATGTCAGATGGTATGAGCAGTTGGGGCTTTGTTGTCAGATCGTCAGTCGGATGTGGCTGTGCTGTTAGATAGTCAGTCGGAGGTGGCTGTGCTGTCAGATCGTCGGTCGGAGGTGGCTTCACATCAATCACCGCACGACATCGTGACGATCGATGACCTAACCTATTACAAGCATAGCACAAGACATCATTATGACAATCCGACGCTCGATGGCCACAATCACCACATCTGAAACAAAGGGATAGTTGTCGAAGTGTCTCTATTTTGGACCTCACAAGCTCAGTGCGATTGAATCGACACTGTTGCTCTCCTTGAGAATTGGATTGCCACAAGAAAGATCGTCCAGCCACCTTGTACTGATAGGGCTGCTGGATCTTCTCCACTATCATTGCCACAGCGTGAGAGAATGCCCAAAGAGATGATTCAAGCTCCGCCAATGGCCCAAATCGATTAGACGCCATTAGTTAACTAGCTACAGTACTGCTTGTGTCCTCAAGAGTTATTCGAAAGATTCCATTAATGGAGAATGGAGATCAATCGCAGATTCACTATTTCGTTTTTTGGTGTTTTTTTGGGGATTTTTGTTGGAATTTCTGATCGCCTCGAGATCGCCTCCTAATAGCTCCCTAAAGTCTCTGAGCTCTCTTCTATGGATCAATGCTTGTTTTTGTCGCTGATATTTAAAATCCAGTTGCTAATACTTGTTTTCAGCGACCAACAGCTTGTCGCTGATAAATCAGGTTATATGCTTGACCTTTTAGATTTTAAGTCCTTAATTTGTGGTTAGGTTTGAATGCTTTAAGGCTTGCTTTAGTTGGCTTTACTATTTTTAAATTAGATTTAAATGCTTCACATATTAGGTTTAACGTTTCATATATATGTGAATTTTTCAGTACATTGATGTACTTTTTGTTTGTTTGTTGCAATGTTGTTATTTACAGGTGATGTGCAAGAAAGTGAACGAAGAAATTTTATTTTGTAAACAGATATTTCATTGAGGTAGCAATGATATTTGTGCACGAGAAATTATGGGGAAATTAACTGATAAATATGTTGAGGTGTTAATTAGCACTCATTTCTTCCACCTATTTGATTTCGCTAAGCAAACACATTGCAACAATGCAATTTTTCATGAGATGTTGTTGAACTGGAAACCAATAGATTCTGGTTTCTTGTTAAAAAATAAAACATTAGAATTTACCAGAGAAGAGATTTATGCAACTATTTGCCTTCCTAACATGGGCACAAAAGTTATATGGAACTTGAGTGGGCATTTGTTAAATTTACGCTACATGACACTCATAATCCAAAATAATGTTTTTGCAATGAACTATATGTTTTAAATTTCAACATTCAGGTTGGTTCTCTTTTTGGTGTTATTTATGATCGTTTCATTCGATTTTTTTTTTTTACCTAACCGAATAAATTGATCCCGAGATTAATTTATACACTTCTAATTTTTGAAAGCAACTATAAAAAAAATGGAACAGGTTGACTGACCTGAATAGATCAGCATGCCAAACTTCACTTGAAAAAAAGGTACTATTCAACTATACTGATTATAATATAAAATCTATTAATTTCTATCAAATTTTTGTAAGTTTTGCCGTTTCAAATTACAAATACTTAAGATTTCTATGATTAAAATTTCAAGAGAACTAATTATAGTACGTACATGAATC
This sequence comes from Carex arenaria, assembly GCA_964058825.1. Lineage (NCBI taxonomy): Eukaryota > Viridiplantae > Streptophyta > Magnoliopsida > Poales > Cyperaceae > Carex > Carex arenaria. The sequence continues at coordinate 66,059 of CAXKVW010000360.1, read as the reverse complement.
ATTCTAGAATCCACCGAGAAGAAAATAAAACTTGTAATAAATTATATCTTAGAAAAAGAAACATACCTACTCCTCCATGATGTCACTTTTCAATTATTTTACAATGGAGGAAATGGACAACCAAAATAGCAAAATAGAGGGTCCATTGGATGAATCCAATACGAATTTCAGTCTTTGAAACAATTACAAAAAAGTACATGAGTTTAATAAATGCATTCATAATATTATTATCTAAAATATTACACCCAATATATATAGTGTTTTTTTTTAAATGAAAAGAGTCAATTGATTTTATTTCCTTAATTTTATTGGATTTGCCATTGATTGATTGGGTATGCTTATTTTGTCCTTAAATAAGCACCACCTAATTAACGAGTAATGGTTATTTTGTTCTTAAATAAACCTGATAGCCACTATATGGTTTTAAAAAAATGTATGGAGTACATTAGCCGCCGATTAATAAATAAAGCAACGAGTAATGGGTTATAGACTACGGGTGCGTTTGGTTGATACAAAAATAGAGTATTCAAGAATAGCATTATTTTTTTGAGCTAACTCACATTTGAATCAAGAACTAGCAATTATTTTTTGTTTGTATTTTTGTAGATTAGTTCACTATTCTATTAATCCAATAAAAATATTTGAATTAGCTACTATTTTCAATTTCAAGTTACCTCACTATTCTCACTAACCCACTCCTCCGTACAAATACACTCTACAAAAATAAGCATACCTACTTCCCGTTGTTGCTTTGTCCGCCGGATACACTATTTTCATTCGTTCATTCTTAACCATATTAATCAAGGCAAATCCAATAAAAAATAAAATCAATTGACTATTTTCTTTAAAGAAACACACTATATATATATATATATATATATATATAGAGAGAGAGAGAGAGAGAGGGATCAAGTTACAACAATTTTGAGTTACAACAACAGTTTTTTTTTATTTTCAAAGTCCAAATCATCGATCCAAATCGTTCAACATAATTATCTAAATAAAATGTGTTTCCAGATCAAATTTTACATTTTTGTGAATTTTTTTACTATTTATTAAGATGAGTACAAAATTCAATAGTCTGAATTTGACTAGTTTTTGTAAAATGCTTAATAAATAGTAAAAAAATAAAAAAAATGTAAAATTTGATCTAGAAGCACATTTTATTTAAATAATCATGTGAAACGTTTGGATCGACGATTTGGACTTTGAAAATGAAAAAAAACCGTTGGTGTAACTTTGTTGTAACTCAAAATTGTTGTAACTTGATCCCTCCTCATATATATAATAGCGTGTACTAGTTGAAGGAATTTTACAAACCAATATATATACATCAGAATCTTGTTATAAATTAAATTTGTTAAACTTTAATAAATCAAACAATAGAAAAACATATACCTATTCAGATATGGATAACTGAAACATAAAATCATATTAATATCCGTATCCACACAGATATTTGAATATCATATATTCATTTCTAATTTTTTAAATACAAATTGAATACGAATCAGATATTATCCACTCTATTTTCACCCCTATTAACAAGAATAATCCTAGAAAGCCAGGGATAAAAAAATAAAGAAACTTGTAATAAATTATATCTTAGAAAAAGAAACATACCTACTCTTCCATGCTGCTTGGCACTTGTCAATTATTTTAAATTGATGATATGGACAACAAAAATAATAAAATAGAGGGTCCATTGGATAAATCCATGCAATAAGAGGGAATAAAAATAAATTTACTATTTTTTAAACAAAATAACTCTATATTAACATGTAATGTTTTAGACAAAAATATTGTAAATACTTCTATTGAACTCATGTATTTTTGTAGATTTTTAAAGACTGAACTGATATGTTGACACTCATAATCGATCTGAAACCAATATGTTTTACATAATTTAGTATTATTTTTTTTTCATTTTAGCATTCACTTCGGTTCCCTTCCTAGTGTTATTCATGATCATTTCATTCGATTTTTATGTTTACCTAACCGAATAAATTGATCTGATTGTAATATAAACCCATCAAAAAATTTAAGGAGCGAACGGGAGCATGACCTCATAGCAAAAAGAACAACAAATGAAAGATTTCAAGGCTATGTTTCTAATTTAATAAGGTGTTGCCGAAAGTCTATTTCCACGAATAAATGGAGAAACTACATCTAAGAAAACATGGAAGACTTTGAGAGGAGATTGAAGGCTCCATGAAGTTGCAAACTCTAAGAAGACAATTTCAATACCTCCAAATGAAGAATCCAAAAAGATCGAGGACTACTTCTCGCGAGTCGTTGAAATTGTCAACCAGATGCGGACATATGGAGAAGATATCTCCAATTGAAAGGTAGTTGAGAAAATTTTAATTAGCGTCATTGACAAGTATGACTACATCGTTACTGCAATTGAATAATTGAAAGATATATCAATGTTTTTTATTCAATAAGGATATATCAAAGCTTTGTACTTGGACAGTGTGGGGATGTTTGGGGATTTGATTGGGGGGGCATTATTTTCATAAAAATTGTTTAAATACTTCTGCATATATATATAAATACTTTTGTGCATATGTATTAATATTTTAAAAAACAAATTCAGCGCTGGAGTTGTTGTGGTTCTCCTAAACAATTATGTTAGTTATAGTGCAGGAACAATGCAGAAACTGGAACAAGGACTGTCATCAGGGTCCATATTTTTTATATTAACAGGCAACCTTTTGCAGTTTCTAAGAATTAATCATCTAACGTACTAACTTTACAAAATTATAATTTATTTAGTAGATCCAATTTGTATTTTAAGAGTAATAACTTATAAGTGTATTTCAAGACGACAATTATACTTTTATTCAAATGAAACTTTTCCCTTCCCTTTTCATTTTATTAATTTGGAGTTGGTATGTTATGAACTTTAGTGCTGTTTTCTTATGCTTGCTTACTAGGATTTCATCAATTCAAGACCTCTGAAATGATTAATTAAAGCGCACTAAGTACAAATAAATATTTAATTCGGAAAGCAAAAGGACCCATCGAGGCCCACCGATTGAATTGCGAATCCTTCGTCCTATTTTTTTCAAGACAAGTTTGCCTCTCAATTTTTTTTTGCAAAAGTGGAATATCCACCGGTTTCATTACGAAACAATATCTGTACAAAACTTACAAAACCGTGCACAGCACCCAAAATTCACTTATTCTAAACTAAAAAAAGACAAATATCCAACTAGCATCAACATCAAACTAGCACAACACAAAGCAAAGAAAAGAGACAAAATCCAAGAAAATCAATCACTAATGTCAATCATACTAAGTGAGGATGAGGACCCAGTATCCACCAAAGACCAATCTGGATAAGACAATCCAGCGGCCTCCTCAATGGCTGCAGAGAACTCTCTATCAGACACGGCGAACCCAAGTGTAGGGGCCCCGTCTGTACCCGTACTGACCTGTGAATCCGAATCCGATAAAACAATCAAGGGGCCTATTTGAGTTAAAGGAGAAACATCGAAAGGCAAAATCAATGATAATTTAAAATATGAGTTATCTAAACGAGCTTTACACCAAAAGGAAGTTAAAGCAATAATGGAAAATGCTACCGAACTAATAGGAGGTATTGGTGTATTCTGAAAACAAATCATATTTCTGGTCAACCAAATAATCCATAGAGTTGCTGCCCTAATTAATTCAACCAGTAATGAATCCTTAAGAGGAATCCAATAGTCAAAATGCCAAAGGTCTGAAACTTGGGTACAATTAAAAACAAAATTGTTATGATTACCGATCCAAGACCATAAGGTAGAAATAAACGGACAAGTAACAAATAGGTGGTCGACCGTCTTAGGGGCACCACAAAATATACAATCAATATTACCTTGCCACCCTCGGGTTTGTAAATTACATTTAGTAAGGATCTTATCATGTCTAAATAACCATACAAAAACTTTAATCTTAAGAGAAATTTTGGTCTTCCAAAGGGTACAGTAAATAGTGTTAGAAATACCACTAGACAAAAGCCATTTATAAAGAGAATTGACAGTAAAAAGACCCGTAGAAATCCAACGCCAGAAAATACGATCCAGTTGGGTCGAAGCTAAAGAAGGAAAAGGAAAAAAAACCCAAAAGCTGGTACCATTTATGAAGAGTAATTCCCGTTAAAGCGCACTGAATTGGGAATCCCACCGATTGAATATTTAAAATGAATCCAATGAACGAACCAATCTAACTCAAATTTATATTTGATAAATGTCGACCCCAAATTGTTTCCGCCTCATTTCCCTAACGCGTTGAAATTAGGAACCATCCCTATATATAGTTATCTTTATCAGAAGTTACTCCGAACTTGCCTCTCATTTATCATTGGTGTAGTACGCGTGGTTAGGGGTGTTCAACCGGTCGGTTCGGTCCAAACCGAACTAAAATAACCAAATCAATTTTTTTTTTGTTTTTGAAAATCAAACCAAACCGACCGAACTAAAATAACAAACTGAATTAAAACTGAACCGATTAAATCGATTTAAACTTCGGTTTGTTTGGTTGAACCGAATAGAGGAATAAATAAATAGTTTGGTTGAACCAAAAATAAATGGTCTCAAACTATTAATTTTATAGTTTGTTCGGTTGAACCGAATAGAGGAATTCAATCTCAAAAAATCAAAACACGTAAATTCAAAATCGAAAATAAACCAAAATAATACACGAAGTCTCAAACTATTAATAAAATCGGTCGGTCCGGTTTATTCGGTTTTGAGAATTCAAAACTGAACCGAACAATTTAAACCGAAATATTTCATAAAATCAACCGAACCGAATCATTTAAACCGAAAAACCGAACTATTTAAACTAAAATTTTCCGATTTGGTTTAAAATCAAATAAACCGAACCATTTGAAGACCCCTACGCGTGGTTCGGTCACTTTGTTATATTTATCTAGCTAGATGGGACGGAATTAATAACTTACGGGCCAAATCCAATTAACTTGCCCTCCTCTGAAAATTAACTTGCTTCTCCCTAAGCCCAAACTTGAGTCATTGCAGTTAAAACTTACGGGCCAAATCCAATTAAAATAAATGCAGTCGCTTGGCCGCTAGGATGTCTAATAAAAGAAAGAAGTAACGGGCTCTGCCTCTTCCCAATTGATCACTCTGACGCGAATAAAAAATTCCAACTTCTCTGACGCCAATAAGAAAAATAAAAAAATTGAAGTTCTCCTTCTCTCTCAATTGGTCTCTGACTCGACTCTCCAAAATGGGTTTTGAATGAAAAAAGCGCCAAAGCAGCTTAGTAGCGAAGCTCTGACTGAGTGAATCGAAGCGACCACAAAGTGAGAAATTGAGAATCTCGCTCTTCTTTTTATCTTCTCTGAGTCGAATCACGGTAAATTTCTTGAATTAGGATAAAATTACTTGAATTACTTGAATTACTTGAACCCTAATTTACTTGAATTCATTGAATTAGTGTAAATTGACTTGAAAGTTGAATCCTAATTTACTTGAATTCATTAAATTAGGATAAACTTAATTTAAGCATAATTCACTAGAATTAGGGTTTAGGTTTACTTGAAGTAAATTAGGATAAATTATGTCTTGATTCTTATGTTGAATTATACCCGATTAGCTAATGAGTTTGACCTCAATAAGTTATATGAACTCAATTTTAGCTTCCTAGCAGAAACTCTTGCATCCGCTCCTAAGATGATTGCTAGCGCTTATATATATTTCAAAAAAGAAATGTATATTTGTCTCTATTATTTCCAATGTTTTGAAATACGGTTCCTATTCGGTATGTGGAAGGCCATCGCATGCCGTATATACAGTATGCGGCCGCATATGCGGATTTTTATTCGGATTTATATATGTGGATTTTAAAATAAAAATTCATATTAATTTGTATGCAAAACTATAATTTGTGCATATAGGAGGTATTGTGTTTTCATGTGTAGGCTTCTGATTATGTTTTCACATATTGGTTAAATAATTAAACTAGTGAATATAAATTTGTAATTAGCAAAAGTGAAATTAATTATTTTACACAATGCATATGAATTAAATTTAGAAAATTGGTGCCAAATAATTAAACGAGTGCGATCATGAATTGAAAACTGGTGCAAGTGCAGCCATAATTAAACAAGAATCTACTAAATATGATTAAAACAGAAAACAGACTAGGGCCATGAATAGAAAAATGCTTCTGAAAGATTCAAATTTGGGCCCAAATTTTGGGCTGCTCATTAATAATAAAATAATGAAGCTATTGAAGAAAGGAAATGAATTGCCTAGCGGAATCCCGTCGTCCGGTTTAATAAACTCTTTATCTCACAATTTCAAACCAAAAGAAAAACAGTGCTCAGTAGCTGGGGTTCTGGGGAATTTCTCCAAACTAATATAAGTGGACGGAATAGAGTCCGGATGAGGAGTTCAACATGGGTATCGGTATTAACTGATATCCCATCCGTATTAAATTTCTAGATCCGAATTAGGATATTTTAATAAATAAAATAAAATATTCAAATGGTGCGGAACCGCATATGGATCTGAATATAATTTTTTTACTCGGTTCTCCACTGAATATGTATATACAGGCGTATAGACGGCCGAATAAACTGTATTTTAAAACACTGGTATTTATATGTTATGAATTACATGTTCTAAAAATCAGGCCCATTATCTAAATCTAAAGCCCATAATATACAGGATGTCATTAATACCAAAAAATAAAATAAACCGCGTAATTGTTGCTTGCTTGCTTATTATTTGTAAGTAAAGAAAAGTCAAGTCAAGCACCGTCGGCGAATTAGCAAAAAAACAAGGGGCTAATTAGCAAGTATACTAACTTTATCCCATCGGCGAATTTTCTTTTCATGCGCTTTTTGTTTTTTCTTTAGTGTAGCGGGTTGTCTATGAGGGAATACATGTCATCAGTATTCTAACCGCATCGAATTGCTCACAGAAAATCCTTTCTTGACAACAACAGTCAACTCCTAAAGGTTTCTATATCTTAATCTCTGTAATTATTACGTGTGGCGAGTTGTCTTAATGGTAAATACAAGCTTTAACAACTGTTCCTCAGACATATTTCTTCCACAGAATATCTGTTTTTTTTTTCCAACGTAATGATATGAAGAGACTAGAGAGGGATTTCTTTTTGTCTATTTATCCTCATTTTATTCAATATTTTCATATAATATTTTTGTGCTGAAAAGTTTGACAATGTAATGTCCCCTTCTTTGAAACATGTATTACAAATTATTTTAAATTCATACATTCAGATAGTTAAAATACTGAATTTTTATTGAAAATAGAAAGTGAAAGAAAGACAGATTTAGCATGTTTCTTGAAAACAAATTTTCAAAACATAGTGAAAGAAAGATTTAACTAACATGTGTTGCTTATTTTGCCACTGACAAAAAGAAAAAAAAAATCATTTGTCAAACAACTCTTTGATGTCCTAGTTAAATAAAATCAGGAAATAACAACAGAATACTAAAATAAAAAATAAAGTAAACAAAAAACTATAAATCAAAATTATGGTTTAATTAATTAGGTTTGGCTTTTGGAAATTTGTTTTCATGCTATTCACAAACCCAGTATATACAGATTATAAAACTGTTTAAGGATTGAAATTATAAATGCTTTTGCAATTCAAATTGAAAAAAAAATATATATCTCCATAAATTAATTTCACTCTATACAGATACTCTTGCAACGGCACTACGGCAGAAAAGCCCATCAGCGACCGGTGGGCCGGTCGTTGATAGTAGGAGGCGCCGGTCGCTGATGGTGTGATTTGGTCGCTGATATCAAATTTTGGTCGCTGATGTACCGGTCTCTGAAAGGTTCGTCTCTGATAAATTATTTGGTCGCTGATATGGTTTTCGCCGGTCGCTGACACATAATCAGACACCACTTGACTTTGGTCTCTGAAAGTTTTTGCTTACGTCATGAGTTATTAACAGAGACCATTTTTTTGGTCGCTGATAAGTATTCTGGTCGCTGATGCTCTGATTATCAGAGACCAACTGTTTCGGTCTCTGATAATGGAAATCCCGGTCGCTGATAACTTCAGTATCAGAGACCAAATATCCGGTCTCTGATAATTTTTCCCGGTCGCTGATAATAAATTTTTTTTTTAAAATTAATTTGTTTCTGGTTTTTTTTTATTTATTGATTTTGATTCTATTAATTTTATTTATTATTGATATTTTGTCGTTTTGGAATTGTTATCAGACGTACAATTGCATTGATATTTCGTCGTTTCGGAATTGTTATCAGACGTACAATTGCATCGATATTCCCACATATAATTAATATAAAAAACGAATAAACAATCAAATAGAACAAGAATATGAATATCAACATAAATATGCTAAATAAATATGAGTATCACGAAAACATAAATATACCAACATAAATATGCTAAACTGTAACATAGATAAATATGCCAACTGAAGAAAATCTAAGAAGTACCATCTCTGCCGAGATCCTCGTCGTCATCCTCGCCATCATTGTCGTCATCCTGAGGATGCGGAATCGAGGCATGGTCCGAGGTCGACCCTCCCTGTCAGTTGTTTAAATAATTAGGATATCGGATATATGATTGACAATTAGAACGGTCTTTTTAAATTGAATTTCGTACCTGAGTAGATCTGAAAGCTCTGCTGATCTGGTCGGCGATCGTGTCGGTGAGCTTAGGCATGATCGAGGTCATCACATGAGAAGATATCGCTTCAATATCATCTTGTGTAAGGCGTGAAGCCGGTGGCGCAGAAGAATATGACCCTGAAGAACGTGAAGGAGTACTGCTAGACCCACCAACACGATACATGGCTCTCGTCTAGCCTGGAACATCAAAGATAAGATAGTTAGTTAATATCTTACAAATTTAAAAAAAATTATAGATTTCAAGAAATGTTTTTTTACCTAAAGCACCGAGGCCATAATTGTCGCCATGAGCATTACGATCATCGACAGCCGAAGTGTACCAGACATTTATGTCAAATGCAGGCCAGTCATTTTTGTTCTCTCCATTACTCAGCCTCATCGCATTCTCATAATTTTCCTGCAAATTTTATAGATATAACAATAATATTTTTACCAGCCTAAATTGAATTTTATAAAACAGTTCTTATGTGACATTACGTACAAATGCCCTTTGAGCCTTGGCGGAAACAAATTGCCCCGTCTTCTTGCTTTTATGGGTCGGCGCGAACAGCTCATCAGACCATCTGGGTTCACGCTGGTTTTCCTTCTCCTGTTAATAGTTTGAAAGACAATTTCAATTACCAAAAAAAAATATCAACGTTAGTTCGATTTGATTCAATTAAAATGATAATTAATTAACTTAATAAAAAAAAAACTTACAAAGCGCTGTTTGTGAACAAGCATGCTCACAGAGCCTGTCGTGGCACCAGACCCTTCTGCAGCTGCCCTATTGGCCTTATTTCGCGCGCTCCGACTAGCAAAAGCATCGCTGCACCAATGATCCACGACTCCTGGCCAATTTGCGGACGAGATCCAATCGTGCGGGTGAGGCGCCGAATACTCCTTCCACTCCTGCATATTATCCCCGTATGCTTTTTTCGCTGCAAGCTGCGCCTTGTGGAGCATGTCTTGCATCCGTTTGTCCGCTACCTTCTTAAAAACGTCCCAGGCATTGTCTTCGCTTTCCTCCGGAGCAAAAATATAGTATCTGTAATGCATAGTGAAAAAGTAATTCCGTTAGTTAGCTTATAAAAATGTAGCAAGTAATAGTTATTACTGGTTTGATAAAAGTTAATTTCTCGCACCGAGAACTCTTCCTTGCAAAGAAGCTTAGTATCCTCGGGAAAAGCAGAGTAACTGAACAATGGGCCAGGATAATTGTTGCGTATAGTCTGTGAAACTATTTTGTTGACTTTCTTGGTTTTTTCTGGATCCCCCGCATCAAAAGTTCTGCAAACAGAAATAATAAATACAATCAATACAGTTAATGTATAATTACAACACAAGGAAAAAAAATGAGTATTACCTGTGACCCGTCACCCTAAGAACGAGTCGCAACGAAGGATGTGCTGGCGGCGGAATATATGCATTCTTACCCCGCACATTTCTCTGACTACCGCTACTCTCTCCTCCGGATCCCGCCGTCGCCTTTCCCTTTCCCTTTCTACTTGGCGCCATATCTAGAAAAGAGAGAACAAAAAACAATTAGTTTCACAAATAATTCCAAACCTAAAAAAGGACGTTATATAGATAAATTTTCCAAATAAATGTACATTGAAAGATATTAACCTAATATGGCAATTTATGTAGTTTTTTTCTTTTTCCTTTTTTTATTATCCTGTTGTTGATTATTTTGTGGTTGTAATTCTTGTTCTGTGACAATCTCAGGATCCGCCCCATCAACGAATAGACTTGGATCATTCAACTCAGATGCAGCACGCACTTCAAATTGGGTAGTTGGACCGTCTTCTTGAAAGAACTCAGTCAAATGTGGATTGTTTTCGAAAGACGCATCTCCATTGAACAAAATAATTGGCTTTCTTTTTCCTTTTGTCTTGATTGTAACCCACCAGTCTTGTCTCTCTCGCTTGGATGACGCATAAGGCAAATAATATACTTGAATCGCTTGGCAGGGAAACACAAAATTCTCGCCCTTTTGAAGAAGCCTTGTATGATTTATCTCTACTAATCCATGCTTCTTATCTACCCGCATCCCCCTATGTGTGTCAAACCAACGACACTTGAACAAGAAAACTCTGTTGTTGATCCCACTATATTCCAACCGAATAATTTCTTCAAGTATGCCAAAATAGTCATTGGATGTGCCATCCCAATTCTCACCTTCAACACAAACACCATAATTTTTTGTTTTTCTGTTTATCCCGTATGACTCGGTGTGAAATCGAAACCCATTCACACCGTACATGTTGTAACGATAAACTCGTCGTGTGATTGGCCCACGCGCAATTTCAGCGATCCTTTCATCTACAATTTTACCGCCCAACGCCAATTTACGCATCCAGGGACCTAACTCTCGGGAACGAGTTCTATCGAGAAGTGTTGCGCTGATTGTTGGCCTATTCTCTCTAATTTCAGCATCGAATTGCCTGCAATAAGCTAAATTTAGTAACTCTCTTCAAAGTGTCGAATTCCGAACAGATTTAAAGATGCTTATCTAATCAAAGTGTCGAATTCTGAACGACAATTAGTCATGATATAATAGTGTGCCGCATTTAACTCTTCATCCGTAAGATCTCTGACGGGAATATTTACTATTGCACGTCCAGGGTAGCTAACAACAGGAAGCCGTTGATCATTTTCGACAAATCCACCGTCATCGTATCGTTCCGGACGATTCAACCGTGTAACGACCTCATCTTCAAAATATAGAGACATAAAGTTGGATATCTCTTCAACAATATATGCCTCTACGATTGAACCTTCAACACATGCCTTATTAGTTACTTTTCTCTTGAGACGCCCTATGCATCTACAATATCATGCAACACGTGAAATAAATGTGCAGTGTTATATAATGTATATAAATGAATAGAGTACGAAGATTAGAACTCTAACCTTTCAAATGTATACATCCAACGAAATGAAACAGGACCACAAACTCGTGCTTCGTAAGCGATGTGAACAATTAGATGTTCCATTGAATCAAAGAAACCGGGCGGAAATATCTTCTCTAGCTTGCATATTGTGACCATAATATCCCTCTCGAGCTTCTCAATATGAACCGGATCTAATTCTCTGGCACACAGATCTCTGAAAAAATTGCTAACCTCTGTTAATGCCTCCCAGATTGAATCAGGAAGAAAATCTCTAAAGGCAACTGGTAACAGCCGCTCCATAAAGATATGGCAGTCATGACTTTTCAACCCACCGAATGAAGCATCATCAACATCCACAATATTCGCCAAATTAGAGACATACCCATCTGGAAACTGCAAATTCTTAACCCATTCGCAAATTTCACGTCTCTGTTTCTTGTCCAAACAGTAAGTTGCGTGTGGCTTTACTATGTTGCCCTTATCGTTGGTAGTCAGCTCCAAATGCGGACGATGACATAACTGTGCCATATCGAGACGAGCCTTTGCATTGTCTTTTGTTTTTCCTTTAATATCGAGTAACGTCCACAATATATTTTTAAAGAAATTCATTTCGAGATGCATAACATCAATGTGATGCCGTACCAGATGGTCTTTCCAATATGGTAGCTCCCAAAAAATGCTTCTCTTTTTCCAATTGTGTGTCACACCAAAACCAGGAATGTTTTTCTTATTTTTGGTGCCAAATGTGACTTGCTCAAATGACATTACTCGATCGAGTAATTCTTCTCCACTCAAGCGTCGAGGAGGATCGTCAGTTTCGATTGTGTCTTTTTTAAAAGCATCTTTTTCAAACCGAAATTCATGATCATGGGGCAACATCCTTCTGTGACTATCAAACCAAGAAGTTTTACCTCCCTCCTTAAGTTGGAAAGCCTTTGTGTCTTCCATACATACATGACAACCTAGTTTTCCCTTCGTCGACCATCCAGAGAGCATACTTAGGGCCGGATAGTCACTAATAGTTCCCATTAGGGCAGCCTTCATAATGAAATTCTGTTTCTTGAATTTGTCATAGGCTAGCACTCCATTGTTCCACAATTTATTGAGTTCATCCACGAGAGGCTGCAGGTAAATGTCTATGCTTCGAGTCGGACTATTAGGCCCTGGTATCAACAAGGATAGGAATATGTTGTTGTCGCGCATCACCAGAGCTGGAGGAAGGTTATAAATGACTAGAAATCCCGGCCAACTGCTGTAAGACCGGCCCCCCATATTGAAAGGAGAGAATCCATCCGAACAAAACCCAAGATACACATTTCTAGGATCTGCTGCAAAATCATTGTGCAGACGATTAAACTCTTTCCAGGCTTCACCATCGGCAGGATGAACCATGACCCCTTCCTTCTCCCGTTTTCCTTCTTTATGCCAACGCATTTGTTCTGCGGTTGTCGAAGTTAAAAAAAGCCTTAACAACCTCGGAGTTATTGGAAGATACCGTAAAATCTTTCGCGGTACACGTTTTGTGGGATTTAACTGGTTACCTTGTTTGTAACGATCAGAACCACAGACATCACACTTCTCTTTAGAGATATTATCATCACCGTAGTACAACATGCAATCATTCGGACAAGCATGGATCTTCACATGACTTAATCCCAACCCCTTCACCAATTTCTTGCATTGGTATTGATTTGGAGGCAATCGATTCTCTTTCGGAAGCCACTTTTTCACGGCCGATATTATGCGATTGAATCCCTCCTTGGTTATGCCACAGTCAGCTTTAATACTCAAGAGTTCTGTAACACACGCAAGTACAGTATGTTCCTTATCACAACCGTCCCATAGCGGCTCATCGGCAGCTTTCATCATGTTATAAAAATCCTGAGCTTGTTGATTCGGGGGTTCGTCCGCAGTCCAATCAAAAGAAGGACCTGCAGCATCAAGAACCATGTCCACCATAGCATTTGACGTCTCCACCTTGACACTCTCTTCAACGACCATTTGGGGCTGTTCCGTTTGGCTCTGTTCAACGCCTTGACTTTCACCATGCATGTACCAAGTTTCGTAATAAAGTCGGAACCCCGATTTCATCAGATGTTGTCCAATGGTTTCCATATCCAACCATCTAGTACACCCACACTTGGCACATGGACACCTAATGCGATTACCATTACTTATATTTTTTTGAATACTAAATGCGTAGTCAAAAAAACCCTTCACACCCTTCACAAATACGGGATTCTTTCGCTTGTTCACATAACGAGGACCGTACATCCAACTACGATCACCTTCCATTTCTCCTAATTATGATATACACATTTATAAGATATTATATAAAACAAGCCCTAAATGCAATTCAATTCAACATTTTACCTAATTTAGATTGATCGGATTCAAATCCAAACACCCTACTTCATTCAATTAAATTCAATACAAATTCTGTTACTTTAGCCCTATCACTATATTTTTCTTTTCAAACAAATTAAAAATCTAGATCTTTGCTTTAGACCCTCCAGAAATCATCAATTGATAACGGACCCTCTAAAGCAAGTCATGGAAAAAACACAATGTCAAATCAAGTGTTGCATCATCCATGCAACAGGACTTGTATACAGCCATACAAGCGGCATCTACATTACTTATATTTAAAACATACGTACCAGAGAGGGAGAGAGAGAGCGCTTCTCCTTGCCTTGCCTTGCCTTGCCTTGTCTTCACTTGCCTTGATTAGTTCTAAATTATAATTTTCATCAATAAAATAACATCAATTCAAATATTAACAATTGGGGCTTACATAGGGCCGGTGTACCACCTTATCCCACTCTTTGAATGCTATGTCTTAGTAGTGACGAAATGTATGTGAATCTAGTATTTAAGAAAAATTCGGCAGCGTTTCCCCTTAGTTCCCCAAGTACGCGTTAGAAACACATATCTTTCGACATGTAATTCAATACGTACTCGTTAGGAACAATAAGGGGAAATAACACCAAATTTTTCTTAAATACTAGATCCGCATACATTTCGTCACATCCTAAATGAGACAAAGCATTCAAAGAGCAGTCCCAAACCGGGGACTATTCAAAATTAATCCCTATTGGATTAATTTTGAACGGGTATGGACCTAAAAGGCAACCTAAATGTTCTGGTCTATTTGGATTTTAAAACAATACTACAATTTCTAATTAAACAAGCAAGTTTAATTCAAATCCAGTTCAATTTTAATTCAATCACAATTTAACAATCCTAATTAAATTCAATCACAATTTAACAATCATAATTAAATTCAATCCCAATTTAACAATCATAATTAAATTCAATCCCAATTTAACAATCCTAATTAAATTCAATCACAATATAATCACAATTCAATCCCAATTTAATCCCAATTCAATCCCAATTCAAACCTAATTCAATCCCAATTTAATTTAGTCCCAATTATATCCCTATTTAATCTCAATTTAATCCCAATTCAATCCCAATTCAATCCTAATTCAATCCCAATTCAATCCCAATTAAATTCCAATTAAATCCCAATTCAATCTAATTTAGATATAACTAACCAATAATCCATAATAAAACCCAAACTAATCCAAGAGAGTGAAGACATTTTTTTAATATAGCATCTTGCTATTTGACAAAGATACAATTTTCTATTTGTTTGCAATCAAAGGTATTGTGATAGATAACAAGGAATATATACTACTAAATCAAAATATAGTACCTTGTAGCTCCTTTGCAGTTCAAACTTTTCTAGGGTTGTCCTGCTCCAAACTATGGGAATCTGCTGTGCCAAAACTGAAAATGACACAGTTTCAAATCATCATTTTTTTTTGTAAATTCATACATTTTGTGATTTGAACCATATAGGTTCGGTCCGTTCGGTTTTAAAATCTGAACCAAACCCAATATAAAAAACCTAAGTAATTGAAAAATGCAATCGAACCTATCAGCAACCAAGCAGCAAGCTTGTACAGCACACAAAAAAAACAAACCACTTAATCCAAACTTTTCAATGTGACTTAATTGTGTGTTTTTCTCTCCACACACACACAGCACACAAATCAGTTTCCCCTCGGACCATACAAGGGAATCTTTTATGAATTAGTGGATCCGGATCTTCCTTTAACTTCACACGAATCTCAAATAAAAAATAATACTGGTCCCCTCCACCAACCCGAATAGGCACTGGAGGAGAGTAAATCTCAAACTAAAAGTGAAAGGAACCTTTTACACATACAAAATTTCAGGTATCTTTTACACATATCAGACTTCAAATTTAGTTAACAGGTATCTTTTACACATATTAGACCAAGTCTTCATCCATGCACAAAAAAAAAAAAAACACTAAAATCGACAGCACAGAAGGTGGGGTTACCCGAAATGAGAGTCTGAGAACCAGAGAGCGAGAGTAATGGACAAGCCGAACTATCCAACTGGCAGAGTCGAGGCACGCCGGTACTCTACGGCCGGTGCGGTGGCCTCTGTGGGGGGCAGAGTGGCAAGGATCTGTGGTGGCGAGTCGAAGGGTGGCGGGCACAGGCGACGGCGGGGGCTGGCGGGCACAGGCGACGGCGGGGGCTGGCGGGCACAGGCGACACCGGGGGGTGGCGGGCACAGGCGGTCGATCGTCGAGCGAAGGGATTTTTTTTTTTCCGATCTGTCTAAAACCTAAACGCGCGAAATGAAAAAACCTCCCGCGGAATTTTATTTCTACCTTTCAG
Organism: Carex arenaria; assembly: GCA_964058825.1. Taxonomy (NCBI): domain Eukaryota; kingdom Viridiplantae; phylum Streptophyta; class Magnoliopsida; order Poales; family Cyperaceae; genus Carex; species Carex arenaria. Next base: position 49,811 of record CAXKVW010000360.1, on the reverse strand, counting down.
AGACCGGAATTTATTGGTCGCAGAAACTATATTTCGCCGGTCTCTGAAAGGGTATCAGCGACCGGGAGGAACGCCGGTCTCTGATGGGGTCGCTGAAAACCATCCGTCGCCGCTTCTGTTTTTATTTTTTATTTTTTTTTTGTTAAAGAAAGGAGTTTCAGAGACCGGCGAGGTTCCCGGTCTCTGATACTGGTCTCTGAAAACTAAATGTGCTGTAGTGCGGGCATCTTGATTAACAAATCAAGCAATATTGCTTGATTTGTTCGTCAATTTTATTGAATATATGTTTTCAGTTCTTCCAAATCTCCCTACAAAATAACATACTTGTTTTTTATTTACAAAAAAAAAATCTCTTTTATCAAGGTCTAATGACTAAAAAATTTCAATAGTTCTACTATTGAAAGAAGGCTTTTACCAGTCTCTGTTTAAACTCCAAAATTGATTTTTCTCTCTGACGAGCAAAATATTACCGGACCACAACAAACAACATTGAAGATAAATATATTAATTAAAAGATATGCATAAAAGAGTGAGGCTATATATAGTAGTATGTACTATGGATTAATATCTTCATTTCAAAGTTCAAACAATCGATTTGAACCGTAAATTAATAAGAATAATTTCCAGCAAGGTGTCTCCATAGTAATCGCATAACATCAACAAACATAAACTATAATATTTCTCTCCAGGACAAGTCGGCAATTAAACCATGTGAGGCCTCAATTAATCATTGGGTTTAAACAAAGGTTGGTAATTACAACAGAGAGAATTTAAGAAATGTAATGAGATATGTAATTGACCTTTATTATTCTTGATTGTTTGTACAATGGGAATATTACAATTGTCTTTAATTATTGACTACACTCTGCCTACTAGTTACATCAATGTAAACTCTAATAATTAATAGGGCCACCGACTAATAGTTGGTATATGTTTGACTTTGTCCCATTCCTCCCCCGACTTGTTCTCAATTTTTGAGTGGAGTCGTGTGCCTATCTTTAGCTCCTGTAGGGTGGTCACACACTGTAGGTCGGGAAGAGTATGTAAATCACGGCAGGAATCAATAGAAAGGTACTTGAGCACGGGCAATGCTCCGTACTCCACCTTCCATTCCTTTATATTATTGACACCAAGGAGTACCAGATTTTGTAGCCGAGGGAAACCTCCATACGTGCAAACTATGGTATCAACATTAAAGGAAATGGAAGACAGATACAGATACTTCAAACTACGCAATCTCTCAAGTTTCGGTATTGGATCATAATTCAAATTATAGTAGGACAGTGTTAGCTTGGATAAGTTTGGAGGCAATTCTGCAATTCCAATATATGCAGTTGCCTCATTGGTATCAATGCTCCCCGCGAGATACATGGTATGTATGTTTTGGTAACTCGGTGAGGTACTGAAATCAATCATCCCTCTTGGAGGACCTAAGTTAATTAATCCCATTGAGAGGAGGTTATTCAATTTGGAGATGAGGCCATGTATCAACATGTCATCATTCTCGTCATCCCAAAAAAGTTGCAACTCACGGATACCAAGGAGGTAAGGGATGCTTTTCTTCCATGATTTTGGAACTTTGCACCATCCAAGGCTTCTTAGGTTAACTAGGTTTGCAGTTGATGGCGGTCCCACCAATGAGTGAGTGGAATGAACATGCCTCGGACTAGTGATTTTCCAAAAACTTTTTGGCAACTCTTCGACATAATTAACACTTATATCAAAGGTCTGGAGATTTTGCAAATGACCAATCCATGATGGAATTACAGTTACATTAGTGTCTCTCAAACCCAAGTATCTCAAGTGAATCATGTTCTTCAAATCAGTCGGTAGGTACCTTATTTGGGTGTATCTTAGTTCTAGGACTCTGAGCAATAGAAATCCTATATCTCTGACAGAACCTCTATTGAAATTTATGAATGTTCGAAGATTGGGCATTTTCATCTTTGTGAGATGCATTGGATGGAGCTCATCATTGTGAAATGCCACTCGCCGTGTCATGCTCACATCCCTCTCTGCATTTTCTTCCTTCCAGATGAGAAGGAAATCATTTTCTGTGGCTTCAGCCAATGCAACTTCACGCAAAAGATCATGAACCTGGATATACTTGATAGCACCGTAGAAATATCTCTCAACAACTTGAACCAAACATCTGTATGTTTAATAGTACAAAAATAGTTTAAAAAATTTATGTTATGTATCTATAAGCACTATAAATTGTCAATCAATCAAGTAAGATTGCAGCAACAGAACTTGGGTAATAGAGTTAGTTAAAATATGCTGACAGCAGAAACAATCTTTTTTTTTTAAGAATCCTATTTTTTTTTTTTTATGTTTAATAGAACAACCATGTGTAACAAAGGCTCTGTTTTAGTTACTTTCATAATAAGAGTTGTTATGAAGACAAGATGAAGTAATACCATCTAGACATTAATTTTTTGAATATGGGGTAATGATGCCTAATGTTTTTGGACTCTCTGAGTTGTTACAAATTTCTTAAATTGCGAGAATTTCCAACTATATATTCATTTCAAATAACACACTTTCAAGTACTAGTTCCAATACAAAAATATAGAAAAAAAAATTCACAGTAAATAGAAAAAAAAATTAAAAATGGGAAAGGATATAGGCAAATTTTAAAAATTAAAAGGCATGATATGGCATCTCGCTGGGCAGTTGAGAGTAGGTCCGATGGGCATCGGACCTAGCTTTTCGATGGACGAAATGACCATCAGATTGCATCAAGATTCGTGCAAACTCATTAAAATACGTGCAAGTATTTTTCAGTTTCCGTGTGCACAAATCTTAATGATAATCGTAAGGTGTTAGAGCTAATTGAATCTAAAAGTAGGTCCGATGCCCATCGGACCTGCTCCTATCTCCTCGCTGGGAAGCCATACAATATGGAGATCTCTATTCTATTTAAAGACGCTCTAGGGATGCCATTTCATATGGACACCCCGATTTTTTTTAGAAAAGTGAGACGCCACATCAACATAAAAAAATCAGAAATAAATAAATAAAATAAAATAAAATTAGGACGTCATTTAAAAACTTGATTTGAACTTTTCATTTAATTTTTGGTCAATTTCTTTTTGATAGCTGGGCCCCTATTTCTCAAAAAAAAAAATTATTAGAAATAGAGTGCTATAAATGTTATTTGTATTCCACTTATTGTGTAATGAGTCATTTATGTTGATTTTGTATGAAATAAAATATAAAGAGAAAAAAATATTTCATCTATCTTAAAAAAAATTAATGGTTCACATTTGACCTTTAATTTTTTATTTTATAATATTAATGCTCTAGACGTTATGATTTTCTATTTTTAAAAAAATAATAATATTCCATCTATAATTTTATATTTTAAAATTGTAGATGTACTCTTAGTTATTTAGATATTATCGATTTGCTTCAAATTTGAGTCAATTGGAAATTTGATTGATCATTCATCATAAAACCATTAATAAAATTCCCTCATAAAATTTAAAATTGTTTGACGTACGGGAGGGTAACTGACTATCAAATAAGTTCATATTTAATACACAATATTCAAGAAATAAAGAAAATAACTTCAATTATATTTTTTAAGTTGAATATTTTTGTTAAATATCAAATGGATGTATATAAAAATTAGATACCCACATTCTAGTGCGTACTATTATTTTGTTCTGGAGGATTCCGTGACACTTTTTTGGTAGTCACAAATTAATATTTCAAAATATAAAATCAAAGGTCTAATATGAACTATTATTCTATTTTAAGATGGATGAAAAATTATTTTTTCTTTATAGTTTATTTTATACAAAATCAACGTAAAGGACTCATTACACAATAAGTGAAACACAAATAACATATATGGCACTCTATTTGTAATGAAAAAATATATTTTTTTTTTGAGAAACAATAGGGGTCAAGCTATCAAACAGAAATTGAATAAACATTAAATGAAAAGTTCAAATCAAAGTTTTTAAATGGCATCCAATTTTATTTTATTTTTTCGACATTTTTCCGATATTTTATGTGGATATGGCATCTCACTTTTCTTAAAAAAAAATTCAGGGCTCCCTTTGGCATCCTAGGGCGTTTTTATTTTTTGGACAGAGGTTTTCGTATGGTATGACGTCCCAGCAAGACACCATATCATACACATACCTTCCCATTTTTAAAATTTACCCATAGCATTTCTCATTTATATATTTTTTTTTTCTTTTTGTATTTACCATGACTAAAAATTTCAGACAAAAATAGAAGTACCATGAGTTTTATAGAAAATTGTTGGTAGCGGGTAGGGGTGTCAACGTGTACGGTAAGGATCGGATGTAAGCATTTTTATACTCGTATCCATTACAAATTGTCCTTAGCCTTACCCTATTCTTACTCGCTTTGAATTATCTAACCCGTACCCTACCCATACCCGTTATAGTTGTCGGATAATAAAATGGTAGCGGGTAAATAACAGGTAATGCTATTATTATAAAAAAAATTATTTACTAAATAATACATTAAAACACATTAATCATTTCACAAATATATATATTTTATAAAATATGGCTACGAGGCCCGTTCCATATAGAAACCTTGTAAATTAGAGTCTTTGTTACAATCCAAAATAAAACCCACATAACACCAAATATTTCACAAATATATATGTATTAAAGGTCTAAACTTTATTAGAATTCAATTAAAAAAACTTTATTGGCATTTGCTGAAATTTATTTAAATGTTTTAATGGTTAATTAAGCATAACACAACTATCAAGAATAGTTGGAGAATTAATACTCATTGCTCATTAATATATATAATATATATAATTTTTTTTTATAATTACCCGATCGGGTACCGTAATGGGTACGGAATAGGATTGGATGTGCCCGTCTTATTAAATACAGTACGGGTTGGATGTGCCATTGACACCCCTAGTAGGAGGTACTTCTCATATAGGCATTTTATTATTATTCTTATATTTATGACAACAGTACCTTTGCACTAGCTCCTCCAAATAATCTTCAGCATAATCTTCAAATTCCCCTTCTTTTTTGACCTCAATTAAGCCTTCAGCTATCCACATCTTCGTAAGACGGTTCGCGTTAATTTTGTAGTCCTCCGGGAAGCAAGCTAAGTACCTGAAATATGCAACCGGCTCAACTCATAATTTGGATGGCCAAAGTATTTTTTTGTGTAAAATAAAAGATAAGGTAAAATCTTGAAATAACAAGGATTGATTAAACAATTTCTGAGAAATGGCCGAGGTATTAAATGACTTATTAGCGTAGATATTATGACTTCAAAATTTTACAAAAAATAAATCCTTAAATAAAAATTGCATGTATTGTTTAAATTAAAAAAAATGATAACATACCGAAAACATGACTTGTGAAGATACGGTAAGTCATCATAGCTGGTGGCTAGAATTTTCATGCATTCTCCTCCTTCAACTTCATACCAATCTAATCTGTTGAGCACTCTAGACCATTCTTGGTACGTAGGAGATCTTCTTGACAAGAGGCCACCCAACACTGTGAGTGTCAGAGGCAAGCCGCCGCATCTCTTAACTAGCTTTCTAGTGAGATCCAACAGTTCGTCTGGACACTCAGGCGAGGGATCACTGCTTGGAAATGCCTTCTTTAGGAAAAGCCTGAAGCTTTCTTCTTTGTTGAGAAACCGAAGAGAATACACACCACTAGAATCTGCGCGATTCGCTACATTAAGGTTACGGGTCGTCATTAGCACCCGGCTATCATTCCCGACGTCGATTAGGCCAGTTTCGAGCTGGGTAAAGGCATTCTCGGCCCACACATCATCTAAGACAATTAGGTATTTCTTCTCTCTCAATAATTCATGGAGTTCTCCTAAAAGAAATACAATCTGATCTTCTTGTTGTAATTCTAATTCCTTTAATACACCAAGAACCCGCTTTAATTCTTCCTCATTTACAAGTTTCTGGTGTATTTTCTTTAATACATCAAGGAGATTAAAATTTTGAGAGACAGTTATCCATATGCATGAATGAAAATGATTCTTTACCATTGGACAACTATACACCTTTTGAGCAAGGGTGGTCTTGCCAAGCCCACCGGGCCCAACAATGGAGACCACATGCCGGCTTTGGGAGCTCGTCCCGTGCAACAACAAGTTGATTATATCTCTCTTTTCAGCATCAAAACCGACAACTTCAATGTTATCGACATCAGGGAGCACACGACGTTTGAAAGAAGGGTGTTTTTGGAGAAGGCTTTCGGAGTGGCCAGCTCGATCTCCACTAAGATCTTGTATCCCAAAAGTAGTTCTACCATCAGAGATTATGCGGAGTTTGGTTTGGATCTTGGAAATCTTCCCACTGAGAGTGCGACGAGCAAGTAGTCCGTTTGGGATGAGACCGAGCCATCGATAGTTGGCTTCAACAAGGAATGTGTCGATCGCATCCTCGGTCTCATATGTGAGATTCCTCAAATTGCGCACCCATCCCTCGATCCTCTTATCACCTTTCTTCTTTTTGGAGTCGGCATCCTCTAGAAAGTTCTGCATCTGATCCAGTTGAAGCTTCACCTCATCGATTTTGCGGCCGACTCTGTGCAGGGACTGGGCTTCATTGATTAGTAGGTCTGCTAACTTTTTTACCACAGCAGAGACGATCCCGTCAGTCATCTTGCTCTATTGCAATCTCCCTCTCTAGCTCTCTGGCTCTCAATTTGCTCTGGTAAGATGTTATGCGTATTGCTTGACTGCCACTGTCAACAGATGCTAAGCTTATTGCCAAAAAGGAGAAAAAGATGCTATAATTAAGCGTATAGCCAAAAGAAGAAGAAGAAAAAGAAAGATGCTAAGCGTATTGCTTGATGGCCACTATCAAAAGATTCTAAGCGCGCGTATTGCTTTATGAGCCTCTCTTTGGCTCTTAAATTTTAAGTATCATATTTTTGTACATCAGATTAAAATAGGATATATGCACATGATTTCAAAAAATATATTCAATATATGGAATTACAACACGATAATACAATCACTATTTCTTATGTGTAATCTGGATTATATATTCAAATCTGACACTTCATGAATATTGTAACATTACACAAAAATACAGGTGAAAAATTTTAAATTCTGAATCCAATTCACACACTACAAATATATAAGAATTTCGAAATTCAGAAACTTAGACTGTATTTAAATTAATTAAATCAAGGTTTATGTTTGCAAAATAGACAACGGGGCCCACATAACATGTTAATCTAATTCATTCGTTTCCTTAATTTATGTGGAAGTCACCGCCTGCCTTTTACTTTTAAGAGGGACAAAGATCCATGACATGTTAATTAATCTTATTCTTTCGTTTCCTTTTTCTTTTTAAGAGGGAGAAGAATCTTATGACATGTTAATTTATGTGGAAGTCCCCGCCTGCCTTTTCATTCGTTTCTTTTGAAAAGGGAGAAGGATAACCGAACGGGCGTTTCCACTAAAAAAAGAAAAATAAAAGGGAGAAGAATCCCTCCAGTCCTACGCGTGCAGCACTCTTCTGTTCTGACATTACGGGACCTACTGAGCAATCGGAGAACTTAATTGGATCCACTGGTAAAAGAGTGAAAGAATTAAGGAATAAAATAATGAAAAAAGAACAGACTACTAAAATAAAAAATTAAGTAAACAAAAAAAAAACTACATAGCAAAATTATGAATTAAGGTTTGGCTTTTAGAAATTTGTCTTCATACTATTCATAAACCAGTATATACAGATTACAAAAATGTACAAGTTAAGAACTACAAATACAAATTCTTTCACAATTCAAATTGAGAAAATACATCTCCATGTGCATATCCGACAGTATTGCATGCACCGAGCGTCTCAATTGCTTTATTTGTTCATCAATTTTATTGAATATATGTTTTGAGTTCTTCTTCCAAATCTCCCTACAAAATAACATACTTGGTTTTCATATACTTTACTATATATTAAGGGATGTATTTTTACCAGTCTCTGTTTCAACTCAACTGATTTTTCTTTCTGACGAGCAAAATATTAAAGGTACTGCAACAAGCAACATTGAAAATAAATGAATCAATCAAAAGATATCCATACTTTGAATTAATATACATTTTTTTAATTTATACAGCAGTAGATCTAAACTGTCAAACCATGATCACTACATGAAAAATATACTTTCATATTAAATTTTATATTTTTTAGAATTTTTTACTATTGTTTTAGATAGGTAGAAACTAACTTGATCTGAAGATTCTAGACCATTCAAACGTAGTGATTTTCTACCTATCCATACTATGAACTAATATCTTCTTTTTTTTAAGTTATACAGCAATAGATCTAAACTGTCAAACCATGATCTCTACATGAAAATGTAATTTCAGACATAGAAGGAAAATCAGAATCGGAATCAAAATCAGTTTTTGTACTGGGGGATCCGAATTGGATAAATCAGTCGGAATCGGCTGAATCGGATCTGAAACTCGGATCTTTTTTCCAGAAATTTGTTTTGTACTAAAAAATAGAAATAAAATTGTAAAAAATATAATTAATTCAAAACTAATATTAAGACCACTTGCCAACACTTAAAAATGAAAAATAGGAAATAATAAAGAAAAAAAAAACCGAAAAGGAAAAAGAAAACAGTTAAAGGAAAACAATATAACAACAACAAAAAAGACTAAAATGGAGGTGCCGATTATCACATTAAATGGAGAGGAAGAAAGAAGGAAAATAAGTCTGAATCGGAGACTCCTCTTTCTCTCGTTTAATCAGATAAGTGGAGCCCACGCTAAGTGGCCAATCATTTTCAATTGAATATTCCCATGGTTCAAGAGTGAGAAAGAAGAGGTACCACAATTGGCTAGGAAAATATTTTAAAATTGTTGTACCCAAAGATTGAGTGTTCGATTCCTTCTCACGACTTCGCAGCCTCTACGAAGGTTTCAAAAAAAAAAAGATTCCCATGGTTCAAGGATGTATGTGCACCATGTTCATTTCTTATTGAACACTCTTTCTTCTTCCTCAGGAAATAACTCAGAAAAGCAGAAAAAATCGAAGAATCAAGATCCAACACAAGAATCCGTTTGGAACTAGAAGAGTCGTTCTAAATTATAAGACTCGGTATGAAATTGATTCAGACTTGGTCGATTTCGGCCAATTCAACGCTGTTTAACACAGTTTTTCCCCTAAAACCTGCTCTCCGTGTTAATCAGTCCAAAATCGGCTCGGTCTGGTCCGATTCCGGTCCGACTCGGCCAAGTCAACTCGGAATCGGCCGATTTTTCCTTCTATGCTTTCAGATTAAATTTTATATATTTTTTAGAATTTTTTACTATTGTTTTAGATAGGTAGAAACTCACTCAATCTGAAAATTCTAGACTATTTAACCGTAGTGATTTTCTACCTATCTAAGAAAATAGCAAAAAAGTTCCAAAAAATATATAATTCAGTTTGCAATTACATCTTCATATGAAAATCATGTTGAACAGTTCAGACCAACTATTTAAACATTCAAAATAAAAATATTAATCCATAGTACGGACCAATTTATGCTATGTATAGTACCGTAGCCTCGCTTTTCATAAACTATATATATATAAAGGGGTTTAATGCAAAAAATATCATAACAAAGAAATCACTAATCCCTCGGCTTTGCGCATCGATCGACCTCCTCAAGGCCTCCTTTTTATTCAACAAATTATCAAGCAGCAGTTTCATCAGTCGACGGTAATTAATTCTTCCCACAGTGATGAGTATTTTGTGTATAAAGTTTTGGCTATATTTTTGTACTCAATTTACTTTTAAATTTATAAACCTAAATACTCAAATATTGGTCGATTGCAAGCGCAGAACCTATCAATATAGTATAAAAGATATCAATCCAAGGGATAAGAGGAGACTTTAATTTTAGCTCTAAGAATAATTTCAGAATTTTGGTTTTTTTCCAAGTTTGTTTTAAAGTTTTAATTTCTAAAAGTCCTAAAGTTGGTGGGTTCAATTCCCAAAGAGTTGAAGGTTTAAACAATAAAAAATAAAAACTAAGAAAGAGTAAAGTGAAATTAGGATTTAACAAAGATTGGAGAATTCTAGGGGCTTTCGGTCTACAATCTCTTATTTAATCATATCTATTTGGTTTGTTTAAATTCATGTTTGATTTGATTAGGTTTCTAACCTAATATGTTAAAAAGGGTCACTTTCGTAAATTAATAACGTACCTAGATAATTCGGACTTCACCGCTAGGTCCCTCGCCCTAGCTATCTAGGTTATGAAGCTCTTGTTAGTCTATCATATCCTTAGATGTCGGTATTTCACCTCTAGGTTCTTCATACTGATATCCAATTCAATTCTAGATGTCCTAATTAGGGTTTGACTTCACCATTGAGTCCTTCACCAAATTCCTAACTTTAATTTTTGTAGTTCCGGTCTAGATTAAAAGATGTGTTTCTCTAACCTAAATCCTAATGGCTTTGTGACACAATTAGTACTATCATATATGATCTTAAGCTACTTTGGAGTCTAAAAGACCTAAAGCGGGATAACTACAATTCAAGTACAAATCATGGAAATCACAAAGAATAAATCACAGAAATTAACAATCAAATCAAACAATCATAATAAAAACAAAGATCCAAATAGAATAGAATTAAACAAGTTCATGCATTGACCTAAACCATTAAAGAGAGAACTACTCCCTCTTGGAGAGATCCATTACAAAGTTTCGCAAAATAAAGAGAAATAAATTAAAGAAATAATCACACCCTTTGTTGAATCAAAAACCTCAATACTTGCCGGAATCTCCTTTGAATCTTCTCCTTCTCCTTCTTTGACAACTACTTGGAACTTCGAGAATTGCTACAGAATTTTAGATGGAAAGAACACCAAGAGATGATGAGAGAGATGAGAATTATTGATGATTTTTCAATAGGAATGAACCCCCATTTTATAGCAAAAGACCATGCCTAGCTTGAATGTAGGATTAGTGGGGTTAGTGGGTGCTATTTTTGGATTGCTTTCCAGGATGCCTTGTCCAGAATTGGCTGGAAAAAACGTGTCCATGATGCGCTAAAAATAGAACCCATGCTAAAAATGTGAAATTCTGGTTATCTGCGGGTTCAGTGCGTCCGCACTAGTGGTGAGTGCGGGTGGACTCATCCGCACCAACTCCAACTTTCCTTATTTAACATCCTGCGTAATGATCTGAGTGCGTCCGCACTGTCTTTGACTGCGGATAAATGACCCGCACTGGTGAACTCTTGTGTTGTTCTGAAATCTGCTAAGTACTGAGTGCAGGTAGATCAGACACACTGGATTGTGAGTGCAGACGCATTACGCTCGAACTTTTCCTCTATGAAGGTTGATATGCTGAGTGCGGATGGTCAACTCGCATTGGCTGGTGAGTGCGAACGCATTACGCTCGGACTTTTCATTTGGAATTCTGAGCTGCTGGAAATTTGGCTAAGTACTGAGTGCGTCCGCACTGGATGCTACTGCGTCCGCATTGAGGGAATTTTTCTTCATTTTTCATCTTTTCCTGCATTTTAAAGACAACCAACTGCAGTAACTTGATTCTAGGTGTATTTTATTAACTTTATATTCAAAATGCAAGATATTTGATGTTATTTTATGATAAAAACTAGTTCGAATGTGTATATAATATATGCTTATCACACGATAAATTATAATAACATGATGACTCCTCACCTTCTCTACTGCCACAAGGGCCCCGCTTGTCATTAGTTCTAGAAGCTTCGCAGTTTATGTGATTTGACTTATACCGGTTTGTTTTGTAATTACTTATTACTTTCACCACCACTTTGTGTTCTGTGTTTCCAGTGCTGGTGTACACTTTCAATTGCTCCATCATATACACCTCTTCTCTCGGCCCAAAATTACTGATCGACCGGTGCTATGGATCCATATTTCTATTTTTAAATTTCAAACAGTCGATCTGAACCGTTTAATATAATCTCCGTATAAAAATGTACTTAGAGACCAAATGTTATATTGTTAAGAATTTTTTTAGATAATTAGAAAATATCCTGATTTAAAAATTATGGACCATCCGAAAGTAGTGATTTTCTAGCTACCTAAAATATAGTAAAAATATTCTAAAATATATAAAATTTGGTCTCCTATTATATTTTCATATGGAGATCATGTTGAATGATTCACATCGCTTATTTGAACTTCTAAAATAGAGAATAAATCCATAGCACGGGTCGATCTGTAAAATGCATATTCCCATAGCCTCACTTATATTTTTTATATAATTTTGGGCAGGGATAAAAGATTGATAATTCTTTTTATTTACTCGGTATATTACAAGAGAATCCACCTTTGTTAGAACTACCAGGTCCCCCTGTTTTTGCCTACATATGAAAAAAAGAAATAAAAGCAAATTAATTTTGCCAAAAGAAAAACAAAATTTTTGGCCAATAAATTTTTGTCAAAAGAAAAGCATCAATTGGTGAATAAGAATTTTCAAGGTTATTTGTCCTTTTTTTCATTTTGTGTTCATGTTGTTCTGATATTTAAAACTTCTGACTCTTGAAATAGGCTTAAACTTTCAAAACTGTTTGTTTAGACAACTACTGTAATTTTACTTGTTCAATTTTGAAAGCCATTAAAAATTTAAGCTACTAATTTATATTATTGTTTTTTTTTTTAATCTTTCACAAGTTTCATCAACGTACAAATTAAAACTGAAATATGGAAGTTTCTTTCGAGCAATCAAGAATGGCCTTCCGGAACTCCTCATTGTACTATTTTGTAATGTTTTATGGTGTATATGGAAGGCTAGAAAGGAGGCTATCTTTTTCAGCAGCAAAACCGACACCCTCACTCAGCTATACTGGCACGAGCAAGGGCAATGGAGGTATCAAAACAAAGGCAAGGCTTACAGCGTACCTTATTGAATGCAATAAGCAAGATACCACAAGGCACCATAACAGTACTCACTCATGTCTCATAGGACATAAATAGGAGGGCGGGAGTGGGGATGGTGGTATACCATCAACAAGAATACTGGTAAAGGCGCAATGCAATCCAATAGAGGCGATAGAATCTCAACTCAGGAGGACTATATTATCATACTGCAACGTGCTCATAGAAGCTGTCAGAACAATCAGCCTTCCTAGCAAGCGACATAAATGGTGGCACAATGTGCAAGGGAATACCAATAATTAGCAGACATATTCGAACTCTGACATGCAGGAAGAGAGGTGCTACATGATCCACATAACATGGTGAATTGGACAATAACAACGAATTAGACGATAGATGTAGACAATACTAATACGGTCTTTATGGATGCAGTTGAGATACAGAGAATCCTAAACCCCAATTTATTTGGATCTACAACAGATAAGTAGATCTGTGTAGCTGGGGGTATTACGGTAGATAACCTTTTTAATTATTAGCTATTTCCTTAGGATTTTTGCTATTTAACTTAATATCAGATTTACATTACCAGTGCCGGTTGTTAGATAGTTATTTTTCTTTTTCTAGGGATTTTGTTGTAATAACAATGTACTATGTTCTCTTTTAATTTTCAATGATATATACTTACATGTTTTAAATAAAAATAAGATACAGACATATGATCATCTCCTGATGTAAATACGAAATTAAGCCATTTCGCTAGTTGGAGTCTGATTCATAAAAGATTCTCAAAGGTTTAACCTGGATTCCAAAATAAAAATAAAATGCCCAAAAATTTGGTGATTAAATACTAAGAAAGTAGTGTATATGTATCAATAATTCATTAATTTTATAAAGACTTCATAAAAATAACAGCAAATCAGCTCACCAGTGTGATCATTGAGGAGAATAATCTCTGGTTTAATATCACCAATGAGGCTCATACTGCAGGAGAGTAGTTCACCGCAAAGCACATAGTTCTGATCTCATTTTTCACTGTTTTACCCTTTCCACCTTTCTTCTATTTTATTTACCTTTCTTTCTTCTTTTCTTTCACTTTATTTTACTCTCCCTCTATCTTTCTCCTTTTGTTATTGTAATTAACTTTGCACATAACTTTGTAACTGACACCCTTCGTGTCAACATTAATGAAATCTGGGAGCTTGACTCCCCTGTTTCTACCTCAAAAAAAAAGACTTCATAAAAATACATAGCTCTGAAAGAGTCTTCGAGTTTCACTCAGATAAGAAGTCCAAATTCACTTACAAGATGGACAAAATCATGGTATGATATACTCCCCAGAGTAACCATCCGATTTTGATGTCAGAGATTGACTTCACTTGACGAGAGAGCTTGACATTTTGATTACATAACGAATTTGAGATGCAAAGATGCAAACAACTAAGACAAAATGAGGATCATTAAGCAGTGGTGGGGGAGATGGAATTTTTTTTTTAAATAGAACTGATTTTAAAAAAATAACCAAACAAGCACCGGTCGCTTGAAAGTTATAAAAATAGCCTCCACCAATCCACATGCTCGGTGTAGCATAAAACGGCATTACTCCACCGGTCCTGTGGATCGGTGGAGCCATTTTTCCACCTGGTTGATATAGTGCCACAGAAGATCCCACAAACATACCTCTACTGATCCTTTGGATCGGTGGAGCTGGAAATTATACATTTCGCGCAACCCGACCTCACTGTCTCCTCCTTCTTTCTCCTCCTTTCTCCTTTCTCTTTCAAAAACCAGTAACCTTTTTTTTTTCTTTTTATCCTCTCAAATTATTTAACCATTTCTCCATCCAATTGCTTCAAAATTCTCGGATCATCTAACAGAGTTGGAAATTCTTCAGATCTATGATTTTATTAAGGTAAAAATCCGAATTTTTTATAACTTTTTATTTTAGCCGAATTAAAATGAATAACTCATTTAATTGAGTTTGTTTAGTATATTTAGTTTTTTTGTGTGTAATTTAGTGTTGAATTAGCAATTGGCCTCAATTTAGTATATGTAGTATAATTTGTGTAATTTTGTGTAATTTGTGTTATGTAGTATAATTTGTGTAAAATTAGATAAATGTGAAGTTTATGGTTATTTAATATAATTTCGAATAAATTTGTGTAACTTAGTGTTATATAGTATAATTTGTGTAAAATTAGATAAATGTGAAGTTTATGATTATTTGGTATAATTTAGTATAAATTTATGTAATTTAGTGTTATGTAGTATAATTTGTGTAAAATTAAATAAATGTGAAGTTTATGGCTATTTAGTATAATTTAGTATAAATTTGTGTATGGTTAAAATCTAAAATTTTAATAATATGTAGTTCAATTGTATGGTATGGTATGGTTAAAAATTTTAATTTGTTGTCAAATTTTGGTCTAAGTATGATGTAGCAATTATATTTTTTAGGGTTAATTTAGGTCAGACTTACATATAGTTAATTTTTTTTAAATGTGCTTGGACACATCCCACAAATTTTTTTTCTTTTGCTGCTAAATTAGTTAATAGTTAGAGGGGTTATGAATTTTGATTAGTGGGACGGGATAAATTGTTCCGTTCCATAGGACAGGATAATCAATTCCGAATTACTTAGATATCAAAATTTCACCAAATCAATCTCCTATCGCGATATTTTATTTATTTATTTTCGATTAATACAAAAATCGGGACAATAGTTGATAAAAATAGATAAAACAATCTCAATAAGATATAACATATATGCTCTCGATCTAGGTGAAAAAGATCGACACACTGCACCTAGATGAATACAAATGCTTCCTCTTTCAAAACCTAGCATTCTAATCTAAGCTAGTTGCAAATCTTGAACCAAAATTCAGCGAAAGCAGCCATGAGAAAAAAAATATCACGCGCAAGGCATGTCGTTGTTGGCATTTTAACAAACTAATATTACGGGTCTAATTGGTTGCTAGGCCCGTTTTAGGCCCGTAAAATAGGCCTTACATGAATTGTATTGGGTTCAAAGGCTCCACCACCACGATCCATTTACGCCGTACAACGGGTAACCAGTTTAAAACGAGTGAGCGATTTCGAGGGCCTGATCCACCACCGATACCAATACCAACACGCAATACCAATACCAATACCATACGTACTGTTGTCTATGCTTCGGATTGGGTCCCATCGAACTGGGATAGGCGGATAGTGGAATTCCGTATCATTGTGTACATTGGACTATAAATCATTAATTAGATTTGAAGTTCAAACAGTTAATCTAAAGAGTTCAACATGTTTTCTATATTAAAATGTACTTAGAGATCAAATTTTGTATTGTTTTGAAAAAATTTGCTATTTTTTTAGAATTTTTGAAAATCGTTGTTTATCTGAAATTTTTGGAAAAAAAGAAAAATAACGAATTTCAAAAATTCTAAAAAATATTAAAAAATTTGGTCTTCAAGTACATTTCAATATGAAGATCATGTTAAGAAGTTTGAATCGACTATTTGAATTTTGAAAATAGAGATATGAGCGGGAATTAAAACACTCACTTTAATTTCCAAAGCATTGTAGCCACTACAGCAAAATCGGGCATCAGCGACCGGTGTTGTCGCCAGTCACTAATACCCTTTTTCCTCCAAAAAAATTAAAAAAAAAAATCAAGCGGCGACTTTCAGCAACTGTCATCAGCGACCGGTTGGGTAGCCAGTCGCTAAAGACCAATTTAAAAAAAAATTTCGGCGACAAAAGGTTTCAGCGACTGGTGCCCAGACCTTTCACTGAGGCTCGATCCCCCCCGGAAGGGGGCCTTCTTCGCCTGCCACCTAAGCTGCGCAGGAAAAGGCCCAAAGCCAATCCCAGGGAACAGCGACCGCTTTGTCCCGGTCGCTGAAGGATGTCCCTAACATACTCCCCATCAATGGCCCAAAGCTCTTCTCCTCGCACGTTAGGTTAGACAGAAAGAAAAAAAAAAAAAAAAAAACAAGCTGCCTTAGCCCTGCTTGTCTCGCCTGCCTGCGCCCTACTCGGAGCCGCTACCCCCTCTCTCTCTCTCTTGACCGACCTGACTACCTGCCGTCGACCTTACCCCACCACCTCTGCTGCTCTGCGCCT
This sequence comes from Carex arenaria, assembly GCA_964058825.1. Classification (NCBI taxonomy): domain Eukaryota; kingdom Viridiplantae; phylum Streptophyta; class Magnoliopsida; order Poales; family Cyperaceae; genus Carex; species Carex arenaria. The sequence continues at coordinate 32,835 of CAXKVW010000360.1, read as the reverse complement.
CTCAAGTCTCTCTCTCAAAAGCTTTCTAAAACCTTATTTGTGAGATCTTGAAATTTTCTTTTGATTTTGATCTTTCTTTCTTTCTGTCCGTGTGATAAATCGTGTGTAAAAATGGCACCGACGTAATCAAAGACAAGATTGTTGGCAGAGGATCAACAAAGGCCACATCGTCTAAAGGGTTCAACATGTTTTCTATATTGAAGTGTAGATTAAATTTTGTATTGTTTTGAAAAAAATTGCTATTTTTTTAGAATTTTTTAGAATCGTTGTTTTTCTGAAATTTCTGGACAATAGAAAAATAACGAATTTCAAAAATTCTAAAAAATTATTAAAAAATTTCCAAAAAAATGTAAAATTTGGTCTCCAAGCACATTTCAATATGAAGATCATATTGAGAAGTTAGGATCGACTATTTAAACTTTGAAAATAAAGATATGAGCGGGAATTAAAACACTCACTTTAATTCTCAAAGCATTGTAGCATCACTACAGACACGCATATACGGATATCCAATATCCAATCCATATCCATACGTATTCGTCTAATATCCGATCCGTATCCGAAAAATAAAAGTATATACATATATAATTTAATTACCACTATCTGCACCCCTAGCCGCATACTTGAAACCCTCCTTTTTCTTAAATATTTTTGTCTTTTTGCCCACTTTCTAGATTCGTCAATTTTAATTCTGCGCGAATCTTGATCCTATATAATATATCTCACAATTCAGAGCCAAAAAAGATGGCATTACCTCTAAAATAAAATAGTAAAGTTAACTAAATTTATTTTTTAACTTTTGTAAACTCTTATACATTATACTATGTTACTCGCATAAAATGAAGTGTGAAGAAAAGTAAAATAAAATTAACCAAGCAAAAATAATAATAAGGATAACTACTATAATTCCATCTTCTTTTCATTTCTATCTATTATTCATCTTATTTCTCTTTTAATTACGGTCAATGTTTTCTTCTAGAATAATTCGATCAGTACTAAAATTTACAATTCAGATATAGTTCGGAAATATTCATTTTTCAATAATACAAATACTGTATCAGATATTGATAATTTTATAAAATTTGAAGTTTGTATATTTTAAAATAATATGAATTAAATATCATGTGGTTCGTATTATTCTAAAATTTATAAAGATTCGTAGTAGTAAAGAAAGGTTAAAACGTGAGCAGATTTCCCGTTATATATTGAAGAAACTCTAATTACTTAAAAAAAACTTGAGAAGCTAAAAGATTACACATTATAATGATCACAACATTTCTACTGAAATCACATGTTATTCTGACAATTTCATTCTCTGAATTATGGAAGAGATTATACTTTTCTCATCTAACTGTTTAATTAAATTATTTCATGCACTCATCTCAACAGATATTAAGAGTTCGATGAGAAAAAACAGGTTCCAAATAGATTTAATACTCATGTTATTATTATTATAACAATAGATAAGAAAAAACAAGTTGAAGGTCAACCCATTCAACTATTTAATACCCCTGTTATTACAACAACGGATTTTTTTAATCCGAATATCGAGTCCATGACTTCTCACATCAGTGATCATGAGTATTTGCCACTAAACCAAAGTCTAATTCTTACAAATGGTTTCTTATATTATATTATATTATCCACAATTAACAAATTATTTATGATATGCTAGGGTCTTATGAATTCATGATAATATAAATATCTGACAAATGTTCCCTCCATGCATTGATTTTAAAACTTAAGCTTTCCTCTGTTCCTCAAAATACAAGATACTGTTTAAATATGTTCTAATGAAAATATAATCTACCACCGTTTTTTAGATGTAAATCTACAAATATAAAATTTCCAATTTATTCTGTTATTGGTTTTACAAATATTATTACATATATACATGTTTTGCTATTAAATTTACAATTTATTCAAATAAATATACAAATGTGTACTTTTTCCACTAAAAGAAAATATACATATAAATTATGATGTTGGAAAGTAAGAATCTATCAAACAATTTTTTTCTATCTATATCTTCTATCTCTATATATGTCCCTTAATATGAACCTTGAAAAACATTTCCTTGACTCAGTCACATTCAACTTCAGAAAAACCACAAAAGAACAGTAGTTTCTCATCACAAGGCATGGAATTAGCAATCTAGAACCAAAACGGACATTGCAAAGATTAACATTGCTGTTGCAATTGATGTCACTGGATTTGCTATTCCATTGCCTCCCCTGCTGCTTCCTACACTATTAATACATTCTTTAACCATATAATTTTATTTATTATTAAAAAAATTGTTTTTTATTCCTGGCAAATTGGCCAATTTTTTTTTCAGAGTATCAATTCTAACTCACAACATCACTTGTCAATAGAATACGAACACCAAAACTAATCTGATAATTAAAACAAGACCAATATTTTTTCTTAAGTAAAAATATAATGGAATTAAATTTTAGTGAAAGCTATACATGAATATTTTCATCCTTTGGATGAAATTCTCTCTGACAAAAATGCTCTCTTGTTTATTATTGTGTATATATTAATCCGACCAAAATAATGAAAAACAATTGCAATGGCCAATGAATGATGAATGACCTTTCCTATAATAAATAATATGATCAATTGTGTGAAATTTCCTTCTGATCACTTGCCTTGAAGCATAGAAGCATAGAGCAACTGGTTCCATGTGTCAGGGACACCAGAAAGGCACCAGTGTGTGCAGTCATTGTCAAATTTTGCCCCGCCATATTTCGAGGGATGCCCGTCTTTTCTTAGCTGGGACAGGAATGTTACATCTAGCAAATAAACTGGTTTAGATATGCTACTCAATGTAGTTTTCACAATAGCCTCTTGTGATGGGGGACCTGCAGGGTATGTCAACGTGTTAACCGGTTGCGTCTCTCCTATGCATGTGCTTGTCATCGACGCTCCCCAATCTTGCCCACTGAAAAACGAAAACAATTATAAATGATGTTGAGAATTGAGATAGATGGTGATGGTGTTTGTCTGAAATGAAATGAACATATATAATCAACATATATCGTTTCTTTTGTTTGAGGCCTTTAACATTAAAGAAGCTTGAAACCAAGCCCATTGGGCCGGGTCCAGATTATGAAAATGTAGACTTACTGATAGTGAGCTGGAGAGACACCCTGATAGTAAAGTTTTGTTGTGGAAGGAACATTTGAATCAACCCATTTAGCCCATGTTTGCAATCCCTTTGTAAAAGCAACATTCCGATCCATGTCCTTGAGAAACTGCTGTCCATCTTGAATGTAATCCCACCTACATGAAAAACCACTTGCATGCTTAAGTAACTTCAAAATTAGAACAGCATTAACAAAAGAAAAAATATATAGTATAACACGCAAATTAAGTCGATCTTACGGTTGCGTTGATCCATTTCGGGGCCACCAATGCCCTGTGTTGAAGATTAACACATCGGCATTTAACCATTCGTGGCCAGCCTGGATTGAGTCGAGCTTTAGAATCCGCCCCTTCGGGGAACTAACGATGTCAACCAAATAATGCGAGAGGTAGTACATCAAGCTCACATTGTAGTCCTGCAACAATTAATGGGGACCAATTAATTTACAGCTTGAACCAACAACTTCAACTAACGGACATGATGTTGATTGAAATTGATTATGTAAGATGCTTTTAATTAATAGGTAGGAGCAGGACCTAGAATCCTGTTGGTTATTGATTGCCTTTTCAAAAGCTCTTTATATGAACATTACTTTTCCATTTACTAAATAGGATCTAGCTACATGCTAAGCTATGTTGTTACATCTAATTATAGAATTCAGAGTAGGTCCAATGCCCATCGGACGTACTTTGGTTCAATGGGTGAAATGACCATTCAATCGCATTAAGATCCGTGCTATGTACATTAAAATTCGTGCAAGTCAGTTTCAATTTCCATGCACACTAATCTTAATGCTAATCTTACTGTGTTAGAGCTAATTGAACCTAAAAGTAAGTCCAATGCCCGTCGGACCTACTCCTATCTCCTAATTATATTGTGTATATGTATTATTTGGAGCATGAAATTGGGATAGAGTTCAATTCCTCTAATTCAAATTCACACTAAAATTAAGGGTGAGAAAGGCGAAAAGCTGTTCAGCTGAGACGACAGGCTACACACGGTACACAGACACAGCTAGCCTGGCAATACAGATTCTCCGACACGGTTTCTTATACTGACAACATAAGATCTGATGCTCAAACAGTATAGGAAACTAATGGGCTGTAATTGGAAAAAAAAAAAAAAAAAAAAAAGGTCAAAGATGGTCTTATGCATCCTCACATGCTGCATGCACAAATCACATGCGGAGATGCCTTCTTTCTGACCTCATTGTTTGTTTGGTGCTTAAATTAATGCTTATTCCTCCCTCTCACACAAATCACAGTCTCACGTGCATTAGCAGCTCTCATTTGTGCACAATTTCATTATTCATTTGTTAGAGTGTGTGCGGTGTGTGACCACTGCTTGTGACCTTTTTCAAGGTTTTCTCTTCAAACTTCAAAGTGTCATGTGTTGTTGGTTTTACTAATGTGGTATGTTCGCTTATACACCTGTAGCTAACTAACTGTAGCCTAGACTTATTGATGAATAACGACATTAATTAACTACCTCATTTCTGTTAAGTATAATTGAAATATTTATGCGATGACAAAATAATTTTGTTTTTAAGTATGATATTACTGCACATGTAATGCATCTCCATTAAATTATCAATATTATATACATCTTAAGCATAATGCATGCCAAGATATTCAATTCATAAAAAAAATAACAGTACAACTTCATCGATCATCTCCCACCTAATCTTAAATGCTGCTTTTATGTTTTCCAGAAGCAAGAACAGAAACTGTCGGCAGATATGTACTTGACAAATGTTTTCCCAAATTGTAACATAAAATTTGAATAGCAAAAAAGAGGAGCAAATACATACCTCAAATCTGACTATAGTAAGCAAATCGGTTCGAGTCGTAGTTGTTTTCGCATTCGGCACAGCCGCATTGATCATGCAGAGCAGCGACTCGTACTGATTTAAGCTCAGTGAATCCCCTACAAACATCACTTTCTTCCCATTCCATTTCTTCAATAGATCCACACCATCAAATCTTCATACAACAAAAATAACATCAAAAAGCAGAAAATTATGAAAAATATTATGAAACATTAATTGTAACTTGATGTGTTAGTATGTATACTAACCTTGGTACTTCACATCCACTTGGCTTCCATTTGTATTTCAGATACAATTTGTCGGGTCGACCATACTTGGTACAATCGAACTCTGGGCGAAGGAATGGGCATTTATTTGATTCATAAAGCGGGTATGACTGATCAATTACCCAATTTCCAGTATACAAGTTGCAACCAGCGGTTGCATCTGCTCTTACCAGAAAAACAGAGTATGATAAGAAAAGGAGAAGCAGAGACTCAAAACCAATGCCCATCTTGGTTTTGAGTCTCTTTTCCTCTGATTTGTTCTGAGTCTGTTATCCTCTGAATTGACTTAAATAAATAGGCAAGAGGAGTTGCTATAATTAGAGAGTTCCGAAAGAGATGCGTTTGTGGATTATATATGTGTAAATTTCGGTTATTTTCAAGGGAGACGGAGAAAGGGTTGTTACAAAACAGGGCATTAGCCATTAGATACGGTACAATGACGGCTGTTAATGTTTTCTTATTGAAGGAGAGAGGAGAGAGAAAGAAAGTGTAAAAATCTGGAAGGAATCAATCAATGGCTGTGTTGGATTGAATGTGCAAATGGAAACATAGTATTGGAGAGAGAAAAAGATACACAGCTTGCAAAGGGATTAAATGTGCAAATAAACAGAGTATTAATTGGGTCGGTGCGGTCCAGTCCAGACCAATCAGGAATTAACCCAAAACTGAACCGTGAAGAAATAAACCAACCAGACCAAATAAACCTCAAATCAATAAATAATTCATTTAAATAGATTGAACCAAATAAGTAAATTATTCAGAATAAAACAACTAAAGTTACTCCCATCCCAAGAACTTTCCAGATATAAAATCTATAATTGCCAATGGTCTTACTTTATATGTCGTTTGGAACATTCATGAATAAATTGTTACATTAATTTATGTTACATCATTTTTACTAATGATATGGTCCTTTGTGGATAAACATCAAATGAGTTGTACATATCCTAAACATATGAATTTGTCATTTGTTTTACATTCTTTTACGAGTGCATAAATTTTAAAATTTTCTTTTAAGTTCTAACAATTGATCCGAACCATTCAACATAATCTCTATTTGAATATATACTTGTAAACTAAATTTTATAATTTTATTTTTTAGATGGGTAGAATATCACTTGATGTGAAAATTCTGAACCATCAAAAAACAATTATTTTCTGCTCATCTAAAAAATAATAAAAATATTTCTAAAAAGTGTAAATTTAGTTTACAAGTACATATTCATATGAAAATCAGATTAAATAGTTCGGATCGATTGTTAGAATTTTGAAAACAAAAATATTAATTTGTAGTACGAACCAATCCGCTCTATGCATAGTACCATAACCTCACTCTTCTTTTACTATTTCTTCACCTTTCGGTAATTTTTTTTCTTCATCGTCAAAGTTATCATAATTAAATGTTGCCATGCTACCATGACAATTATCTTCACAAATCTTGTGCAAATTTGCTAATCAAAGAAACTTTCATAAATTATGAATTATGATCCCTCTAGCTTAATTAACTTTAATATATCAATTACAAATTATTGATAATAATATGATATTTCAAGTAAATTTACCTGAAGTGCTCCACTGCTAAATATTTGGTTGATTGATTAGATGGAAAAAGCAAAATATTGAACTATAAAACACCTTTACAGAATCATGCCTTTGATTCAACCAAATTTAGTGGCATGGCATTTAGAGCATGTTGGTCATGTAATTTATTTACACTTTTTAAGTTATTCTAAGATGGTCCCCATAACGCCTAAGGTGGTACCCATAATCGTTTGGTAAAATGTCATGGTTTTGTTTGGTCTTGGAAAGGCTAATTTGAGGAGACAAAAGATAATGAAATTCATGTTCTTTTGAAGAGAAGAATATTACATTCTAAATATTATAATATGATTCAGGATGCATGTTTTCATTTATATACCTATAAAAAAAACTAATTGAAATCCTGGTACCAAGTTCTTGCGAAATTTATAATTTTCTAAACATGTTATACAAAGTTGGTACCAAGTTTTTAAAAACGTTTAACAACATTTAATGGGGGAGAGGAGGAGAACGGAGTGGGTCCGATGTCCATGGAACCTACTTTTAGGTTCAACGAGCTCCACGACCGTCCGATCTATGTTAAGATATGTGTGTACGGAAATTGAAGCAAAACCGCACGAAATTTAAAGCATCACACACGAATTTTAAAACATATTGAACGATAATTGAACCCATTGAATCAAAGTAGGTACGATGGATATCGGACCTACTCTCAAGTCAGAGAGGAGATGTTCTTTAACAATTTAATCAGTTTAAAAAACTTTTAAGCGTCATTTAACGAGATATGTATTAATTTAACACTAGAAGATTCAATAAGACAGTAAAACGGTTTAACGTTAGATTTAACTGCTCCTTTAAAAAATATATATATTGGTGCATCAACAATGTCCCACTAGTGGACGAATTCAAAATGAAATGATTGCCGACGAACAAAAAAAATCATTGATCCTCTTTGAATAAAATATTACACAAAAGTTGTTTGCAGAGAGACAATTCACAAATTTGGATTATCTTTGTTTTGTTTTGTTTTGTTTTGTTTGTTTGTTTGGTCTTTCTTTTTTTATTTCTGATATATTAAATGCAACCGTTCATATAATCCGTTTAAACGGTTCTTTGGCTGTACAATTACAAAAGATGTTTTCTTAGTTCTTTTTGCAAGCAATCTTAGCATTTCAAATTCAAATTTTATTGAACTAGGTACAAATTTCATTTAATATTGAAGAAAATGGGCTTTATTTTAATTATGTTTATCTTTATTTAATTATTTAAAACTTATTATTTTGTAAATTAGAGATAAAATCTATTAATAATTAAAAAAAAATTATAATATAATAAAGGAACGTGAGAACAGTCGCCTAGAGAGATATGATTCTAATGTGTAGTATACAGGGTTATAAATAGCTAGCTATAGTTTTTCGGACCTCGAAAGCTATAACTCTATTAACCGTTTTTCTTTTATAATGATTATAAATAGCTAGTCATGGTTGCACTATAGCTTTTTCGGACCTTAAAAGCTACAGCGCTATAATCGCTATAGTTGTTGTATTAAGCTCAAACTGTTTACTAATTCTAGGTAAGTTGCGAATTCACGCAAATCGCATGCAATTGTGTTATGCTGACCTAGAGAGTTTGGTGAGCGTGACTTCAAAATATATCGGATTGGCTTCAAACGATGAATCCAAACCGTTAAAACTAATTTACTTCGCGAATGATGCTGGTACATGCAAAATTTTGAAGTCATTTAGATTTAGTACAAAGTCAAATGGTAAAAAAAAATATGAAAAATGAATGCATTAAAATAACTTATACAACTTTATTTTTTTCACCGCTTGACTTTATACCAAATGAATTCGAAATTTTTAAAATTTTGCATGCACATGCATCACTCGTAAAATAGATCAATTTCAACCGTTTGGGTTCATCGTCTGAAACCAATCTAATAACAAAATAGAAGTTGAACTCACTAAAAAAGAAATGTGTTGGGTTGGGGATAGAGTGGAAAAACGTGTCGTGTCGTGACTATAGTCTCGTGCCGTGCTGTGTCATGACCAAGTTAATTTTTCACGTACTATGCTGTGCCATGATCAAAATGTCAAGGCACGGCACGCGAATGGTCATGCGACGTGAGTTATGCCGTGTCCAAACATGCCGTGACCAAACGTGACTTACGTAACTCGTGGGACCATTTGATCATAATTTATGTTAGTTTATTCAAGATTCACCATTTAATCAAGATCGAATAGTTCTAATTACACGTGACTCGCATGACCACATGCTGTGTCGTGACTAAATCTTTCATGTGTCGTGCCAACTTTTCTAAAGATGATCACAGCACGGAACATGCGAGTCACATCACGTAACCGACATACGTGCTTGCCATTCCATGCCGTTCCATGACGGAGCCGGTTCCGCCGTGCCATTTCTCCCACTCTAGTTGGGATTGGGAACGGGAGAATTAAGTGGGGAGTGGGAATGGGATAAATCTATAATAAATAAATAAAAAATAATTTGAAATCTAACATTTGAAATTTGAAATGTGATCCATTTATCTACGTTAGGTAAAGAAAAATATTTAATGCTGGTTTATAGTTTATCAAATAAAATTTAATATAAAACCAGTTTTGTAACGTGAGCCGTTTGTACACATTTTATCTTGGGAATGGCTACGGTGCTATGGATAGCATAGAGAACTCCGTGCAACGGTTCAAAATTTGAGTTTTTAAAATCCTAACGGTCGATCCGAACCGTTAGATGTGTTCTCCATATTGAAATGTGCTTGGAGACCAAATTTTACATTTTTTGAAATTTTTTTACTATTTATTAAGCCACTTTGAAAATCTGAAAAAACGGGTGAACAGTAAACATTTTTGGACCATCGGATCAGCGATTTTCAAAGTGGCTTAATAAATAGTAAAAAAATTTCAAAAAATGTAAAATTTGGTCTCCAAGCACATTTCAATATGGAGAACACATCTAATGGTTCGGATAGACCGTTAGAATTTTAAAAACTCAAATTTTGAACCGTTGCACGGAGTCCTCTATGCTATCCATAGCACCGTAGCCATTCCCTTTTATCTTTTAGAACTATAGATTGATTGAGAAACATTGCCAAGATTCGTATTAAATCATTGTCAAGGACCCACATCCCAATAATAACAAGTTAATAAATACATTTATAATTAATTTAATTTCATTATCGTTTAACTTTAACAAATATTAAAATAGTTGTCTTGGTATTAATATGCTTAGCATGTGTACTCTTTTCTTGCCGAAAGTTGTTCTTTTTTACTAGAATGTTATATTTTTTGCTAAGTGGAGGCGCATATCTTATTTAAGTAATTTTGTAGAGTACAGATTTTCTAAAATAACTCATATTTTGAGTTTAAATCAGGACTGTCCGATCAATTTTGGCACTAATATTATCGATTTGACTCGAATGCTGATTAGACAACATGAAGCCAATCTCAAAATTTGAGTTCAAGGAATCACAACCCAATTTTATAGAGACTTTTTTAGTTATTTAGGAAATTTCAATGCTCTGTGTAAAAAGTTATATGTTCGAAATTTGAATGAAATTTTTTTTATAAATGTTAAACAATTGAATGTCTTAATTTGTAACTTTTACTTAGAAAAATTGTTCGGAAACTTCATCTTGCTTTTATATTATGGGGGGCCACTAGTCAGCATATCTGGAGTACAATATCTTGTATAGAAATGCAACAGAAAATCTGTATAATGCGCTTTTTAAGGAGAATGTCACAAGTCAAAAAGTAACGACTTCAAATCGGAATAATTGGATAACACTTTATAAACCCTAATTTATTGTTGCAATTTCTCTGCTGGAATCCTTCTAACGGGTCACAGACATGTGGATCAGTGACCTGCATCCTACTTTGGAAAGTCGAGATTTGTAACAGAAAATCCAAACAGACACCTTATTTAATTTTGTTTTTGTGATCTAATTAAGTGAGCACTATCTTCAAAACACTAGAAGCAAGATAAGCTTGAAAGAATGGATTCATGAGCAAGTTATTCTTCTCATCCCAAAACAGAGACTCCTTACCTTCCACTACAACACAATTGAGATCCTTATCTTGAAAATGATTTATTTGTTGCAAATGCAAAATAAAATATTGGATTGCTCACATACGTCAAGTTATTTTGACAAGACGTTGATTGCTAATTGCTACAAGGGGACAAAATTAAATTGATTTGATTTGGGAAGGTTGATTGCACTATTTTAGTAGAAGCTATGCCCAAATCTGTGTTGGAGTAGTGTTTCGCAAAATGACTGGTCTGATCCACGGATTGGTCCGATCTACGGGTTGGTATGGTTCGGATTAGACGGGCTGGATTTAGAGGAGACGACTCGAACCCATGTCATGGCTCATGGTTCAGATTCACACGGATTGGTCCGATTCGGTTCACAGTCCGACGGATATGGGTTGGTCCAGTCCGATTGTTTTTTAATCAATTGTTTAAAAAAGAAACAAATTTTGGTCTGGGTTTCGTCCAGCTTAGTCCGGATTTGGTCTGGTTTTGGTCCAGATTTGGCTGAATTCAGATCCAGTGAAGTAACTCAATTTTTGGGTTTTAGATCGGTACCGTCCGATTCGAATCTGCGACAATCCATTCGGAATTGAAGCACATACATTCTGAGAGATGAATTCGAATCCCGAGATGATTTCAAGTGATGGATTCGAATCGGACGGTCCCGATCCAAAACCCAAAAATTGAGTTACTTTAGGGAATTCGGACCCGATTTGGTCCGGATTTGGTCCAGGTTAGTTTGGGTTTGGTCCGAGTTAATCTGGATTGGTCCGATCCGAATTATTTACAGTCCGGACTAAAACAATCGACGAGTTTTGCTAATTGGCACAATTATAGTGGAGAAAACCAACTCAAACCCGGACTAATATTATAATTCTGACTCTTAAATATGTTTTTATAGTTTATATTGAAAAAAATATTAAAAAAAATCATGTTTTTAAAAAAATTAAGCTGAACAAGCTTCTATGACTTTCGAAAAGTTGGAACTTGGAACCTGAAAATTACAATAAACCAGCTGGAAAACATACTCAGAATACGAAAAGGCCCGGAAAAAAAAAGAAGACAAGTCCTCGCTACAGCGGATCCGTATTCTCTGCTGCACTTTCGGACGGCCCAGATTTAATCTCAGTCGGTGAGTGCTCCGATGATGAGAAGGCAGTATTAATTTTGTTTTAAAATTCGTGCAAAAATCTTATTTTGTCTGTCCGATCAAAAATTAACGGACCAGATTAAAGGTGCAGCACTCTGCTGCACTTTAAAAGTGCAGCAGAGGATGCGGTTCCCGCTACAGCTGGTTGAGGTACAACTCAGCTGACACAAAAGCAAACTAGTAATTATTATCGAGTCCGGCTAGTATAACATCAGTGTCATTTCGGCTTATATAACACCAACTCAAAATGTACCGAATCGACTTCTAACGGTAAATCCAAACCGTTCAAACCGATCTACTTCATTAGTTGTGCGTTCCATGCAAATTTTATCATTTTTCGAATTTATTTAGTATCAAGTCAAGCGGTCAAAAGTGTGAGTTTTTAAGTTAATTTTAATGCATTCATTTTTCAACATTTTTGACCACATGATTTGATACTAAAATAATTCGAAAATATAAAAAAATTGCATGTAAATGCATCACTCATATAGTAAATCGGTTTGAACGGTTTGGATTAGTCATTTGAACTATATTCAATCAATTTTAAAATTGGTGTCACATGACACCAATGTCATACTAGCCGGACTCATTATTATCTCCCCATCAAGGCTCAGAAGTGGGAAACATGAATGTACGGGCCAAACGGGCCAAACGGGCTGAATGAATCCTTTTCAATGGGATTTTATTTTTTTGCCGGAATTCATTCAATTTAGGACCGACTAACTATCCCCATTTTATTTTTCTCATTTATCTCTCCGTTATTAATTAAGTGCGAGACCGCTAATTAAGTGAGGGACCACTAATATTTAATAGATTTTATAACTGACACGTACAAATATGTATGCCAATGCGCGCAAGTGTTAATATATAATATATTAAGTATTCATATCTAAGATGTCAAGTATTTCGGAAAAACACTATACATCACACAACCATCTTTTACAACTTTTTTAGAGATGATTTTTTTTTCTCCGTTCAATATCACCAATATTTCTAACGATCTGTGAAGAAATTTATGAATCTAAAACCACGAACGTATTCTACGCAATTTTCTTTTTTCAAATGAGATCCATGATGACATTTTTTCAGGTTGTCCATCGCGCAAGTATTCATATATTGTCGAGCAAGTATTCATACCTCGTCGTGCAAGTATTCATACCTAAGATACCAAGTATTTAAAAAAAAAAACTATCTTTTACAAGTTTTTAGAGGTGAGCTTTTTTTCTCTGTTCAATATGGCACTGGATGATGTTTGAAAATATTAATTTCGAGTATTGCAAATATTCATAACTCGTCATGCAAGTGCAAATAGTTTAAGTATTGAGTGTTTTATCTAAAAGATTTTATTAATAGTTTTTTTTTTCTTATGGCATCAGATATGACGTTTGAAAGTACTAATATCAAGTATTCCAAGTATTCATACCTCGTAATGCAAGTGTAAATAGTTTATGTATCAAGTATATGCATCTAGCAGATTCTATTAATTTTTTCTTTGTGACATTAGATGATGCTTGAAAGTATCAATATCAAGTGTTGCAAGTTTTCATACCTCATCATGCAAGTGTGAATAGTTCATGTATCCAGTATATGTATCTAATATATTCTATTAATTTTTTTCCTTGTGACATTAGATGATGTTTGAAAGTATTAATATCAAGTCTTGCAAGTATTCATACCTCGTCATACAAGTGTGTATAATTTATGCGTCAAATATTTGTACCTAATATATTATATCAAATTTTAATTTTGTTTTTCCATATGACACTAAATGACATCGAAAAGTATTAATATCATGTACTGCAAGTATTTATACCTCGTATTTCAAGTGTGAATAGTTCATAAACAATTAAAATTTTCAACTTTATATTTTAAATTTACATTTTAAATTCGTACCATCTTTCTTTTCTTTTTTCTAACCCTATGAAAAGTGGGCCCCACTACTCACTTAACCTCTCTCACCAACACACGGACTCCACCCGCAAAATTCCTCCTTCCTCCTCTTTTTTCTCTTCTTCCTAAGAGAAGGCAGATCTCCTTCTATTTCTGAATTATTTTTGGTTTGAAATCCGGTTTCCACTTGACCCCAATGCGAATCTGTCTCGCTCTACTATTGAAGAGCCTAAAATCAGTTTCATATTTGGGTTCAGAGTCGTAGAGCGGGCAAACAATTCACAATAGAATCTTAGCTTCTTTGATGGAGGTGGAGAGATATGTTACTTGTTAGAAGAGAGAAAAGTGCTGGAATTTTTTTTTCTTTTTTTAGAAACAATTAAGTTTTTAATTTTGATGGTTAATGAGTTAGTTATAGAAAGATAGTTAGATGGGGAAATATGCATTTATTTGCTTTATTTCATTATCTATTTATTTTGAGATTACTTTTTAGGTGGAAATATGCATTTTCTGTAAGAATGGAGAGGATCTTGACCAACTTTGGCTGCCTTCAGTTTATTTATTTATGGCAGAAGCTGAATTTGTTTCTCTTTTATTTATTTATTTTTGTTGGTAACTTGAATGGATTGGTAATTTTGAATTTATGGACAATTAATAATATTAATATTTTGTCATAAATAAATTATTGATTTAGAATTCAACATATATATATGTTAAGCATGTTTTTTTTTTTATATATAAAAAGGCCTAGACCCATTTTCATTGCTGAAAAAAAATTAACTTACAACTACTGATTAGTCAGAGTATCATCCAAAAACTAATATAACTCCATAATCGCAACATATCAGTTGGAGCCATACTACCACAAAATATATCTCTAAACAACTGTCTATAAGCAACAATGCTAACAAAAAAGATAATAAGCCACACACTGTGGGGGCTGAGGAATGTATCAACAAAAACAGAAAGATCAATGTTCTTTCAAGCTAGTGCTACGGAGTTCTTCATTCGGGAGACTGGTCCTTTGTTGCAGTAAGAAGGTCATTTGGATGCCAGGTATCTAACGGTATCTCAGCAAGCTCCTCAGGTAGCCAAAGGGCAGTGCACTCCTGTACTTGTGTCTTGACAGCACCTGTCCAATATTGTACAAGAGAAATAATAAGTAATATAATTTGTTAGACTGTCTTTTTCTTACCTTTGTCAAAGCACAAGTCATTATGATACTTCCACAAGGTCTAGCATACAGCACTAAGAACGAGTAAGGATGTAGCTCTATGAAAAAAAGGTAATTGATTAGCAAAGTGAATAATGTCAGAAAATTTGCGCCAATGAACCATAATTGATTGACAAGATCTCATCCAAAACCAGATTTGTTTAGTAAAAGAGCAAGTGAGGAATAGATGGTTGACTGTTTCGGAGAGTGTACAGAACTGGCATGTAGTATCACCATACCATCTTTTTTTTTTCTCAAATTCTATATTATGTTAAGCATGTTTTTGCGTAAAAGAAATGGAGAAACAATACTTATATTATAGTTGAGAGGAGGGTTCCAATACCTCATTCATACCTCATGTTATATATCTCTATTTTCAAAGTCCAAACTATTGATCCGTACCGTTCAACATGATATTCATGTTAAATTATGCTTAGGGATAAAATTTTATAATTTTTGCAATTTTTTTACTATTTTTCAAGATAGGTACAAAATTACTATTTTTTGAACGGTCTGTTCGCACAAAAGTGTACTACAAAGTTTCAGTACAGCAAGCTGTACCTTTTAAACCTCGATTCTACTTTTGATTCGGACTGCAAGTGTACAATCCTATCGCTGGTAATATCGGGTATCGATCCACAGGACGGTTCAATAACTTAACTAGATTTCTACCTAATTTATCCTTAAACTAGAAGTGTTCAAAGGGGTTGAGTTGGTTGAAATTTTGGTTGACGATAATATAAGATTGCAAATAAACTAAACTGGAGTTTAAAAATAATTAAAACAAGCGTTTCCTGGGTTTCTGACTTCGTCTGCAACTCTGCCTCTTGCCTGACATGACCCGTGTACTCTCGTACACGACCCCTGTCACACGGCCCGTGTAGTCTCCTACACGGTCCGTGTCAGACTCGATTGAAACTGTAGTTGTCTGGTTTCTGTGCTGATTGATTCCGTATAGGGTGAACTGACCATACCTGATATTTCTAAACCTCAACTCTCGTTTGTTGGCTTAATAAACTCGATAATGGAAATACAATTCAATCCTCTTAGGGTTCTAACCTAAACTCTCGTTCGTTGGTTTGAATGACCTAAGTTACTTGTTTGGTTTACTAAAGGTATTCAGAATCTCTCGATTGCTGAATAGTTCACCTCTCGGTTACTGATTAGTCTTTCCTCTCGGTTCATCGACTTACCTCATATACTTGGTCTGGTTGAAAGATCGAATTGGACGCAGTACCTTGTTAGACATGGCCAAGCCTAATGGTAGAAACCAAATAACAATCAAACAATACAGATAAGCAATTGAAATTCATACGCAAACAAGCAAATTCAGAACATCGCACATAATCAAACAACTATCAAATAAACAGAGTATTCGACTACATCGTATTCCCAAGAAACTAAAGAAATTACTCAAACATGGTTTCTAAAACAGAAAAATAAAAGCGAGATAAACAATTCATTGCAAAGACCGAAAATACGAAGAAAATTCGTCGGAATCTCTCGATTTCCTCCTCTCCTCTTCGTCTCCAAGTCAGTTGGTGTAAAACTCTCCTTAGATTGGTCTCCGTATGATTCGATGCCTTTCTGGCCCAAGGGGTCGTCCTTTTTATTCTCCATAACCGTCCATCTTTAATTAGGCATTAATCTGAAACTTTAGATTAACTGCCGGATTTGTCTGACACGGTCCGTGTGAGAAGTTGTACGGACCGTGTGCCTGTGTCTCTTGTCCGGGTCGTGCAGCGCCTGTGTAGGGGGTCGAGTAGGGTATGACACGGTCCGTGTGGATTGTGACTCGGCCCGTGTGGCAAGTGCAGATTGTCAGATTTCACCATTTCTTCGCCCGTTTCCTACAATAAACAAACAAAAGCGCAGCAGTACCATATTCTATAGATAATCAATGTAATAAACATGATTTTACAGTTTTGGACACAGGTTTTGTACAAGGTTTGGTCGGAAATGTAGCTAAAATAACGAGATATCACGGTCCAGATACAGTGATTTTGTACCTATCTTAAAAAATAGTAAAAAATTTGCAAAAATTATAAAATTTCATCTCCAATCATATTTTAGTATGAATATCTTATTGAACGGTTCGGATCGATAGTTTGGACTTTGAAAATAGAGATATATAACATGAGGTATGGATGAGGTATGAGGAGATGAGACATTGGAATCCTCCTCTATAGTTAAAAAATACTTATACACATAAAAATTATAAATTCACATAATTGAATAACCTAATTTTAGAATCAATCCCATAATTATGTTTTGTTAATCTAGAGGACTTAAATATTAAATAATTGTCTATTTTTTAGGGTTCTTAAATTTATTTATTTTGCTTTATCAATACAACTGTCGGTAATTACTGGAGATGTCCATTTTGGTTTAATGGTGTCAAAAAATGAAACAGACCAAATCCTGCTTCTTTAGGCTAAATCAAGAACGGTGCATATTAATTTCATTTGAGAAAATCAAATCGGGAAACTAATTTGAATAAAAAAACGGCTACTAGCCATTAAATTATTTCCTTGTAAAACAAATTACCCTCTCCTTCCTCTAAAGAACATATAAACAAATCTTCACATGCATAAGCTGAGGCATTATATCAAATCTCTCCGATTCTCAAAATCCCTATCAAATATCTCCATTGGATCCCCAAAATCTCCCAATATATATTATTAAATCATGTTTACCAGCTCAAACTCAGTTGAAAGCAGTTCCAGTAGCAAGAGATGCGCAGGCTGTAAACATTTAAGGAGGAGATGCACTGAAGATTGCATTTTGGCACCATATTTTCCAGCAAATAATCCTCAGAGATTTGAATGTGTTCACAAAATCTTTGGAGCTGGAAATGTAGCAAGGATGTTAAAGGTAACAATTTTAATTACTTCTCTCCGTCTCTGTCTATGTATGTACAGCATGCATGCATGCAGGGACAAATATATTAAGCTAGAAATTTCATATAATCAACGGAGAAGGAGAAGGGGTTTAACTATTATGGAAACAATGTTACAAATAAAATGAATTTATATGTTGTTACAAAATAGCTCTCTATATATAATTTTATACAATTAAAAATATTTTGTTATAACTAGTGTATTCCAATTAAATCTCAGAATTTGGCTGGACAAAATAAAAATAAATAAAAATCAATGTTGGAGATGTTGGGTGAATGTGATATAATATTATTTTTATTTGCAACCACAATTTGTTTTAGGAATTAATATACTTCTTATTTGAAATATTAAATTGTGACAATTGTCAAGAAATAAACGATTCAAGTTTTCCTCGTGTAATTATCAACGCACAATTGGATCTTTTCCCATTTGAGCAAAAAAAAAAAAAAATCCCTTTTGATATAACTACTAAATTCCTGCATCAAAACGTATTAGAATTTTAAAATAATTGACAATGTTAGTTCTTTAAAATCGTTGCATCGAAGTATATTATATATATTTGTTTCCACCTGAAATTCAATATCACTTAATGATGTCATAAAATAAAGACAATGGAACACATGTAAGTTTGCTTGAATGTAACATGTCAATTTTATTCCTAATATATTGGTTAGAAAATATCTTGATTGCATTGCAACATTTGATTTCAACGTCGCTTTATACAAACATAAAGAACCTGGAATGTTCTTGGAATCTGACAATTCATGTTTCACGACATGTAGATGCTCCCAGTCGACGAGCGGGCCCAGGCAGCAAACTCACTTTCCACGGAGGCATACTGGCGAGTGAAGGAACCAGTCTACGGGAGCACAGGAGTCGTGATCCGCCTTCAACAAGAAATATCAGTCATTCAATGCGAGTTGGCAAAAACTCTCGCCCATATATCCTTGTATAAAGCTCATAATACACTAGAGCATCTGCTGCCACCGCCGCCACCATTGTTGCAACAACAAAATTCTCTCGGTACACAAGAGAACGTGTTTGATCCAAACGACCCGTTCAATTTTTCATGAGATAATTTCAGTGCACTTGTCAGACATTTATGGATTTGTTTCACTAAAAAAAGGATTGTTTGGGTTTAAATTTTTGTTGTTAGACATTTTCTTGTGGTACTTATTTTCTTATGTATAACTTATAATAACTGTGATTCTTTTTTTCATGTTGCGAGGTATGTATACATTTCCTTCAGAAATTGTTGCTTTCAACTCAACAGCTTAATGAAATATTATAATTTTTGCAACAGTTCACAAAATTCCTGGGTTGTTTCTTTTCAATAACCCAGAATAAAATGTAGTTAAAAATAAAAAAAAGTAATTAATGGAGCGTCACGTGCAAATTTATATTACCATAAACACATATAAATGTGATTGCAAATTTATATTCACAAAATTTCTGGTATTTTATTTATTTATATCTTTGAAATTTATTCTCTTTTAAACTTTGAAGCGAATTAATCTAACAGGGTGGCCGCAAATACATAGCCCAGTTAAGAAACAAAACAGTAGCCCAATTACGGCCCACCAGAAATATTACATTATCTGCCCTAATCTTTGACCGCACCAAATTCTCCATCACCGTTCAAACTAAAGATCATCTAACGGTTCTAATACCTCCACCTCATCGATCCGTGCCGCTTCAATCCAACCAATCACCATCCTTTCCCTCTCTTTTTATAAACGAATCAAATCTTGCTCAAATTCGATCAAATCTCTTTTCTTACCCCCTTCACATAAACCTTACTTTTGAAAGTTCGATTCGATCTAATGGCGCCCAAGGCAGAGAAGAAGCCAGCAGAGAAGAAGCCAGCTGAGAAGAAGCCTGTGAACGAGAAGGCAGAGAAGGCGGAGAAGGCCCCTGCTGAGAAGAAGAAGAGGGGTCCGAAGGAAGGAGGGGAGAAGAAGAAGAGGAAGGCAAAGAGCACTGAGACTTACAAGATCTACATTTTTAAAGTGCTGAAGCAGGTGCATCCAGACGTCGGGATCTCTAGCAAGGCCATGTCGATCATGAACTCCTTCATCAATGATATATTTGAGAAGTTGGCTACGGAGTCAGCCAAACTTGCCAGGTACAACAAGAAACCTACAATCACATCTCGTGAGATCCAGACATCTGTGAGGCTTGTGCTTCCAGGTGAACTCGCCAAGCATGCTGTCTCTGAGGGGACCAAGGCTGTTACCAAGTTTACCAGTGCTTAGTTTTATTAGATTAATTGTGTTGTAGGATTAGAAAGCGCTGTTTGAAATCTTGAAGAAGTCTATGTGTTTGGTCAAAGGGAGTTGTAACTTGATGGTAAATTAAATTAGAGAAAAAACCAGTTTCACTGTTATATTGTGTAATTTTCGTACGAATGAAACTATTGTGTAATTTAGTTCGATTCGTTTACAAAAATGGTTGTCATTAGCTGCAAACAAATGGAACTAAATTAAACTTTAGTTTGAGTTTGGAAATCAACGGTTCATGTTATTTTGAGATTCGAGTTAGAATAGTTGGTTAACTTATTTTGAATGAATTAGATCTAGTTTGAGTTTGGTTTGAATTAATTTCGAATTATTTCAAATTGAATTTTTTACAAACTTTTTTGAATCAAACTCGAATTGAATCACTAATTATGAATTTTTTGTGTAGCCTTAGTTGTCATCGCTAATTAACAAACTAATTAACATGGTCTTTTTGTTAAAAAAGTTTGTGCATTTACTGCAAGATAATTGAGTTTGGCAATTACTGAAAGCAGATCTATGAACCAGCAGTAGCAATTTTGCTAGTTTATATGAATCTTATTCAAACTGACACCATCAGTAGTGCAATTTTGTTTATTTGTCATTTTATTGTAGAGATGTTAAATTGAAATATATATTCAAATATTTAATGATTCCTACATAGAAATGAGGGATGAAAATACAAATATTCAATATTATTAATTTGTAATTTTTATAATTTAGTAATCATGAAAAAATAAAAAATAAAGAGGTACTGTATAGTTGTGTTCAATTTCGCAATGGAAGCAATTCAAAACTAAATCATGCTCAAGTCGAGCATGAAAAAAATAATAAAAATGGAGGACTATCCTATATTTTAAGCAATTTTACCTGCCACTGCCAGAATGTGAAAATAAATAAATTAAATTTCATCAAAATAAATAACAAAGAATAGAAACAAAGACCCTTTGTAGTATGATAGATGCACCGACACAGAGACACTAGCTACTATGTTGATAATCTCTCCGCAAGGTGATGTGCGTACCAGATCATCAGTACAGAATTCCTGACCTGAAAACACCTTCACTACAATTCACAGCAAATACTTGTAATGAAAGCAATAAGATAGAGAGACTGAGAGAGTCTGCATTTATCACAGATAGATAAAAGGCGTATTAAATTATTAATTTTGAGGTTCAAATTTTAAGAATAGCATCTAAAAGAAACTGTGTACTGGAACCCTTTAATAAAATCAATATAAATATATATCTTAATTATGCTTGGTCTTCTTCAATTTTAGAGGCCTACTCCAGTACATGGTAGATTTCTTTGGTCTCATATCATACCAGTACTTAATTTTATTCTCGATATAACAAGTACTAAACAATTCATGTTTCATGCATATGATTTAATTAGTTAAGCAAGCCGGCTTTACTTGAGCTTCTTGCCTTCTTGTCCTGCCAATTAATTTTTAAAAAAAAAATAGAAGTATATTTTGAAGAAAAAATTTAAAGTGAGACTAAATATTATAATTCTGACTCTTAAATATGTTTTTATAGTTTATATTGAGAAAAATATTAAAACAAAATCATATTTTTTTTAAATTAAATCAAGTTGAAGAGACATGTTACATGTATGATGTATCTCTCTGGTTCGTTGTATGTATGATGTACCTCATATCAGTGTTATCAGAACCGGACCGGACCGGTCGGTTCGACCGAAAAAAACCGGAACTTGTCACTGTCCGGTTCGGTTCTTCTGTATTATCACTTCAGCGTATGTATTGGGAAAAAACGATAATATCGGCCGGTTTGTTTTGCAAATTTGCTAGACAAAATCGTGTAAAATCGTGGTTCAAGTCATATTTCACAAATCTTGCTCTTGCTGTAATTTATTTTTGTGTATCTTTTCAATTTTAGAACTCTCCCATTCTTGCCATTTCTCCCCACGCAGAGATGGAAGGAAATGAAAAAATTGCTCTCCTTTCTCCTTCAATTTGGCATTCTTCTTCAATCTTCTTATATATATTGTTGTCTATTGCTCATATGCTCAAACCCATTCTGAAGGGTAGGCTTGAAACGAAATCACTAACAAACCTGCATCAAATACTGTAAGTAATCTCCTTTAATCATTAAATTCGAATTTGCAAAACATGCACTTGAAAAGCTTGAATAGATTGTATTGAATAGATGAACGCATTAAAGGTGTTCGATGAAATGCTCAAACCAAAACTTGTGGTTTTTTCTTTAGAAGAGAGAGGTAAGTATTAGTAAATAGAGGAAAACAAACATATATAAGTATATAATGTATAAATTTTTTGGAATACTTGCTGGTATCCCCTAGAGTAGCTGCTTAGCCTTGAACAGCCTATGTTACCGTTCCAATTATCAGATTGTCTGATAAACTAGGCACCAAGGCTAATAAACTAGGCTGTGATAAAAAATTATCAGATTGTCTGATATATAACAAATGCACCACCTATTTCTTACTTTTCAATTAAGAAATATATTACAGTAAAACCAAAATTGTAACTAGGTACTAACCCCTTAATTGTGAACTTCAGAAAGCATGGTTTCGGACTTAATATGTGAATCACATTCATAAATCCCATGAAACCGCAATTTTTGTAATTTCATACATTTTTTAGAACCTAATCGTTGTTGTTATACAGAGACTATGTCGGCAATTAATATTGAAGCAAATGGACCTGCTGCACCTTCTCCGCAAACAGCTACAAGAGGCAAAACAGATCCGGCTTGGGGGCATTGTGTTGAATGCATTGTTGTTGTGAAAAATAAAAATGTCAAGGTCATTGGTTGTCTCCATTGCGAGAAAACATTTCAAGGCGGTGGAATAACTTGGTTTAAGAAGCACTTAGCCGGAGTAAGATGAGATGTTGGACCATGCAAAAAGGTATCAGCAGATGTTCGTTTTCAAATGCAACAAAATATTAAAGAGTTTGCCAACAAAAGAAGGAGATTCAATGAAGCTTAAAAGTTGTTCATGAACTACAGGATATCGTTTCGCGGAAGAAATTATGATCCTATTAATTTTGAAGATTTTGTTGATAATGGCAAGTGGGTATTGGAGGATGACCCTCCATTGTTGACGGCCGATGAAATTGAGGAATTTCGCAAACAAATGGCAGGACTCACAATACAAACTAATGAAAACAGTGGTAAAATTTTCATGACTGTTATCATACATGTGCAAAAAAGAAGAAGAAAGCATTTAGTTTAGGATTTAATAGAAGTAACATCTAATAACAAGTGGGTACTCAAGTGTATACTGACTCTCCCATGTAAATTTTCACATTTTATTTATGTTTAGGACCAATTTGCCTTTTCATTTCTAATTAAGGATTTTAATCATGATTTTCATTTAGACTGTTAAGCTCTTATGAGTTTAACTTTGTAGATGAATTTTTGAATTTGGATGAATTTGATTCCGGTGATGAGATTGAAGACCCATGCACAAACAATACAGAAAATGTCCAAGAGCAAGAAAATGAAAGTGTCGAAGAGGCTAGAGAAACCGCAGGAGATGACCTAGGACATGAAGATCCTAACCATGATATTTCAGTTACCGAGTGGCATTTTACTTAGCTTTAGATTTATAAATTTTAGCATTTTAATTTTGTTGCTAGTTAATTGTCTTAGCTATTACAAGTATTAAACATTTTATTTTGTGTTATGAGGATACTTGCGACATATTATGTGTCAACTGCCAAGTATATCAGATAATCAGATGTTGGATTTCTATTATGTTGTTGATTTTCTATTTTCTCTATGATTTTTGACATGTACTATTTGTTAGAGTTTGTTAGAATTGTCTATTTTATGGAACCATATATATACTCTCATTGTATATAACCAGTTTAGCTTTCAGATAATAAGTTATATATATTTTAAAAAACCAGCAATTGAACCGGCTGAACCACCGGTCCGATCAGTGAACCATTGAACCGAAGCTTTAGCGGTTTGATGTCCGGTTCGGTTCTGATAACATTGCCTCATATTATAATTTTTTCGCAAAACATTTTCTTCTTTTCTGAAAATTACAGGGCTATTACAATAAACCAGCTGGAAAACATGATCGGAGTAGGAAAAAGACCCAAAAAAAGTGGGAAACATGAATTTACGTAGAAAATGGGCCAAACGGGCCAAACGGGCTGAATGAATCCTTTTCGAGGGGATTTTAACTTTTGCGGATTGTTGTAAACTGATCAAGACTGTTCATTTTACATTGCAAGGTTCAGATTCAGCCTGGTTAAATCACTGCTAGATAGGACATGTTACATGTAGGTAGAGAAGGAAATACGTGACACGCCGTGATTTGGTCACGTGACGTGACGTGACGTGATCAACTTTTTTTTTCACGTGACGTGACCAAAATAGTGGCGGATGATCACGTCACGCGAATGGTCACGTCACGCGTAGTCACGCCGTGACCATACGTGACGTGACGTGTCGTGACGTAAATTAGTCATGTCAATTTTTTTTATATTTTAACTTAAATTGTTAAAAATTTATAAAAAAAGTTATAAAAAATTCTAAAATAAGTAAATAATGTTGTAAAGATTATCATTTTTAGGAAATGTTGTATCTGATATTACTTTAAAAATTCAAATTACAAACATTCATTAGACTAAACTAAAGAAAATAAAAATCAGTACTACATGAGTACCAATATCACTGAACTTACACTAAAATAAAAATCTGAATACTCTATATATATATAAAAAGTTAGATACTCTATGTTTCATACCGTGACGTGACGTAACGTGATCACGTGACGTGACGTGACGTGCCTGGTTCACGTGACGTGACGTGACGTATATTTTCACTAGAATGTAGTCACGTCACGCGAATGATCACGTCACGCGTCACGCGTCACGCGAGTCACGTCACGTAATCGACACACGTGACGTGACGTGACGTTAACGTGACGTGACGTTCCGTGACGTGACTAGTCACGCCGTGACAAATTTCCTTCTCTACATGTAGGAGCACATATGATCAAAAGTTCATCTGGACTGTCTGAAATGGTTGTGCTTAGGGCTTTGGATAAGGGTAATTGACCCAGAACCGAATTTCCTGTTTTCTTCACTGTCATGTAGATCTAGAGTGGGTATGGAAAAAAATTATATCAAATATTTAATTGTTAAAATTCAACTTGAACTCACGTGTCAGTGACTTTAGAGGCAGGTGATCCGGTTCTGATTCACCCAGTTAAACAGTTTGTACACCAGTTGAATAAAGCATGCTCTCTAACCTGGAACGCATATATATCATGATGCATGCATGCATCTAGATTGATATATTTATTATTATTCTTTATTTAGATTATATTTGAGTTTAAAATGAGTATTAATATTCCTCAAAAATTTCAAAAGCATTATTTAATTTGAACGAAGTATCTTATCAATGTGGCACCAAATTTTACTGAGTGACTCGTTAACGTTCTAGTTTACAAATAATGAAATAAACAATATCTTTATATAATTGAAAATTTAAGTTTCTCCAAATGAAACATGCACTGACATTTAAATATCCCTTTAAATCACATATTTGAAGTACACTATTGATATTAGCAAATGTGGGAGACAGTAGAAACTGCATGAACACACACACACACACACACACACATGAAAAATAAAAAAAACATTGTAAATAAATAAAGCATGCATCAACCAAGAATAATAATTATCATATAGATCATTTAGGTCATACAAGCTAGTGTGTCACAACTCACAAGTATATAAATTACCTGCTTATTTAGTCAAATGTATATCTAACATTTTAGCAAGCTAGAACCTAAGTACGTACGTAACAACTCAACTAGCTAGTTATAATAATCAGCGTGCATGCAAAACATGAGAATCGATATTTAATTATTCCCTTAAATGGTTGGATAGTATGCATGAATGGCAAGACCACACATGCCTGATTTTTTACTGACATCCTTTGCAATATACACATATCCTTTATCACCCCACGACGTTCCCCAGGAATTCTTTGCAATCCAATATTTTTTTCCTCCATTCTCTCCATAACCAACTATAGTTATTGCGTGATCGAGTTCAACCCCGCAGGGGCCGTCGTAGATTCCATCTCCACTGTAGAACTGAAAGCTATCGCTGCTACTGTCAAAGTACACCACCACTGGTTGCTGAGCAACAGCTGCCATGAGCATCTTCTCATTTTTCCTAGGTACTGTGCCATAACCTCTTAATGCAGCAGCATCATTATTATGCCTGAGTTTATTTGCATGACACTTGCCTTGAACTTTTTTGTAGGGATATTCAGCCTCTGAAGCAATGCCACCGTTGGATATAATGAATTCAAATGCCTTATCGGACCAACCGCCTTATCGGACCAACCGCCATCGCATCCGGAACTTGCAGTAACACAATCTAGCAACTCTTGCTCAGATAGAGATATCAACTCACCAGTCTTTATTTTCACAATCCCCTCTGTTGCTGCAACTGCTGCGAAGGCCCAGCATGATCCTGTGCATATCAGTTGAAACATGTATCAAGTGATTAGCATGAAGGAGCACAAAACATGCATATATGAATGGTACATGCATATATATAGAGAGAGAGAGAGAGACCGACTATGGTGAGACGTGGAGTAAAACACGTTTGTACTCTAAGCTATATAATCATTTCTAAAGTTCAAATAGCTAATCCGAACCGCTCAACATGTGCTTGGAGACCAAATTGAAAAATTCGATCCACTTTGAAAATTGTCGATCTACTGTGAACAATAAAATTTTTTGAACTATCGGATCAGTGATTTTCAAAGTGGCTTAATAAAATCAGGGATTTTCAATGTCGCTGTTTTTCAATGGTGCAAAAGTTTAATAAAATCAGGAATTTTCAAACCATCTTAATAAATAGTAAAAAAATTTCAAAGAATATAAAATTTGGTCTCCAAACACATTTTAATGTACATTGAACATCTAATGGTTTGGATCGACTGTTTGGACTTTAAAAATCAGAAAATCGAATTGTTTGTTCCTGAGCCTAGGAACAAACGTTTTGAACTTAGCCACACTCTCTCTCTATATATATATAGTATTCGGCACATATTAGAGATATATTAAATGTATGAAAAATTGGAAACAATTGTAACTTACCACAACTTCCTTGGTCCTTGATACCAGTTACTGCACCTCTAGTTCTCCAATCCATATATGGTGGTACTGATGTTAGGTTCATCAGTTGATTTGACGGGCGCAATGATCGTGATGATGGAATCACTCCTCTGTACTTGGCCGCAAACTCTTCTCTTGTCAGATCGGCAAAGTGATTAATAGAAAGTGTATATCCATATTTTTTTTCACGGTTAAATTTGTCAATAAATTTCACATTATCAGCAAACACCTCCAATCGGTGCTGCCTCTCAGCAGCGCTCAAGTAATTTTTCCCATATGCAACCACCCAGTTTTCAAATCTCTCATGAAATGTATTATTAACTATAGTGCTACCAGAAGTTAGGAAACATGACATTAGCAAACTGAAATATATGATAAAAAGAAGAGAAAAGAGGCAAGCCATTTTGTGCAAAGAGCACTAAGATATAACAGGATATATATATGGGCTTTCTGTTTGGTGTAGAGAGATTGTTGTATCTGCATGGTTTATATAGGAAGCTACGTAGTTCTAATTGACACATTAATTATATATTTTTTTATAATGAACTAAATCCTATGATGGTAAGTAAGATATAGTGGGGTGGTCAAAGAATGATGAAAGATATTTACAATTTTGTAGTGATTGCCATCTGGGTGCTAGCTAAGAAAAAGTGATGGCCACTTAAGTCACAAGGAATAAGGCGTGTTCATGCAGATAAGGACGCGCGCAAAGACCTTAAGTTGACCCAAAATCATTATATATATATATAGAGAGAGAGAGACAGAGAGAGAGAGAGAGAGATTGACTAATATGATTTCAGTAGCATATGGGCCGAAGTGCTTACGGTCCAAATTTGAAATTTCAAAATCCAAAAAGTCGATCTGAACCGTTAGATGTGTTCTCCATATTGAAATGTGCTTGGAGACCAAATTTTACATTTTTTGGAATTTTTTTGCAATTTATTAAGCCACTTTGAAAATCGTTGATCCAACGGTGTCACTGTTGGGTTAAGCCACCGTTGGATCAGCGATTTTCAAAGTGGCTTAATAAATAGCAAAAAAATTCCAAAAAATATAAAATTTGGTCTCCAAGCACATTTCAATATGGAGAACACATCTAACGGTTCAGATCAACTTTTTGGATTTTGAAATTTCAAATTTAGACCGTAAGCACTTCGGCCCATATGCTACTGAAATCATATTAGTCAGTCTCTCTATATATATATAGTAGAACTAGGGTGCTCTTAAGTTCACCCAACCTCTTGTGAACTTGACTCTAAAATATATCGAATCGACTTTAAACGATGAATCCAAACTGTTGAAACCCTTCTACCTAATGAGTATTGCGTCTACATGTGAAAATTTTAAAGTTTCGAATTAATTTAATATAGAGTCAAGTGGTCAAAAGTTTAAGGTTTATAAATTAATTTTAATGCATTCATTTTTTATACTCCTTTGACCACTTGACTCTATATTAAATTAATTCAAAACTTTAAAATTTTCACATATAGACGCATCAATCATTAGGTAAAAGGGTTTCAACGGTTTGGATTCATCGTTTAAAGTCGATTCGATATGTTTTAGAGTCAAGTTCACAAGAGGTTGGGTGAACTTAGGAGTACCCTAGTTCTACTCTCTCTCTCTCTCTCTCTATATATATATATATATAGGAAATTGCTAATATGCTACGCGTAGCATAGAGGGCATCCGTGCAACGGCTCAAAATTTGAATTTTTAAATTCCTAACGGTCGATCCAAACCGTTAGATGTGTTCTACATATTGAAATGTGCTTGGAGACCAAATTTTATATTTTTTGAATTTTTTTTACTATTTATTAAGCCACTTTGAAAATCGCTGATCCAACGGTTTCACTGTTGGTTAAGCCACCGTTGGATCAGCGATTTTCAAAGTGGCTTCATAAATAGTAAAAAAATTCCAAAAAATGTAAAATTTGGTCTCCAAGCACATTTTAATATGGAGAACACATCTAATGGTTTGGATCGACCATTAGGATTTTGAAAATTCAAATTTTGAGCCGTTGCACGGAGGTCTCTATGCTACGTGTAGCACCGTAGCCACGTCCTATAAATATAAATATATATATATATATATATATATATATATATATATATATATATATATATATATGGCAAATGCTTCTATGGACACTATTTATATATATAACACTATTTCTTTTGTGACGCTATTTATTAAAAAACTGGCTTAATATATATAGATGTTGGCTAATTAATATAAAAATATTTGTTCCAGAATCACGGTACAACCAATTAGAAGAACAATGTAACGATGCAGAAAAAAAGTCCACAGATCGTGCGGCCTCTGGGCTATGCAGCATGCGGCATAGATGTAATCCACACGGCTTACAGACTTAGTGTATTTTCCATAGATTTTTGTCATTTTGGTTATTGTACATTTTGTATACATATCCATATTTGAGATCATCTTCAATAATCCCCTAAATTTGACATTTGGGTTTTATTTTTGGCCTAAATACGCAGCTTTCTTCAAAACTTGCTAAAATGACTGAAAAACACATTTTTGGTAAATAAATTGAGAAAATGACTATTTTGCATTCACTTTTCGCCATTTTTCGTAAAAAAAAATAGTGATTTTTGCTATATGTTTGAGCGTCATCAAGAGCACCCCAAGCTGAGGCTGCCTCCCTTCTCCCTTATGTGCCACCACCGCCGACCGGCCACCTCCACCTGCCATAGCTTCGGGCATAGAGCCCGATCAGCCTTGGAGCCTTGCACCGAGCTGTCGTTGCTTCCACCCGAGCCCTGCACCACCACCGTGTGGCCTTGGCTCCACGTGCCACCCGAGCCTCACCGAGCACCCTCCTCGTCTCACTTCTTCTTCGGTGAAGCTTGATCTCTTTCTCTTTTTCTCATCCTTTGAGATTGATCTAGATTTTAGATCTAGACCTTGATCTCTTCATTGATCTCCTTTTTAAGTTGAGATTCGAATTTGTGAGAAGAATTAGAGATCGTGTTTATAGCTAAGGAAGATATATTCAAAGAGTTTGAAGTAGGGAGCTAGCATCGAGATTTGCAAGGGTGAGAGGATCCGAACAACTAGCATTAATCTCTTCTTAATCTTAATCAACACCTTGTGTGCGAAACTTGCGAGTTTGTAACAAGAGAGACTAAGGCAAAGGCAACCATTTAGCGCTCCACTAGTTGGAGATGTATGGCTTTTAACACTATGCTAGATCATGTGTGTGACATGATCCATAAATTGTGTGTAATTGATTGCATGTATACGGTAAGATCGTCTCTAGATCGCCAGTTTATTTTTGAAATTGTACCTGTTAGTTGTTGCTGAAAGCACACAAGATTATGTGTGTACACACACACATACTCTCTATAGTTACAGATTCGAACTTTTCACGGATTTTTTTTTATTTAACACCCCAAAAAATCAGAATTAAATAAAAACTACTCTGTTTGGAGTTCTATCACAAATACCACCCCCGCACAAGCCTTGTGTGCACCCGAAAAACGGATCCGCACAACCATTTAGCGCACCTGAAGTGCGGGTCAACGGAAGAGTTCGCGCACCGGGTCCGCGCAACAATTTGGCGCACCGATCGGATTTGCACAAGCCTTGTGCGGATCAAAATCGGGTGCGCAAAAGGACTGTGCGGATCCGATTTGGATGGATCAGGTGCGCACAAGGGTTGTGCGGATCCGATTTGGATGGATCAGGTGCGCACAAGGGTTGTGCGGATCCGATTTTGGAGGGATCGGGTGCGCACAGCGGTTTGCGAATCAGTTTTATTGGGTGCGCACAACCCTTGTGCGGATCCGTGTTTTCGGGTGCGCACAAGGCTTGTGTGGGGGTGGTATTTATGATAGAACCCCAAACTGAGTGGTTTTTATTTAATTCCGATTTTTTGGGGTGTTAAATAAAAAAAAAATCCGAACTTTTCAGCCCTTATTTCTGTAATAATTTTCCGTTCATTGTGCATCAAAGTTAATTGTACAATTAATATCGGTTAACATTTATTTCTCATTTTTATAAAAAATAATAATAACAAAACTATGCAGTGTTCATATAAGTGTTCATTAAATACATCTATAATGATCGATAGTGATAGAATGATAAATGAGAAGAAGAAAAAAAAAACAAGTTGCTTTTGCTTATATATATATATATAGGTTTTGGCAAGCATAGAGACCTCCGTGCAACGGTTTAAAATTTGAATTTTCAAAATCCTAACGGTCGATCCAAACCGTTAAATATGTTCTACATATTGAAATGTGCTTGGAGACCAAATTTTATATTTTTTGGATTTTTTTTACTATTTATTAAGCCACTTTGAAAATCGCTGATCTAACGGTTTCACTGTTTGCTTAAGCCAACGTTTGATCAGCGATTTTTAAAGTGGCTTAATAAATAGTAAAAAAATTCCAAAAAATGTAAAATTTGGTCTCCAAGCACATTTCAATATGGAGAACATATCTAACAGTTCAGATCGACCATTAGAATTTTGAAAACATAAATTTTGAGCCGTTGCAAGGAGGTCCTCTATGCTACGCGTAGCACTGTAGTCACGTCATATATATATATATATATATATATATATATATATAATTGTAATAGAAAATATAATGAAAAATCAATGTACAAATCCATCCAGTTGGGTTGCCACATTTTGGACTTCTCTTCAATATTTGAAAAAAAAAAAAATCATGATTTTTCCAACAACGAAAATCAATAATTTTGATGTTTTATATACCATACTCTCTCTAGAAATCAAAATCACTGTTAACAATTGATTCTGTATGCATCATCTCAAAATTTAGACCGTTGTTTTTTTTAGCTCTTGATACCGAAATAATTTTTTTTGAGTAAAAATAAGAATCAAAGTCCTTTTTTATTTACTGATAGTTAAAATAATTTATAGGGTTTAGAATTTAGGGTTCAATTTTCGAGATTCGTTTTTGCAATTAAACGAGATTTAATTTGTAAATAGCATGCACCACTTTATTATTTTTTATTATTTTATTTTTGCGATTTGTGGATAGAATATCGGCGCACAATAAGACAACTTACGATTTTTCAGAACACGTGATTCTTAAAGCCCCTCAATTCATTTTATTTTTTATTTTTTCCTATTCGCAACAGAAGTGAACTATGTGCTGACAAGCACTAGCTTCAAATGAATTTCAAATTTAGAAATGTGTAAACTATTTTAATGTATTAGAAAGATGGATTTTTTTTAGTGTGATAAAAAGATTCGAATCATTGTGACTCGGCTCGTCGAAGTTTGTACGCAGATCAAACATTTTTTTAAATTATTTGTTTTATTTAGTCATTAAAAAAATCAAATCTTTTAGATAGTGATTGATTTTTTTCTTAAAAAAAAAGTGGAATTGCATCGATTCAACCAAGAAAAAGAAAATTTAAAGATCAGTTTTCTGACAAA